>VWZZ01003975.1:246705-347587 GCA_013399095.1 Psophia crepitans
TTTGTTTTGGTTTGGTTTTTTTGTTTTTTTGGTTGGTTTGTTTTGGTTGGTTGGGGTTTTTTTAAGCAATAGATAAGAAGCAATCCTTTTGCTGAAGACCTACTGTATCAGTCTAAATTAATCCCATGCCCATCCTCAAAATATTGGTACTTTTCCTCAGGTCTAGAAACCTACTCTTTATGCTGCCTTCAAGCTGTCTACAAACATTACAGCAGAGCCTGCTCCTCCTGGACTTCAACTGGCTCCTCTCCAGCTAATCAGCTCAACACAAGTTCTACCTCCCACACCTGTTTCTTCCCCCTCAAATAATTTTCTGGATATACTTTTCAGTGTAGGAGGAAGGGCCCATGCACTGCCTCCGTTCACTTGGCGGATCAGAGGTTTGAGCAACTGATTCTATGTATCATGTGGACAGACGTATGAAAGAAGAGAGATTCAAACCACTAAAATCTTTGGGGAGGTAAGGTATCTTGTGGAAGATGGAGCTCAATATCTCAGGGAACCTAACATCATACCTGGAGCACATTTTACAAAGGGATTTTCAAGACAGTCTGAGTACCACTACAGGTACTTCAAGGGCAAATTCCCCACCCCCCCACCATGCTGTTAAGGTGGCAGTATCTCAGCATCAATGACAACAGTAGTACCACCCTGAGATATAACACAGATTTCTCCAACACTGGGACCTGTAACTATTTTTGCAGTTTGGAAATGTGCAAATTATCTTTCATACCACATACCTCAAAAATAAGGTTCCCTTGGGCCATAAGTAGCCACTTCATTTCTTTTCCTCCCTTTGCCTTAAAGCAAGTCTATAAAAATCTCACAGCTCATGTTATTCTTCTCAGGCCAGGACCAGCAATGTTCTCCATTCAGCTGCAGTTCCCACTCTGCCTTCCCACTGGAGAGCTGGTCTTGCCTCTGCCATGTTTGCTGCCACCTATTTACTCCCCTAACAGCACTTTCTGAGTTCCCTTCAGCTCTTGGAGAAATTCAAAGGAATTTTGTGTTCAAATGCTATACAAATATTTATATTTTGCTTATATTGTTTAGTTAATGTGAAATCATTACCAGCTTTTTCTCTTTTCAAATAATAATATCATCCAGAATAGATTTTCTATAAAGCTTAGCTCTCATTTCCATGTTTCCAAAACGCTGCCTTTTTTTTTTTTAAATGGCATTGTTTACAGCAATCTTTGGAAGCTGCACACTTTTCACAATCCAATCTTCAGTTCCACTGTTTCAATTTTACTACAGCTCACATGCCCAGGGAGTAATATCACTTTCCTCAAGTGAACATATTATCGGCTATTTAGCTCTGGTAATATTATCTAGCAGTCCCACTGTTAAGATTCTGAAAATATCAAAGCAAGGACTCTGTACCACTCCCTTAGTACTGCAGTAATTAAGGTAACAGTCATAAGCATGTAGTTTGGAGTCAGGTTTAGGGTTTGTATTCTTTTTTCCATCCCTTCTTCCTCCCTTGAGAAATTTATCAGGTATCACATAGGAACAACATTACTTAAAAGGCGTAACAAATTTCCATCTGTGCACGGGGACTTAGAGAAGGCAGCAATTTACTGATTTATAATCATTTATTCCCTCAAATAAATCATTACTCCATCAAATTCCATTTTTGACATGTTGAATATCTGACAACCCTGGTTTTAATACCTACAAAGACTGTAAGTATTTTTTCCTCATTCTTTTCACAGACTAAACACTATTTTTTAAGTGGTCTTTCAAGACACATATAGGCATAGTGGACCATGTCTAGCAAAGGGCCACAGAGATTGTTAAGGGACTGGAGCACCTGAAATAGGCCAAGATGCTGGGACTGCTTAGCATGGAGAAGAGGAAGTTTAGGGGAGATATTATGTGTGTGCATACCTGACTGAAGCAGGCAGGAGGCTGGTAAATAAGCCAGACTCTTCTCAGCAGTACCCAGTGACAATAAAAGATGCAATGGACACAAATGGAAATGTAGGAAATCCCTTTTAAGCATAAGGAAAAACACTTTATGGTCAGGGCGATCAAACAACAGAACAGGCTTCCCAGAGAGTTTGTGGAGTGTCCATTCCAGGCAATATCCAAAACCCAACTGGGCAAACCCCAGAAGTCCTTCCCAGCCTTGGATGTTCCGCAATTGTGACTCATTAGTCATTATTAACTGCCTACTTCAACAATTTTTTCCCTAAGAAACAGATCAACAACAGAACACAAATAAATCACTATTCTTTACGAAATCAGAGACATTCTCACAGGAAAAGAAACAATATTTTTTCCACAGAAAAAAGGCCCAAAAACTAATTTCTCAAAGCCAAACCCCAAAACGTTTCTGTTCTCAGAATACAAAGAGAGTAAATTCAGATATTCCATGAAAACTATCAAAAGAAGAGAGATGACAACAGCGTTGTTTATACCATCCCTAGTAACATACCCCACTTCCCAGCCTATTTGCACGTCTGCACATCCATAGCTATTTGCCATTCAATTTATTCTAACCTGCCATTTCCCTAACTTAGGTTTTACGTTTTTCTCCCTGTTTCAAATGTGAGAATCCCTTCTGAAAATGCTCTTTCCAGAAACCCATAGCATTCAAACCCAAAGGACTCTGTTGCCTACAGAGTACTGAACGCCAGCAGGCTGTCAGACCTCACTCGCAACTTTCTCATTCTCTACAGTACCTTCAGAGCAGTTTGCTTTGCAGGGAGAGGTAAGGCAGCATAAGCTTAAATAACAACGGCTTTTCCCATTTCTGCCTATCTGGCTGCTTAGAGATTCAAAATACATATTCAAGAAAGCAATATGCTCGTGGTTGGGAAAAGAAAGTACGAGACCATTTCATGAGGTAAATTAAAAATTATTTGAAATAGCATACTTCTCCCTCCAAGCTTTGGAATAGTAACCACAGAAAATACAGAGATTTTGGACATTTCAGTCACTGACTGCTAATCTGCACCTCCCTTAACTCTCACTGCAATTTCAGTTCATGTTTTGAAGCTGCACAGCGATTTTTATTATCCTGAAAAGGACACGAACCCACACCAAGAACCAATTTTTCCCTAGCAATTTCTCTCATTTGCACTTGCACTGGGTCAGTATTTGGATCGCTTCGCTCTTACTGTGTGCAATGCAAAATTGCTGAGAAGTTTGATGGCCCTCCAGGTTCTATTATTTTCACATCCCATCATTTTTACTTTATGCTTCTGGGTTTTTTCATATTTTTAGGTGGTGCTGTCACAGAAACACTCATTTCTAACTAGGTAAGGATCAGATCCTTTACTCTCCATACACATCTAATACCTCTGTTGCTTCAGCATTTGTCACCCTTCCAGGATCAAATTCTTAAAACGAGCTGTGGTTAATCGCTTGATTCCTAGAAAACTAGAAATACTTGTAATTGCATCATCTCTTCTGCAAAGCTTATGACAATAATTCCTGTATTTGTTGGTAGAAAACTAGCTGGTCGTTGTGAAAAGACTTCCATTTATCTTTTGATTCACACTGGAATTAAGTGATAAAGGCTTCTATCTGCAATCTAAATCTTGTTCTCTCTTGCAAACACCAGATCACGTATCTTGTCAGGTCACAGATTGACTATATAATTCCACACTGGCAGGTCTCCCAGCTAGCACTGTAAGAAAATGTCATATGGTCCACTGTATTTCTGCAGAGTTAATCATCAGTTCAAAATGTCACCATCCTATTTCCTTCTTTCTTCACTTACTTGACTTCCTTTTCGTGAACTTTTGAATTGACTTTAAAAACTAAAAGAGTGACTTTCCATTGCACCAGAGCATAAGAAATAGTTTGGAAATGAGTAATCCACAACTGCAGTGAGGTGCACTGAAGCTTGATGCCAATATAAAGTAACCAGCAAAAGCCTTCGATGCCATTTAGACCCTCATCCCATTCCCACCATTTTGGTACAGAAGGGCACTAGATTGTGTCGTGTGGTCCCAAGAATGACACTGAGTAACAAATGCTGCCACATCTCCAAAACCCTAGGTAGAAATCTGTGATTCCTTGCATACAAAGGCCCCCCGAACACAGGACTTGGCTATGCAGTTGTTGGGGAACAGGCATATGCCACTTAAGTAATCCTTATGTCAAAAACTGGCCTCCTTCCACACATTCTGCTCAAGATGAGCAAGGACTGGAGCTGCAGGCTTCGATAAGGAAAGGACATGTTTTTCAGATATGCTGTAGGAATCATTACCGCACATATCAGATGAGATTCCATTACAAACCTGAAGGAGCACTGGACATAACCTTTGATCCCAAAGAACTCTGAGATGCCTCATAAAGATTGTTCAGGTTGGAGGGAGCAATCTCAGTCCTGAAAACAGGCTACCCACACAGGCAAGCTCTGCATAAACCAAGTAGCACTACTGAGAGTAGTTGAGTGGCACTTCACAGTTTCATTTAGGTCAGGCAATGCTACACACTTTACCCCACCAGCAAAATCAGAACTTGATGTGTTATTATCCATGTTCAGTCACAGCAACTCCCTCATTCCTTTCAACATCTGGAACAGGTCAAGGCTTACGTCACAGGATACAGCTCTACAGGGACCTGCACATACACTTGTAGGGAACAACGCCTGAGCCCTGGGATGAAGCGTGGCAGTCTTTTCTAACCATTATCTCTCCCTGCATTAAGCCCATCCAGATAGCAGGTGATATTCTAATTCTGTTCTTTCTTCTCCCTTTATATCACCCCAACAATTTGACAGTAAGTCTTCTTCAGCGGTTTCTCGAGTGGAAGACATGAAATATAGGCATGCATATGCAAAACATTTTCAAGCAACAAACCCTCAGAAGAAAAAAAGACAGACTGCACCACCACAGTAGGTCACTTGCTTTGTTGTGGAATTGTGTTGGTTTTAAAAAATATGCTTGCTTTTTTCAAATCTACAGATGTGGAGTGACACATACTAACACACAAACTCATTCCTTAAAAAAAAAAAAAGGGTTGCAAGGGCTAGAGAATCAACATATTACCAGGACAGTTTTTTTTTCTCAGAGCTCAAGTCATTGCTGCTTTTCACACTCAAGGAAATAGTAAGCATACTACTCATCTTTCAGTTCTTCTACGCTTGATCCTCACATATGGATGCACAAAAGTGTAAGGCACTTGTTGGAGCATGCTTGTAAGTTAGGGTACCCATATCGGCATAGATCTAACAGCATTGGGACCCTTCCCAAGGGTTTGGTAAGAATGGCTACATCAGATCAGGTGAAAGATTCATCCTGTCTCTGAAACAGGCAAAGCTAAATAGTTATGGAAAAGTCTAAGGTAAGGTCACACTACATACCAGAAGGATTTTTGCAGACAATCAACAAGTTGCTGTTCAGATACTTCCGACTCAGAGATGGTGCTGCTTTTTTCCCCCCTCTCTCTCTTTTTTTTTTTTTTAATAGTTCTTTGAGAGGTATCTCTTTCATTAAATTGCCCCTGGAATTCATGTAAACTCCTATTATTTAAAATGTGAAAAGCCAGCACCCTGTTTTCAACCTGGCACTTGCTATCTTCGCTGGTTGCCTTCCAAGCTCTACGTATGTTTCTAACACAGAAGTGAACAAATGTTCCTTATTTACCTGTATCCCACTCAAGTTTTCACAAACTCCTGGCATACCCTCGTTATCGCCCGCTGTCCTGGCCGATGAGCACTAGCATGGAAGCCTGCCCATACTTTCCTTCTATACCCCCTTTTGAAAACGGGAGTCCAGAGCACACGATCAAAATGCAAGTGCACTACGGACTTAAACAGCACATGATAATATCCAGTTCATTCACCATCCTTTCACCTGATAATTAATTACTAATAGTTGATGTCCTTCATTGTTACTACTATAAATTAATATCACAATCCCAAACACATTTCCTGGGTAGTAGCAACCAGTTCAGAATCTATCATTATATATGTAAAGTTTGAGTTATTCCCCAATCCCAACACCCAAACACCTCTCTATTCACATCACGCTAGTAACACTTTACAGTAATTTAAAATAACATAAATCAGCCTAAATATGAATACAGCTATTTTTAAAATGCCACAATGGGGTTAAAAAAAACAACAACCCAAAACATAAAACTATGTCACTTTATTTTAAAGACTAGTCCTGCTTCTAAAGGCACAATCACTTTCACTTCTCCAGTCCCTTAAGTGTTAGAATTGCCTATATCCAACATATACATCCCCAGGGAAACAGAACTAACACAGATTTTCAGCAATAAATTTTTTACACATGCTTTGTGTAATTTATAATAGACATGGTTGAAAATTTTAATGGACAGGGTAGAAAAGGAGACTTGCAAAATTATTTTTGTTTTACACTGGCAAACTGGAATTAAAAGGCTACTCTAACTGCATTTCAATAAAATGCCTGCTTTCAGGATTTTCTGTGCCCTGCCCCATTTCCTGCCCTCCCTCCCTTAATTCAATGACTTTAATCAATGTAGAATACATAAACAGTGCAGGGAACAGAGACCACTACTCCTTCTAGTCAGTGAAATCAACTACAATGCTCTTCCTCAACAGAAAGGCTCACTTACAGCTCTGTAGTTGGAGCTGGCCTCTGGTAGACATGGGTTTGGAGCTCTCAAACTGGAAGGACAGTTTTCACAGTAGCAATGCTCAAGGGCTCACTGCATTAAATAGACTTCCCTGTGCAACAGAGACAGGCAGCAGGCCTGCAGGATCCTACGCTTTGTCCCTAGACTGGGTCTCTTCTCACATGCTCATCTCCAGCTTCCTACAGAGTCACCAGCATGTCAGATGCACTTGTCACCACTTCTGATCTGGAAAAATAAGCCCCTGGTAGGGAAGTTTCAAGCAGATTTAAGGAGCTGTAATCCAAACATCAGCTCATTCGTGATGCTGGATAGCCATAGACTTCCTGCATCTCTGGCCGCTGCCCAGGACACAGGTCATTCCGTCCTAAACATCCCAAAAAGATGGACTCTAACTTCATTCCAATTATAGAAAAATTACTTGGTCATAACCAAGTATGTTCTTAACAGAAATGTTTTCTTAAGTTAGCCTTCTTGTTGTCTCGCCTCCTCATAAGATGAAGCCTGAAGTAAAAGGATAACTATTTAAAACTGTTTATTGACAGAGGTGGATGGTGGAAAACACGATTCCAATTTTTCAGTTACTCTTGGGTGAATCCAGAGAATTAAAAGCCAGCACCCCTGCTGTCCACATTGGATCGGCTGAATGAAGTATGAGAACAAAATAGACACGTAGCTCAGTGTATTTAGGAAGACCCTATGTGGCTTTTGCAAGCAAAAATCTTGTCTTACAGGTCTACCAGTAGGGTTTTTTTGCTTGCCATTTTTTAAACAGCTGCTTAACATATGAACATGGAAATCTAGCTGATACAAACATCTGGCCTAGAAAACAATCCTCACAGATGCAGTGGGGCAAATCAAAGCAGAAGCAAACAACCAATATCCAGTCTCAGTTAGAGGGAAATTCTCGCATCAACTATCCTTTGAAGAAATCCCCATCTCAGTGCTTATTCCATAAGGCTTTGTGCCTTTCCAACCCCTCCTCACCTCCAATTACACTGTACTTAGACATTATACTGACCACAAGAACCAGTTCCCACTGAGGTGAGCTCTATGCACAGGCAATTTCTAGGTAGTACTCATTTAGCCAAGAGGTGGGAAAGCCTGTAAGGATGGCCTCTCATCATTTTCTTCCTAGCTAAGAGCTGAGGCAAGGAGACCTCAACATGGAGCTAGAGCAAGCTCCCTGTCCCTGGCAGCCGAGGACACCACACACAATTACAAATTTCACCGCATGCTTCCAGATAAATATCTGGAAAGATTCCCAGGTGTACGGTGTGATATGACAATCCACACCCAAACATTTGATGACATGCTTGGTCAATTAGTAATCCATCTCCATTTTATTAACCATCCCAGCTGTGAGGCATGGAGCCATTCGGTCATAGCTTCATAAAAGCTACCTAGCCCTGATCCACAGCAGAAGAAACCAACACATGTACCAGATAGCATCCCTCTTGCCTTGCAATATAACTTCAAAATCTGGCTATACACCAAAACGAGTGCGCTATTTCATGTCAGCAAACGCGTTTTGTCCTAGGACAGGAGGTGAGGTAGCACCTGGCAACGGAATGTTCATCTATCTAAGAAACGTATGTAAACACAAAGGTGAAAGAGTCCAAGCTGACCAGGATTAAAAAAAGCCAAAAGATAGCTGCAAAGAGTTGCAGAAAGATTTGATGATACTGAGTAAACGGGCAATAAAAACAGCAGATGAAGTTAAGGGTGAAGAAATGTAAAGTGATGCACCTAACAAAAAGCAATCCTAACTTCATATTCACAACAATGGAGTCTGAACAAACCATTATCTCTCAGGAAAGTGATTTCAGAATTAAAAGACAGTTCTATTAAAACACTCCATCAGTAATCAGCAGCAGACAAAGGGGCAGACAAAATGTTAGAAATTACTAGGCGAGAAAAGGCAGAGAACGAAACAGAAAATGTCTGTATAAATCCAAAGTGACCCTGGCTTTTGAATACTGCCTGCAGGTTTGGGATCTTCCCAGATGTCCAAAAATACATTGTAGAACTTAGAAAGAAGAAGGGTAACCAGAGGTATGATATAAAATACAAGCAACAACTGTATTGCTTACAGCTTTTCAGCCAAGAAGACAATCAAGCAAGAGGGATGATACGATACAGGTTTAAAATAAAAATGGTATTAAAAATTAATATAGAATGAAGATGAAATCACTATTGACTTTTTTGTTACAAAAGAAGGCCTAAAAAGCATCAAGCCACATCATCACATGCTAGGTTCAAAACAAAGAAAAAGCAACAACTTCCCAGGCAACATACAGTCAAAATGTAAAGGGCATCATTACAGGATTATGTGAATACCAAAACTTTACACAGGTTCAAAGAACAAACAAACATTTTTTTATAGAAGGCCAATGCATTAAAAACCATTAGATGAGAATTTCACGATGCCTTCAAGCAGTCTCTTAGTTCCAGACTGCTAGGAACCACATTCCAGGGAATTGCCACCAACTCCCCCTCCACTTGTCACTGCCAGGCCTGTTGTTTAATTTGGATAGATCATTTTTATGCTCTCAGGGAAACCATATTACTCAATGAAGTCAAAGTCCTGCAGCTTGCATTAACAGAAAACAGAGTGCACATGGACCTTACCTAAGAAGCCTCAGCTGTTAGTCCCACTGAAGCCAACAGAATTAAAAGCAGCTTGTTGTTCAGATCCTTCTGGACTGGCCACAAAGATGTTCTTAATCACAAACTCATATTTCAGCTCCAGTTATAAGTATTCTATATCAGGTAACAACTAGTTCATTGATAGTTCATTAATATTCATCAGCTAATAAATATTGCTACTGACTTCAGTTGATAAGATATTTCTACTCACTTCATTCAATAGTCTTCTAGAGCTCCATAATTACCAATAACTTAGTCCTAATTGTAACTATTATTTGTTACTAAATGCAAACACTTTACAAATCAGATATCAAAGAAGCCGTAAAATAACTTGTGCTTACTCTGTTACCCAATTTACAACACTAACCCATGACATTCTGTGCCTTACCAAATGCCTTCTGGAAGAGCAAGCAAATTCTCACTACATCTGATCAGAAAATTTATCTGTCTTTCCAACCCTTTATCTTTATTTTTAATTATCTGCAGCAAAGCAAAACATTTTATCTTCTCATCACAGACCACAACGTGGCTAAGGGGTTTGAACTGGGAATTCGAAATGCTGCATGTAAGTGCACATAACAGCTGTTACTGTAAGGCTGCCTGAAACAAACCAAGTACGTCAAGTGCTCACTGCTGGTGAGCTTTGTCTGATTTGATGTGTCCACATAGTGCAATGGGAACAATCACAGAGAACTTGGCTACTGTCTCATTCACTTCAGTTCACATCAGGGCTAGGTATTTGACTGCCACTGCCAATTCGTCTTCTCTTTTTTTCCCCCCCCTTGTTGTCAAGAGGCTTAGAGTACATGAGAATAAAAGGCAAGGCCCATCTATTCCAACTTTCTTCTGATCTGTCTTTCAGTATTAAAAGAGAACACAACACCTGAACAGCAGATAAAAGGAAATTAAGTGACACACATCAGCTGGCTGTGCCTACATGCAGGGCACATACAGCCCATGGGGTAAGTTGTCTTTGGGGCATATCTTCAGTCCAAGCACCCCATGTCCCTGCATGCCTTGGCTTCTTTTGGAAGGGAAACTCCTTACGTATTCACAGGGATGAGGGAATAATAAATGGCTTTAGCAAGTCCCCAGTGCTCTCCAGAGCTGGAGAAGTAAAACCACCTTGGGACAAAATACATGCTTATAGCGCAGGTACAGCCAGGCACACTCCAGATGGGCCAGAGACCAATAAGGCTACAGAAACTGCAGTGTGTATCCTAGCACCTTCTGGGACGGGACTGCAGGGTAAGCATATCCTCTGCCAGAGATTTTAGATTGCTTCATTTAGATACTGCATATCCATAGCAGCACTGCTCAGTTTCTTTTCAGCACTTACATGTTTATGTCTGTGCATATAAAATAATAATTACAGGAAGTAACAGATATATTTAAGGTTGCCTACACCTTTCTGGTTCACACTGTTATTTATGGGAACAAAGCTCTTCGCCTTTCTGCAAACATGTTTACCTAAAGCAAGAAGCGTGCGCAGGGATTGTTCTCTGGGGCTTTTTTTAGAAGGACCTCTTTCACTCTTCATCTTTGTTTTCAGAATATCAGGTGAAATTTGTTTAGGCTTAGTCAAAGTATGCATCAGGAACGCGGACAGTTATCGCACCCGCAACCAGTCCCCTGTGACAAATCTGCTTCACTCACAGTTTGGAGCCAGCTGGGTATGAGCAGACCTCTCCTCTGGGCGCTCACTGCTAACAGTATTTTGCTGCTCATACATTCTCAAGAGCCAAATGGTATTTAGGCTTCACACAGGAATTAAAGGAAAGCAAAAAAAGAGAGGAGGAGAAAAAAGCAGTTTCCAAGCATGTAAGTCTCTTACCTAGAGGTTGCTGTTCCTCTGGGGCAGAACCAGACCCTCTTTTCCCCCAGCACACTCCTCCATACAGCCACCTACTGAGGGGAAGTGAGTTTTCCCCCCTCCCAGTGTTGCCCTAATTACCCTTGATGAGCCTCTTCTGGCCTCCCACTAATTGAAGACACCTGAAGAGCACCTGTCCTGGGCATGTGCACAAACCTGGGGGAGCAGGCACCACCCTCCACCACCACCTCACAGCTGGGCTGCTTTAGAAAACCTCACTGTTTAAGTATTGCTTCAGCAGACACGCATGGCAATTCTGTTATAAATCCTGCTCAGGTTGTCTGTGGAAAATTCATGACAAAGCCTGGTTGTGTTCTGCAAAGCTGAGGACAACATTGTCCTGAGCTTGCCTTCTGCCTGCACAAGCCCCCTCAAGGCATTTAGGAAAGCCACACACATTGGAGATTCCCCTCCTCTCGGTACCTCAGCAAAGCCTCACCTCCCTGCTTCCTTGGGCTCACCCTTAGGACACCATTTCCTGCCTTGCACGCACCCATGGTTGCAGCCAGGGCCCAAAACCCCGCTGGGAAAGCCACAGCCTGCCAGCCACCACCCAACAGACATCACACGCACCCGTTAGCCACATCTTGAGCACCAGGAGCAAGCACAGACCAACAGATGCACTGAACAGCTGTGATCCAGCTGCTGCTTCTGCCCAAGCCAGAGCAGAGTGTGGGGAAGCTGTGCCGGATCCCGCTGCTGCCCCAGGAAGGGACTAATGCCAGGCTATCTAAGCAACCGCAGGAGCACAGCAGAAGTCTTCAGACGCAAAAGTTTTACAAGATCTGGTTGAAGAGATTTTTTGGCTTTGTTGATTTTGGAACAGTAGAGGAGCTCAAATACTGAACAGAGAATTGAAAATAATCCCCTAAACAAGCAAATGTGACTACAGCTTGGCTAGCTGGCCCACAGTTCTGCATGCTCCATAGAAAGACTGTGATGGTCAAAACCTCTATCCCAAACAAATAATGTATTTTGACTATCTACAGCACCCACTTGAAGGTTGTTACAGCAATAAATACCATATCCCCTTTTCTCATTCTAAGCTCCAGCAACAGACTGCGTGCTGCCTGAACCAGTCAGAGCTAATTCTGCAAAACTGTACAGGAATCCAAAAGCCATTTACCTGAGCTCTGTTTTTTTCTATCAATTTCAAATTGCAAGTCAAACATTCACTAACTGTCCGTTCTTAGCCTTGGAAAACAAAAAAAAAAACTATTGATTTTCAGCACTTTTTCTTTTGTGTGCTGACTTCTTGCTCCCATTAAAAAACCTCTAGAAAAGCAAAAGGTTTCCCACTGTGTTTGTATCCATTGTGAGTTGGCATGGAGGCATTAATGAAGAGTAATAAAAGACCAATAAAATGATGTGTGACAGGACTTGCCAAAATGTCAGCTCAAGTGGATTCTGTTCCTTTTGTCTTCTCCCAGAAGGTGGAGCCAAATGACCAAGTGTCTCTGGCCCTGATGCGCTGCACACAGGCGCCACTGAACATAACCCTTTCCAATGAAGGTAAAGTTAGCCTCACTCAATGGCTCCCCTTGCCAAGGTGGGCTGAGAAGGCAGTCAGGCTTCTTGCAGGCATTTTTTGCATGTCACAGCTGTTTTACAGCCTTTTGAAAAGAAAGGAGAACAACAAGATCAAGGTCAGAAGCCTACATTTTAAGAAAGCTAAATGAAAAGCAACCCACCCCCACCCCCAAACCTGTCCACAGAAAAAAAGGAAACCCTTACTTCTGACTGGCAGCATCACAAACCTATCTGTTTCAGAGTCTAAAATACTAACTCACCCCTGGTTTGCAGTAACTAAAAAGTTATGAAAAATCTGGAAGGAAGAGCTCTCTGTAAATATGCAAGAATTGATGAGCATGCCCTGTCCTCACATTTTGTGATCCCTTGCTGGGGGCTATTGAGAAAGCCACACTGCAAGAGCAGGCTGGCTGGAATGGCATTTAGGTTTAACCTAAATCATTCAGAAGCCATTCAAAAGGGCTTCTTTCACTCTGTACAACACGTGTTGACCTTGTTTCTGAGGATAAGCAGAATGAGATGAGTTGAGACTGGTCCAGAAAGCCAAGGGATGGGGATGCATCACAAAACAGTTTCTGAATCTCTGCTGCAGATCACTAAGAAGTCCCCTGTTTGGCTGGGAAGTCATGTAAGGTTCGGTATTTTCAGAGGAACATTTCCTATCAAATTCACTGATCCCAGCTTGGGCCCTTATGACCAGTTCAGCTCCAAGAGATTCTGGCTTTTTATGCTGTTATGTTATTCTTGTTGTAATGACGCTGGGCCAAGTCCTCTCTCCTGTCGGAAAAACTCCTCTCATCTCCAGTGATGATACCAAGTTATTCAGGACAGTATAAGAGGTGAGGACTCACTGAGGAACTGTAGAGGAAGCACATCTAAGACTTGGTGACTTGCCAACACAATGGCAGACAAAATTCAGTGTAGACTTCAGAAGTGATGCATGTGGAGAAGAAAGCACTCCTAATTTAACATACAAACATTGGCTTTCCAGCAGACTCCATTTTGCACTCCAAATGTGCAGCATGAAGAAAGGCTCCAGCTGCATGGCAGGACAGGGCACTGCTGGGTAAACTTTATACCTAGAAATTCAGCAGAGCTGTGATAGTCAGGCTGGTTGGGGGCCACTAAAAAGGCTAGGAAGAAGATCTGGCATTGGAGTCAACTGTAGATACATCTGTTGTCCTCACAGCAAAGATCCATAGTTCAGGTGCATTCCTCTAGCAAGAGGAAAGTAAGATCTACCTTCTGTCAAATGTGATAGGGTTAAGACTTCTCTCTTACTGAAATTACGTGTAAGGACAGTTGATAGCTGAATGAACGTTATAATGAAAGTGTAGCAAATCTTTCCTTTGATTCTTCCCACCACCCTCCCCGCTCCTTACCTCAAACTGGACATTTTTCTCCCATTATTTTCAGCAACTAAAAGCCTGTATAATTGGGGATTTCAATTGTCACAAACTGTTTTCAAAATAGTTTGCTCCCCTCCTTTTAAAACATAAGTGGAAATTTTACAGTGTTTTGGGTTTGGTGTTTTTTTTTTTTCCTTCAAGGAATCAGATGACCACTTAAAATCAGTTTTCATCACAGAATAAGCTCACTTACATAAGAGAGAAAAATTTATTTCCAATTTTTTAGACCCTGAATTTATTGTTCAGGAGACTGAAATCTTCCCTGTTTCTCTAAAAATAAACCTAGGGTTTGATTTCACTAACACATTCCATTTACCTCCGGAGATTTCAGAGCTTCTCCCTTGAATCACACCACACTTCAGGTGAGGTGGGCATTTCTGATCTAAACAAAAATCATTGTATTTTATCTTTGTCACAAAATGTTCAGTTTGTCACAAATTATGCAGATGTTTCTTATCACAGGAGATTTAGAATTGAGCCTGAGGTATGTGCAGGAGATTCTTCTCACACTTTGTATTAGTTTATAAAAGGAGTGCAAAGAGATTAACATTTAACAGTTCAGGTAAATAATGGTAGGATATTTTAATTATCACACGGAGGAGGTTTTGGATTCATAAAGAGGGGAGAACTAACAAATGAGCATGGTGAACGAAAGCCCAGGTGCATCAGTTCTGATTCTCATTTGACTTGGATCCTTGACTGTCTGAGGAACAGGACAATCTAAAGCAGTCATTTGTGTTGGTTAGCCAAGAGAATGCCTTGTTTCAACTGCATATTCATGGTCCCACTTTGGGTTTAGGCTATAAAGTAGGAAGCCTGTAAATCAAGAAAAGCTCTGTTTTTTACAAGGGTGAGCAAAGGGTCAGCTAGTTTGGGAACAAATGCAAAATATGAATTTAGCTGAGCCTTTCATAGGCATGTGGATGTTGATAGACAGACCAAAGGCAGAGAGGACCCCTTTTTCTCCAATGAGTTATTTAAAAAAAAAAAAAACAAAACAAAAAAACAAACCAAAACGTGGGGAAAAACACTTAGGGCAAAGGAAACTGAACCAAGGAAAAGAATGCCTGCCAGTCCCTTTCAGCTGCTCTACAGCAGAAGAGATGTGGAAGTACATCATCCTGTAGGAAGCAATTGCAACTGAGCTCAAGAGGCATGCAAAGAAAACATATCCATGGCTTAGAGGGTTTGCACATGTGCAGTGTGACTAGGTTTAGCCTTCACATCGCATTCTGCTCGGGCAGGTGGGATTTGTAGGCAGCCTAAATCTCAGACATAATGCAAATACAGCTGTGGAAATTCCAGGCATGACAGAATACAAGCCAGGAAATGACAGAGGAATTCAAAACATAGGGTCTGGTTTGCTCTAGACCCACTACCGTGCTGATGGATGGAAAGAAAGAGAAATGAATTTGCTTTTCAGCTTCAAGGCCTCAATCCTTCAGAGTCTCAAATCCCACAGTTGGCACCAGATTTTTGAAAGTGCAGTTCTCACTCCTTTTAGAAGCTTAAAGATGGAGGCTGCCTTTCAAAGAGGATTATCACCTGTGCAGCATCTGTATGCCAAAGCAAGAGTTAATCTCTTCAAAACTCTTGGCCCATTCTTTGAGAGAATACAGGCCAAAGACTTAAGCTTACTTTAGAAGAAGAGTGTATGTTTTAACAAAAAACCCAAAACCTCACAATTCAGATTTAAAATTACTGATCACATCACTTTAACTTCATGACTCCAATAGTTACTTAACCACAGGGTTAAACTTTTGTATCTGATTTCCACTCCAAATTTCAGTCTCCAACTGTTGGATTTTGTTATTTCCTAGGGTCAAGCTCAAAGCTGTCAATTATCAAATTTTTTGTTCCCCTTCGAGGTAATTATAGCCTATGAGGAAGTTGCTCATTTATCTTTGCTTTGATGAGACAAATACAGAGAGCTCCTGGAGTCTTTCTGTATAACGCATATTTTTCCAGCCCATTTAACCATGTGCGTTTCCTTCAAACATCCTCCAACATCACAACGCTTCTGGAAGCGTGAAGTCTAGAATGGGACTCTGTATTACTGAGGTGTTTCGGATGAGTCCAAGCGCAAGGTTGGTGGTGTCTTACATACTTAGAGGTACTGTCATGAAGTAAAGTTCACAAAAAGTATCAAATATACTTTTACCAAGAAGAGCTGTTTAGCTCCACTGGCAGAATGTGCCATAAGCATCTGCAAGAGAACTGGGAGAACAGTATGATTTTTGTATAGCTACTTTAAAGTAAAATCATTCTGTCTGGCAGGATTCCAGTTCAGCTCTTTCAAATTATCAAAGGGAGATTTTGAAGGAGAAATACTTGAGATTCAAAATAAAAAAATCCACAAATTCAGGGCAGTAGCAAGAGCACAGTGCCCCTTCACAGCTTCTCCTTTACAATTTTGGGTGCCATACACCTTTCTGCTCAAGAAAAGGAGGGAATAAAGGCACATTAAACTTGTTCCTGGTAAATACCACCTCCGTTGAATGGAAGCAATGTCTTAGGAATTCTTAAATGAAGACTCACATAGCACAGGTTATCTGACCACTAAAACCTGCCCGCGACTGGTTCTGCTGGTATCTAGTGGCGTATAGGGAAAATAAGGCCGAAGGGAACTTCACAAAGATGATGGTCAGTGTAAGCACGCTCTGACTTGAGATCCACATCTGGAGCCACCACAGTCACAGAAGTTACTGAAGGATCAGGAAGTGTGTTTAACACATGTCCTGCCACTCCCTGCTTCAGTTTTTCAGATGAGATTATCTGGATATAGGCTAGGAAGGAATTTCAGCTTCAGTTCTCATCTAAAACTTTTGATATGCTTTTTAATGGCAAGATAAAAATGCCTTGCACACAAAGTGATTCTTTTCTGTCAGATCTGGGAATTAGTGATAAATTCTGATGCAACACCGTAAATAACTGTTTCCATTTAATGATGCTGAGCATGTTAGGCTATGTCAATCATCCTTGGAAATGAAGAGGAGATGTGATTTGAAATGGCAAGCTGCGGGTGTCTAATCAATAATCCCATTATGTGTCAAGCAAACCAAATTTGATTATCACAGAGCAGTTACAGTCCTCCTCAGTGAAGCTGCAACTCAGTTGCCATTCGAACTCCCAGTCTCAAATCCAGCAGGTGAAACTGGTGAAAGATTATTTAGCTTCCAAATGTGGAGATATCTAGAGGGTTTGTGAGACAGCAGTCCCATAACTCCTGAAACCCACAGGAGATTCTACCCTCTAGTGGAAAAAAGGCAAAAATTCTAGTGTTACCTTCTCTCAAAACCCCCAAGCTTCCCACTATTCCTTGAGACATCACCTCTCCAGGACCTTCGCTGACTCCTTGAACCTCTAAGCCTTTTGAAACACAAGTAGCTCCAGACCTTGGGTAGACTCTTCACTTGTCCTCTAAAACCATCAGGATTATTCAACCCTCTAGTTTTGCTCTTCTTAGCCCTATATAGCACAGTCCATCTTGTAGGTTGTTCCTTTTCATTGATCTATCCACAAGGGCTCATATTTCGCCATGCTCTTCAACCTTGCAACATAACTAAGGGATCTGCACAGGCGTAAGCTGTAAATCAAAGTATGTTGTGAGATCCAATGGTATATTCCTACTAAGGATCTGCAAGACTTAGTGACTTCAGTCAGGCGACTCAGCTGGTTCTTCAGTTTGCTCTCCACATTCACAAGAACATCAGCTCAAAGCTGTGCTCTACCTACTTAATATCTACATTTACGATAATGACACTGGATGCCTTTGGTAGGTGTACATTTAGCAGTTGTGTCAACAACACTGTAAAGCATCCATACACAAGTAGCAGCTCGGACCCATTATGGTTCCATCTGAGTCAGTACAAAAACAGATTTTGCTGCAGGCTACCATTTGTGGTGAATCTATATTAAAAATAACGCTACAAATTGCACTAAACAGTGTGCCCATGACTAGCTCTAGGCTGGTTTCAATAAACACATGGTCTCTTTGGAAGCGATACTAGAATTATTTTTCACCTCTTCTGTAGTGGCAACATGGTGAGAGGT
This sequence comes from Psophia crepitans, assembly GCA_013399095.1. Taxonomy (NCBI): domain Eukaryota; kingdom Metazoa; phylum Chordata; class Aves; order Gruiformes; family Psophiidae; genus Psophia; species Psophia crepitans. Next base: position 264,799 of record VWZZ01003975.1, read on the forward strand.
TTGTGAAGATCAAGGGATAAAATGGGCTCATTTACATTTCAGAGACTCCAGCTGGAAGTGTTTCCTGTCTGTTTAACAGCAACATTGTTTGAGATTAAGTTTTCTTATGCCTTATGTAAAGCATTGAAAAAATTGTGATATTTATTTACTAAAATAATATTCTAATTAACACTGAAAGTCTAAGCCAAAGGAATTGTCTATTGAATCAGACATTTAAATCAGATTTTAAAGAGGTGATGAGTAACAGTACTTTGTGATATAATAAATAATGTCTTAGGTCATAGGTACTGAAAAAAGTGTTCCGTGATGTATTTTTGTAAACACTATCTTACAGGCAATGGTGTAAAGCATACACCTTGGATCATGATATCATGCAGCTGAAAGCCAGATTTCATGTTAACCACACACAGAACAAGGTTTTTAGGGAGCTCCAGTCCCAGTTAGGTATCTACAGACAAGTTCCAAAGCATCCAACACCAGCAGCTTCTCTGTCCCTTCCCTTTGCAAAAAACACTGCTGCCACCATCACTGCTGTATATGGCTGAAACAGGAACCTCTGGCACTTTGTAGAGGCATTCCGCTAGCCATCAGTAAGGACATGGTCATGCTTCCCTTCCTCAGAGCCCTCACACACCAGTCCTAGAGTTGCAGGTCTGTTTGTGGGGGGTTGACAATCACAATACCCCTTGATCCTTGCCACCACTTGCTGAGCACTCTCCTGGTCTCAGCAATACTCCCAGCACAGCCAGAAGGCAGGGGAGGTTTGTGGAAGCAACAGAGCAGTGGTGGGACCTCAGCAATAATTCACCTGTGACTTGCAGTGTATTTTCTTTCTGCTGCTATTTGTTTTTTAAAGTTCTCCTATCTTTCAGCAAAGATCTCAGGAACTTTTTCCTTCATTCATATGGGTATTTTCTCTTAGTACTTTCTGAAGGAAGGCTCAAACTTATTTCAGCTCCTGAAGAAACCAGCTGCCCTCAGGAAAGCAGGCAGTTCAGTCATTTTCTGACTGTGGGAGGTGATGCTGCTTTTATAATGAGAGGTATACAGAAAGGGTAGGATGTGTTTGTTACTTCATTCCACAGCTTTCCCCCTAATCCCAGCTGAATTCTGAGCATGTCCCCTTTATCCCTTGCCTTCTTTTCATTCCCTAACAACCTGGTTGTAACAATCATAGTTAAAACCCAGAAGACCTGAGCAGAATTACATTGTTGTGATTCCAGTTTGGTGACATTGGCCAGAAGAACACACTAGGGTGTGACTTAGGTAAGAGCTTAAGGAGCTAAACCTGTGTGGTGCACAGCCTGAAGAGCATCAGCCCTGCTGTGCTTTTCACAAAAAAAAAAAAAAAAACCAAACCCAAAAAAACCCCCACCACATAACAAAACCCAGGTACTGACTTTAAAAGGTGTATGCACATTGCACTTCTCAAATAGCAGCATTCAGGACATCATGCTCCCTTTCTTTGCTAGCTATAGAAAAGAGGGCAAGACCAGACTGCTGTGAAGCAGACAGAAGTTTTCCTATTGACATCAGTAGTAACCCAGTCTTTAAGCATCTTATTGCTTCTCTGTCTTTTCTTGCAGTAGCAACTGCAAGTACCAATAGCATTTTAATTTGGATTGGAATACTTAAAGCTTTGTTTTCAAGGAGTGCTAACACCACCTACTTTTCCTAAGCAATGCCTCCTGATGATAAGTATGTTTATTAACTAAAAATTTCTCTTAAGGTTCCTGGAAATGTTGCCACTTAAACTTTTTCTCAGAGTCAGAGTGAGTTTTCTAAGGAATCAAAAGGAACAAAAGCTGCATTTTCCTCATGCCGTTCTCATTACAAAGGTCTTCATTCAGAAAAGCGCCTTCCAGCTTGCAGTGTATGAGCAAGCCCATTGAGTCTATTAGGGTTATTCCAAGCTGGTAAGGCACGTGCTTGCGTGTCTTGCTGAACTTTAAACAAGACGTGATGTGATTGAGAAGTCTCCAGAGAAAGTCCAGTTTAATCAGGTGGCATTTAAGGTACAGCAAGACTCAAAACACAAAGTCCATCCTGTATGGTAGGATCACATGAGAAGATGTGTCACTCTCAGAGGAAGGCATGCTAGAAAGAACAAGTATGTCAGCATGTAGGGTCACATGCCCTGCAAGAACATTGCTCTTTTTTCAATCATGTAAAGTGCCTTCTGGAGAAAAGTTAACTTGCATGATTCTTCTATGCCATACAATAAAAAAAGCCTGGGAAAGTTCTTGCACATCAGCTGCCCCAACTCCCATTGAGTTCCTCATACATTATTTTTTTCCCAGTCTTCCCTGGCAAGGCACCTTTCCAGCTAGACTGTCCAAAAACACTGGAGAAACTCCAGAACAACTCAAATTGCAGATCTACAGCATGGCCACCTCATACCAGCAAATTCAGAGAGAGCTACTGTTCTTAAGTAAAAGGAAGGCTGGAACAACATAAACACTAAGCTCAGGCCCTGCATCGCCACTCTCTGAGCTTTCATGCTGCCAGCATTCTCCTGTTGTGTCCCAGCAAAAGCAGATGAGGATGTGGCTGTGAAGTCTCTGATTAATTTCCTGGGGCTAAAGAAGTTTTGCTGGTGATTCATTAGCACGTTTCTCTAAGTCAAGCAACAAGAAGTACTGTCCTTCAGGCTGAGGTTCTCTGCAGCACCAGTGGTCAGTATAAGGTCTGACATAACTTCCCAAACTGGAAGAAGGATTTGGATTCTCATTATCCAAAAAAAAAAAAAAAAAGCTAACATTGTGAACTTTCTCATACTATCTTTTACACTTTTTTCTATGATGTTTTCGATGCCCTATGCTCAGCTCTGCCAAAAAGGTGTTGGCAACCTAGAAATCCAAAGGGACAATTAGCTAACCATTAATATCCTTCTTAATTTAAGAATTCTGTGCTTTTTAATGCCAATTCTAGTACTTCCAAGTGGGAACTAAAGCATGTTCTCAGACATTTTCAAGAGCATTACAGGTATAAGATTTATACACTATTGTATTCGGTATGCTTAGGAAACAGATAATCCTATTCATCTAGCTTTGCCTTATCAACTTAAATAGGTTCTCATGTACCAGGTGTCTTCAGTATTTGAATATTGAAATTGCAAAATGCATACGTTACTAGTGCTTCCAGGAATAGATCTAGCACGTCATAAAACAGGAGTAAGTTTTCAAGGTGGTGGCACTACTTGCTTTTAACAGTAGTGAAAAACCATATCAAGGAATCTAAAGCAGGTTAATGCTCCACTGAACAAGAGAAGTAGCAAGCTAATAGAATATGGTACTACCCCAAACCACATTTCAATAAAGAAGCCAAACATTTTGTAGAAACCTCAGCAGTTACAGCTGAACAGAGTATACAGTACCCAGAATCATGAATGAAACCTCCTCACTACGACATCACTAAGATGTCCACTTAGGTTACACTGGCTAAATCCTACATCTGCGAAACTTAACTTCTGCCCAGCGGAATTTCTCTCCAGTGCAAGGGTAAATTTCCCAGAAGTAGGCATGAGGTTTGCTGTTGTGCCAATGAAAAGCTCGTGTCTCTCGCTAGGCTCTTATGAAATTCTTAGAGTAACTGGAGTGAATAATTTCTTTAGGAGTCCGAGGAAAGCACATCTCCTACATGATGGTTTCTCTAATGATAAGGAACCCAGTGACTTACCCTGTATTGTACCTCCACCTAAAAATGCCACCAGCTGTTTCTTTGCTCTTTCATGTAAGGATCTGTATCTCACCTAAAAGCTGCCACCTTCTACTTCCATGTTAAGTATTTCCAACTTTATTCTAAGATATCCAACAGGTCATGGTGAATTATTCGGGGAAATAAAAGGCTGCACTCCACAGTTGTTTTTAGTGAATTCAGTGCACAGTACATTTTATAATATAATCCACTCTTTAATGGATAAGAAAGTTTAAAACCAGAAGCCAATCCTCCTGTGGACAAATCCCGTTAATATCTTTCAGCAGTGTTATATAACAGTGGAATAATTTGGTGTTTGTTGAAGTTGCATGGAAAACAAAACACAACCCAAAAGAACCGTCCAGTGAGCAGTGAAACCAGTGAAGGTGGCTACCCTGAACCCATAGGATGGGTGTCCCATGATAGTAACTCCTGTACATTCCCCATACCTCTTTTTCTCTGGGAAAACCCTGTCTGGCAGAAGCTATTGTACACTGTGGCTAATTCAGAGCAAAACTCATGCAGATGACACTCTCCAGTATGAGCAAGCCAGCAGTTGAACTAGCTATTGCCTAGCAGTTTCTAAGGGCTAGGTTTGGTGTCCTGCCCTCTGCAAGGGCACTAATCGACACAGCTCACCTCTTCCAGCCACCTGTTCTCATTAATTACATTGGAACAAGGAATACCTTGAGTATCGCTCTTTCCAACTGGGCGAGAGATTTTAAAATTATTGAAGGAATTGCCTACCATGTAATTGGCTGTGTCTCTTCCCTGGAAAACAGCTTAAAAAAAAAAAAAATCAGGACTAAAGAACTAAATACCAGCTACCTGAGACTCTTCTGACAACCGTCATCTACTACAAATCAACCTATCCTCCCTTCACCAGTTATTAAGAAATACAAATATGCACACACATATTAATTTCTCATGGATTTTTTGTTCCTCAGTCATACCTTTTCATAGCTGTTACAATACGAAACCTTCCATTTGTTTACGACTTAGAATACAGAAGCTTCTGAAGTGAAAAACTACTTGCCTTTCCAGAACAGCAAAATATATTTGAAATGAGCAGCCGGAAAAAATAATTCATGCATTTAGCAAATGCTGTGTCAGTTTTCTCTTACGGAAGAGAAGAAAGTTTCTGAACAGAGTCAGCCAGTCAAACAAAAAGGTTTATTAATTATAGGATTACTTTTATTTTTTGTGATTGGATTTGGGACTGGGGAAAAAATCCTGAGAAAGTGGGGAGGGATAAAACCAAGACATTAAAACAGAAACAGAAAAATAGAAATGTAGGTGCATTACCAGAGCATATAAGACATGGAATGATTGAGAGAAAATAGAATAGAATAGAATCATTAAGGTTGGAAGAGACCTCAAGGATCATCTAGTCCAACCATCCCCTCACCACCTATTACCCACTAAACCACGTCCCTAAGTACCACATCTAACCTTTCCTTAAACACCCTCAGGGATGGTGACTCCACCACCTCCCTGGGCAACCCGTTCCAGTGCCCGACCTCCCTTTCCGAGAAGAATTTTCTCCTCATCTCCAACCTGAACCTTCCCTGGCGCAACTTGCAGCCATTTCCCCTTGTCCTGTCACTAGTTATCTGCGAGAAGAGGCCGACCCCCAGCTCGCCACAACTTCCTTTCAGGTAGTTGTAGGAACAGCCAGCCTCTGTTAGATAGGTGTCCAGACTTGGACAAGAGCTCTGAAGGATGAAGAGCGAGCTTAAGGACATCATAGGAGATGGTTCTATGCTCCCACTTCCCTGTAGGGACTGCATACTGATGTGTCCCCACATCGCCTTCAACCCTATAAACGCCTCCAAAGGGTTTTCTTCCACTGATATGAGAGAATAGATGATCTGTGTAGTAGGTTACCTTAACTATCTCAAACCAGTTCCTTAACTACCTTTTTAGAAAGAAAGTCCAATTTCTTTTTTGCCCCTCATTTTCCCTGTCACATTCACTTTCCCTAAGTTGAAATGTGTCATCGAGCATTGCCGCTTCTTAGGAAAGTGCACTGCTCTGTTTCTGCTCCCAGCACTGCATAGGTCTAAGCCCTGAAGAAGGAACCAGCATTTTGTTGCCTGGCAACTCAAAATAAGTGTCAATAAGAAGAACTACAGGATAAAATTTTTCAAAGCCTCTACCTGCTTTAGGAGCTTAAGATTAATTTGTGGAAACCTCTTAGGAGTCTAAATTCTAAAGATTCCTATTTGACTGAAGAATGTCTTTAAAAATTGCTTTTTAATTTCAGGTAGTGTTTGAAACATGGGCCGTGGGCTAGCGTGGAAATCTGACTGGGAATATAGTAGGATTTTCCAAAGCATCTCACCCACTTCTGTTCTTCCACATATCCTTTCAGCCATTTATCTGCATCCATTATTTAAAAACATTTTCTTCCAGACTCCTTACTGGTAGAGGTGGATCTGAAAATTATACCCCCATATCCTTGGAGTCAAATAGACTTTATCTAACTTTGGTTTGATTTGGGTTTTATTTTTGTGTTGGTTGAAAGCAGAGGTTTAAAGAAGCTGAATAAAATATAGTACGACATGCCAATATATATGACAGCTGGCTCCTGGTAAAACAATCCATCAGGTCCTCGCTTGTGCCCATTTGCAAAGATTGAAGAGACAGTGATGAGTTTCCAAAAGACAGCATGTGGCTTTAAAGCCATGAAATCTACTCCCCTGATGTATATTCAGAGTTCTGCAGGCAGGAAGGTACGTGAATTATTTTCCCCGACCAGCTTGTGAAACAAACTGTAATCCCTGAAATGCTCTGACACTGTACCTACACGGTTCCCGCGACAGAGAGGATAGCCAGGAACAGACTATATATTACCTTCCTACACACCAATTTATTTATAGCATAATTGGCAGAGCACAGCTATTGCAAGAATAAAAATGAAGCGCATGCAAATCAGTTTCTCCCCCCAAACACAAAGATCTCGTTGCAACTACTGAGGTATGTTCAATACAATGGATTCTGTCAGCTGGGACAATCCGCTTGAGTTCACAGGCAACAGGTCCCACCTGGGCACTGAGAAGACAACATGGAAGGTGTTCTGAATGGCGTACACTAGGCCAAGAGCAGAAACCTGTGTCCCATACTTAAGCACTTGAGAATTAAGAGGCTAGGTAAGTATCCGACACCTATCCTGTACGCCTGGGAACTAAGAAACATTTAAAACCTTGCTTTCTCTAATGTACCCCCCTCACCTCTCCCTAATACTTGCCCTAACAAGCTAAAAAAAGCCCAACATTTTAACTGGCTCTATCAATACCTGCCTTAGTTTAAAAACAGTTTATCTCACAATCTGAGAGCAAGCTGGCGGTATATGTATATTACAGTGGATAGCAAGAGTGGACAGCTAGTCAGAGCCAGTTGTGGGCTTCCTGCTGCCTGCCAAAGCGGACAGGCTATGGAATGGCAGCAACTACACCACTAAGAGGTTTTTTTCAGTTTTCATACAACACGTTATCCATGGGCCTGTGATTCTCATGTAGTTTATAAGAAGGATTTTGCTGGTGTTTAAGCCTACATCTTCAATGTTGTCCCAAAGGCAAAGAGGTTGGTCACAATTATGAGAGTTGAACTAACAGTGGAGAAAAACCACAATGTGATGCCAAAATTTTGCATAGTGTTCATAAAAGTACTCAGTTTAGTGAATTTTCCTCCTCTTGCTAGAACTGATAAACACATAACAATGTACTATAAAAATGAGCAAATCTCCTTCCCTATCCAGCCTGGCATCTACATACAGCTGCAAAGACAGATAGCGAGAAGGCTTAGACCCAGCTGGCAGAAATGTCAGGTCTTTCAGCTCTGTATCTCTATTATATCAACTACAAACAGCACTAGCTCCTAGCAGTGCCAGTCCCTGGGAAACACAAGTATTTGGATGGAGGAAGATTGGATAAATCTAAACCTGGACATGGCTGGAGAAATGACAAGGAAGTAGGACAAAAGGAGGAGCCAGAAATAACTTCAAGAGTCTTCCTTTCATGATGTATCACCAGCTATCATGTTTATCTCTCCTTTTACATGTGCCTGATCTCACGATCACTAGAAGCTGCTTTTTGAGCTCTTTATAGATGAGACCTTCTCCTATCTACAGAGGACCAAGATATTACACCCACTTTCAATTAGAGGAGGGCAAGAAAATCTGCCCACTTATTATCTAAGTTTAGTTTAAAAACAAAGACTTTTGCGATGCTTCTTTCTTCACAGCTGCTGGAACCAACACCTTCCTGCAGCAAATGTCCCCAGACACAGGTCAGGGTGAATCATTTGGGAAGAGCTGAGTAGTTCTTTTTGGCTCTGTGTTTGAAAATAGAGTATGTAACCTTCAACAATCCATTTAGGTTCAAAACACAGTCAATATTTAAAAATACAGGCTGAATCTTTCTTCTCTTGAATTGCTTGCAGAGGCTTCTCACTCAATACAGAAGCCAAGTGAAAGCAGCAGTCCTAAGCACCAGCCCTCCAGGGACTGCTGTTCCCTCAGGGGGACCACTTTGCCCTGTGTGACCAGAGCAGGTGCATTACCTAAAGAAGGCGACACTAATTCTTCATCCACCCACTTGCTGTAACCACAAGGGTTTTCTTGGCCGTTTTCTATTACCTATGAAACTCCCTGCTTAATTTGACTAGAAAGAACACGAGCTTCAACACACTCAAGAAAAAAAGAACAGTTCATTTCAGAGCGCTCTCAAACTAAGAATTAAGAGCCAAAAAAATTGGGCTATCCCATAATCCAAATCCTTAAAAACTAACTAATGGTGAGCAAAATAGAGAAGGCTATTCACACAGAGCTTCTGTATGGTCACAGAGTGTGATGTGATGGTGCTCTGAGGAGGGTACAAACAGACTGATGATTGCTTGTTTTGCATCCAGCCTCAAACTACAAATGCTTCATTTTCTGATACACTGGATAGGGCTATAAACAAAAGATAAATATGATTTAATAAGCAAATTGTTTTTTCAATATGGGGTTTCTGCCAGTTCCAAACTCTGACCTCTTCTATGGAAAGAGAAGCCACAGCCTATACAATGCATACACATGCTTGCACACAGACTCTGCCACCTAGCACAGAATATGGGAAGCCTGGAAATCCTGATTTCAGGGATTATTTTTGCCTCCTTCAGCACAAGTCAATCAATCTCAAATCCCCACACTGCCAGGATTACAGATCTAAGAAGTCTGATTACTCATCAGGCGAGTGGGAGCCCGAGCAAACCCCAGAATTCCCCTCTAGGTTCTAGCTGGCATAGGGAACCCAAATATTGTGAAAGCTCCCATGGCTGACTTCCACAGAGCTACGGAGCCTGGAGATTTCAGCCAAATTGTCAAGAAGTGAGCCTGAAAAGTGACGGTTGCTGGAAAGTTTTGGTTTTTTATAAAACTGAATGTTGTGAGGCTTTGGGTAGGGATTGTCCTAATCAGCTCTAGATCTCATCTTAGAGAGTGTGTTGCTGTGAGGGAGCAGTTTACTTCCAGTTGTCTTCTAGTTGCTGTGAAGAGCAGCCTTCTCTGCACAAAAGGCCCAGGAAGGCTGACACAGCTTGGACTCAGGTCAAAGACTACAAGATCACAGAGACTCAGCTTTTTCCTACATGTAGTCTTCCCAGATTGCAGAAACACATGTTCCTCTGATAGCACATGGGAAGTTGCTCATCTGCTGCTAAAGGTATTTGGTGAATTAGCAGTGAGCAGCACTTCTCAGAGAAGCTCAGTGCTAGAGGAGTGGGAAACTGCTTGGAGAGCAAATGAGTTTTGGGGCCAGATTACTCTTCTTGAATGACTGAGACCATGTCATTTTCTTTCAATGTTAAGTTAAAAAAATGGGAAGCTAGATGCCTTAATAAATTGGTTTGTGTTTCTTCAAATAAATTGAAAATAAGAGACAGACTAATAAAGAGTTGCTGTACTTTGCCATACAATTGCAAAACAAATAAATGGACAAAATTACTCTCCGGAACTATAAAGTTGGTTAAATAGCATCAATGTATCTTTATCAAAACAATGTTATCCATAGAAGTTCTTTCTGACTCCATATTTTGTACACACAGAATTCCAAGTTCTTAGAGAAAAGTCACATCTGCCAAAAATCAAGCAACAAACATTCACATAGCACTCTGGGATTGGTGTCTGTGTTTTCATTGCTTGCAAAATAGGGTGGTCATTTTTTCCTAGGGTAGGCATTTGGCAGCCGGTCACCAGCAATGTCCTCATCTGCATTCTTCAATATGACCAGATGCTACCTTTCATGCATTCCTGAAATAGAACACCCAGGAAAAAAATTCCAGTGTGAAATCCCAGTTGGGATTAATTCAAATTGACTCTCAGTCTGAGAAGTTTTGTGAATTTTCAGGCTTTTCTGTGGGACACTCCACTGAGAATCCAGAACAGTATCTCCCACCTCAACCAGTTTTACTCAAACTGGTACGCCCTGTGCATACTGGCTGACAGCTGTATTTTAAGGGAGGGAAGTTTCACTTAACACTGACCTTCTCCTCAGTGGGTCATTGCTAGCTCAGTGTGACAGCCAAGATTAAGGAAACAGCAAAACCCCCTCAGAAGGGTCCAAAGGCAGTGTTCCTAGAGAAATGTGTCGAAACAGAGCCAAAACAGAAACCCTCAAAACAAACCTCACACTGTTTGCAAAAAGGACTAGTCCTTCATTGTTTAGTGAATAAATATGTACCAATCTACTGATCTGTAAACATACAGAAGCTTTTCTTAAAAAGAGAAAAAATAATCCTTTGTACTTACATGCTTCTAGCTGATCCCTACCCCGAGAGAATTAAACGCATTTCTCTCAGTTACAGCCGTATGTTTTCACAATGAAGAGGAATTAAACAATAAATTCACAATTCAGTGTTCCAGGCCAACAGTACAAGCAATTGTGTAAGCAAGTGGTGTAAAACTGCAATTATATCCAACAAGGCAGTTATTAATAGGAGACCAGCCAGTCACTTGAAGAGGTGATTAAAGAGGTCAGCAAGTATTCTTGTCCATGCTTCTCGTATTTTCAACTTATCTGAAAAACACAGTCTCTTTCACATCTATACTTGTACATGTCTTTCCTCATATTATTTGGAAATTAAAGGTCCTTAATATCATTCAAAAAGAGGCCTTTATACAATATACGTGCATATAAGTATATATTTTCCCACCTAAATGGCAGCATTTGAATTAGCACCTTTCTCCTCTGGTAAAGTGAAATGATCACAGGACACATTCATCTCTACTGAATCCACATTTAACCTCCCAACCCAAGAATTTTCAGGCTGAAGAATAAGACTTAAACCTAAATGGTCAGAGAGGCTTCAAACATCCCTACTTCATCTCTTGGCAAGAAGAGATCTCTACCTTGTTAGGACACTGAAATCTCTTTTGGGAAGCATTAGAATACCCCTCTCCTAACCTTTTGAGATATCCCTATTGCAACTGTCTGAAGCTTCATTCAGTTACTTCAAAAGCCAAACCTTACTTAGACTCTGCTGTGTTTGAAGATATCAACATTTTATACCATTGACCTTTCATTCCCTTCTTTTCTTAGTGAGTATTAAACGCTGCTCAATCAGATTTAAATTTACTTCCGACGTCATCTAGACTAACAAAATTAGCTGCCACTGCCTTAACTTGATATTCAAGCACGAAGCTATTTTAATAAATGTCAATGAGCAAATTAAATATTTGAATTTTGATGTTGGTCTCCAGAAGCAGAAGAGATTTAACGCTCGTCTAAGTAAAAGCATGATTAACATTCAGGTCAGACCCAACCAACAAAACCTGCTGAGTGTTCAGCACTGACACGTTCCTAGTGACTTTTGGAAGCGCTAGTCATAAGATCTGTTTGCATATAAACATATGTGGCAAAACTGACAAGCCAATTGTGTATAATTTAAATATTTGCAGATTACTACAACACGGTCATCACTGAATTGGTGACATGGATGCTGTTGCTATGAGAGCTGGACTGATGTTTATATAACTCAGGAGGTATTTGCCCTACCATGCAGATCACGTGTGAGGTTGCTTTGTAGTAGTCAAGTTTTATACTTCATTTATCTGTGGCCAAATTCTGTTCAGGACATTGAAGAAAACAAGGCTTGACCTTAGCCTGCCTTTGCTCCTCATATAGGCCCTGCAGTGGTTTATAGTAGCTTGGATACTTCCCCCATATACAGAATAATAGAATGGTTTGGGTTGCAAGAGACCTTAAAGATCATCTGGTTCCAATTCCCTGCCACAGGCAGGGAGACCCTCCACTAGACCAGGCTGCCCAAAGCCCCAGCCAACCTGGCCTTGAACACTGCCAAGGAGGGGGCAGCCACAGCTTCTCTGGGCAACCTGTTCCAGTGTCTCACCACCCTCACAGTAAAGAATTTCTTCCTAATATTAAATCTAAACCCCCCCTTTTTTAGTTTAAACCCATTACCTCTTGTTCTATCACTACAGTCCCTGGTAAATAGCCCCTCTCTTGCTTTTCTGTAGGTCCCCTTTAGGTCCTGGAAGGCTGCTCTAAGGTCTCCCTGAAGCCTTCTCTTCTCCAGGATGAACCAGCCCAACTCTCTGAGCCTGTCCTCATAGAAGAGGTGCTCCAGCCCTTGGATCATCTTTGTGACCCTCCTCTGGACTCACTCCAATAGTTCCATGTCTTTTTTGTACTGGGGACCCCAGAGCTGGATGCAGTACTCCAGGTGGGGTCTCACAGGAGTGGAGTAGAGGGGCAGAATCACCTCCCTCAACCTGCTGGTCATGTTTCTTTCAATGTATCCCAGGACACGGTTGGCTTTCTGGGCTGCCAGTGCTCATTGCCAGCTCATGTTGAGCTTTTCCTCAACCAGCACCCCCAAGTCCTCTTCCTCAGTGCTGCGCTCAATCCATTCTCTACCCAGCCTGTATTTGTGCTTGGAAATGCCCTGATCCATGTGCAGGACCTTGCTCTTGGTCTTGTATGCCCGGTGGCAACACATCCTATCCACCAGCTATCTTTGGCAGGTCTGCTCATGGTATTCCTGGCTTACCTGCACGTTTTAACATCTGGCATTGCAGTTTACACACTAGCTGTGTATAGAAACAGTGCCTGTTCTGAGGTTTCAGGTGGCCCACAACCTTGTCAGGTTCTGCTGACACAGCAGAACACAGGCACCCCAATCAGTTGCACTGGCCGACGCTACCCCGTCTTATCACACACAACAACATGGCACAGACCTGACAGGAGGGACTAACACTGCAGCACCCAACCAACACAGCAGAAACAAAGGATTCATCAGGACACTGGCACAGACAGGACTGCAGTCTTGACTTCTTCAGCCTTGCCCAGAGGGCCAACAATGCTCTGAGTAGGGGTCTGAAAATAAAGTTGGGAAAGGCATGAATGGATAAACGTGGAAGAAAACCATGTTTGGGGTGGAGTTTAACGCATCACATTGTACACACAGACCTCACTAAATGAACAGCCTTTCTACTGCATTCTCTCTATTAATCCCTGCCACGTTAATCAGCAAGCTCCACAAAGTCAAGACAGAGAGATGTAGATTTGATCAGATCCTTGATTATCATTGATAGAAGAGTGCAAACAAACACACAGCCCTGAGACAAGGTAAAACAAGGATGTGATTGATATTGTAAACAAATTAATAAGAGATGGGGCACTGCAGATGCAGAATTCCATTTGTGAAGAAGTTAACAAGTAAAAAAAGATAGCACTTTTACCTGGAAACCTCGATGATCAAGGCACATAAAGACAGTCATTTGCATGTTAATAAATTGCAGTCTGAAAGCAAAAACCTAATGCAAAAAAGCTGAGCATGAGATGAGTACGGCCATCCAGAGTACGGTTGTGCAAGTTAAAGGACTCCACACACCACTACCCCTCAACCTGCGCATCCTGTATTAATGGCCTGGGGCCTTACTGTTGTTTACTGCTTGTCGTGGTTTTACTCCAGCCGTTGGCTGGGCACCACATAAACGCTCGCTCAGTCCCCCTCATTGGAAAAGGGGGAGAGAATCGGAAGAGCGAAAGTGAGAAAACTCGTGGGTTCAGATACAAGAGTTTAATAAGTGAAGCAAAAGCCGCGTGCACAAGCAAAGCAAAACAAGGAATTAATTCACCGCTCCCCATGGCAGGCAGGTGTTCGGCCACCCCCAGGACAGCAGGGCACCATCACGCGTAATGGTTTCTTGGGAAGACAAACGCCATCACTCCGAACGCCGCTGCCCTCCCCCTTCTTCTTCCTCCCAAACCCCTTATAAACCGAGCATGACATCATATGGTATGGAATACCCCTTTGGTCAGTTTGGGTCAGGTGTTCTGTCTGTCCCCTCCCAACTCCTTGTGCACCTTCCGCCATCCCACCGGCGGGGCGATGCGAGAAGCCGAAAAGTCCTTGGCTCTGTGTAAACATCGCCCAACAACAGCAAAAACATCTCCACTATCAGCGCTGCTTCCAGCGCAAATCCAAAACACAGCCCCATCCTGACTTTCTTGAAGAAAATTAACTCTCTCTCAGCTGAAACCAGGACACTGCTGCTCCCAAGTAATCACTGGGGTAACATCGTGCGAAATGGCTGTGATGATGATGAGAAGCCACTGGACAGTGCTGCAGCCACAGATAAGCCCTTAGGAAGGCTAGTATATGGAAAGAACAAAGAACAAAATAAACCCAGGCCTCGGTCAACACCTCCACTTGAAAGAGGAAATAAAAATCCTTTCAGGAAAAGTGCTGTTTTCAATTCAACCCTGGTTATTAACATGATCACCCTGAATCTCAGTCACTGTAATTCACCATACAAACAGAGCAGACATGTATACAGAGGAGAAGGGAACGCTATGGTACAGCAAACATTTGCCTTCCATCCTCAGATAATCCTACCAGCGTTTCATTCCACTAGAAAATACTAAATTTCCCATTAGAACTCATATTGTAGGCTTTGAGGTCAGTCTGTGCCTTCTGTTAAGAGACTGTAAATTCAAAGACTTCAGTGAAGTCATCTCAGATTTATGAAGGCACATTTGGCCTTCTGACTCCCTGAACTTAATGCCAATTGAGATAATTTTGTGCGTTTAAAAAAAAAAAAAAAAGGAAAGAGAGAAGCTATGTTATGATCATTTCAACACCAATTTATTTGAAAAGAAGCCCTGAAAAGAAGTCCTCAGAGAAAACTACTATTAAGAAAGCATTAAAGGAGCTAAGAAATGAAAAAGGAAAAAAAGAGTTGAAGGATGCTCAATTAAGAGCTGTTCAGATACAGGCTTTGTTATGAGCTGCCCCTGACAGAAACTATGGTATCTAACTGGTAGGGAAGGCCTTCTGAAAAAGTGGGGGATGGCAGAGCCAGAAGCACTGTGCAGTTTTAATTGAGGGGCAAAGTATAAACAGCAGTACCTCCTAGCCTCTCAGTGCTTCACTCTCGGAAATAAGAGGAAACAAACTAAGGCAAAGAAAACTACAAAACAAGCTGGGGAAAACACAGGCGATCTCTTATGTCATATGTCTGAACAGGCTCAAATCTATCCCATCTGAGCAGTGCTACAAAGAGACCCTAACACACTATGCCTCCAGAAACAGAACACATGAAAAACACGCAGGACTATCATGTGGAAAGCATTAGGTTGGTTTCAGTGTGGTCTTCATGTCTTTTACCAACTCCTGATGTTACATTATATGAATGTCAGAGATATTACACTCATTTGCTATTTCCCACGCCAGAAGTTGGGAGCTAGCAGGCTGACATGCCAGGAACCACGTGTTTAGGGTCCAGGACAGGGAACTGCTAAGGTCCCGCAGACTGCAGGAGCCCTCAGGATATCCCCACTGTTGCAGCAGTTCCCTGCTCAACCACTGTGGACCTTCCAGCCATAGCAATAACCGAGGCAGTAGCCCTCGTTTAGCAGGCTGGCTACCCAGTCTGAGAGCAGCAAAAATAACAAAGCTCTTGTCTTTAATTGGCTGTGTTGAGCTTGATCCCAGTACAAAACTATAAGGGATTAGAAGGCCACGTGAAATAATGTAGTTATGGGGAATCTAAATTCCGCATCCTCCTGGACACTGGTAAGTTAAAAAGGGAACAGCTTAACTTTTTCTGATTTTGACTAACCAAAACACATTGCAAAGCTCATTCCCATCTATTTAATTTATTTGGCACTGCATTTAAGACTCCTTAAAACTCGTATCTTTTCAAATGAACTCAGCCATATAACAATAGGCCAAACACGTCAGCTGCTGGGAAATCTCGCAATGTCCTGCCTATTTTTACTTCTTTTAGTATCCTTACTAATTTAAAACACCATCATTCATAATAGCATGTTATTCAGATTTTAGCAAGAACAAGCCCCTCAGAGGCCAGTATTTGGTAAGATTCTGTCATACCTAATTCAGTTTAATTGAACAGCAATAATGTTCACTCCCAGGACCAAGGATATGACAAGCAGGTATTTGAAATGGAGCTCAAAGTCCTCACTGCTTGCATGTTACTGAACAACTATGATCTACTTAAAGTGGGTTTATTTTTTAAACTCATAATAGTAAGCTTGCATCTAAATATTTTCTTGCCAGAGGAAAACATCCCTCAGTAGCATACAATTGAGTTTGTTGATTTGTGATTTGTTATTCTCCTTCTCTGTGTTCTAAGCGTCTCTGCCTGCTGATGCATTACTTCCCTGTGGGCAATGCCCACCGAGTACAAAAAGCTGTGATTCAAGGTACTTGATAAATGTTAGTTTGATCCCAGGATATTTGGTTGAAACACCTGTCACATGAAAATAATTTGCATCTTTTTCTGATGCCAGAAAAAAAGATCTGTTACTGTGGAAGCTGAAGTGGAGCCAACCTGGATACATCCGCCTCAGCTTAAGAAGAGAAAGAGTAAGTTTAAAATGGTAGCTGTTCATTTTGACTGAGAAGAACAAAAAACTTTGGACGTCCTTTTTCCTGAGTCCTTCTTAGCACTTTCTATGTTCCAGATGCGGCAAGTAACAGCCTCATTCAACAGGCTGTAACGAGGTTTGGCAAGGGACTTGCAACCATCAAGACCACGTTGCAGGACTGGTATCAATCCCTTCTGACTTCATCAGCCTGTGAAATAATCTTAAACATTCCAAGGGAATGGTGGAAATTTACTACTTTACTATCAGAGTGAGGAGAAAAAAATTGAAGAAATATTCTTAAGGAACCAACCCTATTATGGCAGTGCTATGGGTGAGAGGCCAGATTTTAAACATACCTAGGGAGCCTACAGATGCTAAAAAATGCCAAATATGAACTTCAAAGGCACTGATAAGCCTGATTCACATTGCCCTCAACCTTCTGGCTATAAGAGTGAAAGAATCCCACCCCAAAGACCTAGTAGTTTCAACAAGATAGAGAAGAAAAAGCTTGACCACTTGTGCCACTGCTGTGTCATAAATGCAGACCCAAAGGTTTTGGGGCCAGATTTAGCACGTTCAGGCACTGAACTGCCAGTACTTTTGAACTAAAGGATTTGCCAAGTTCCCAAATGCATTATATAGCAGAGTCATCAAATACCACATATTAAGTCTGGAGAAAAGGAGGCTGAGGGGAGACCTTATTACCCTTTACAACCCTCTGAAAGGAGGTTGCAGGAGGCGAGTGTCGGTCTCTTCTCCCAAGTAACAAGCAATAGGACAAGAAGAAAGTTGTGCCAGGGGAGATTTAGATTGGGTATTAGGAAAAATTTCTTCACCAAAAGCGCTATTGAGCACTGGAACAGGCTGCCCAGGGAAGTGGTTGAGTCACCATCCCTGGCGGTATTTAAAAGACTTGTAGATGTGGTGCTTAGGGACATGGTTTCATGGTGGGCTGGGCAGTGCTAGGTTAATGGTTGGACTTGATGATTTTAAAGGTCTTTTCCAACCAAAATAATTCTATGATTCTCAAACCAAAACCAGCGCTTCCTCAAGCTTCCAGACAAAACTTTGGAGCTTGAATCACACCAATGTGCCTACACACAATCTACACCATATAATCTGCACACACACACAATGGAAGCAAACCTACCAGGAGATGGCTGGCATTTTCCCAGAGCATTATCTGTATCATACACTATTCATCTGAAGAATTTAAGAGGGGTTTTGGTCTCCAGAGTGAAATTAGCTGTGAATTAAATATAAAGACAAAAGCACAGAACACACTAACATTTTGCTGCATATAATAAAATTGTCTTTGAGCAATAAAATGCAGCAGCACGGCGTTTATATGTACTATTGGCTTAGTTTTTTTCTTCAAGTTTTCTATCTTACATCCAGCTCCATCAGGGAGAAAATTCTTAACATTTGGCACTTTGCATAGGTCAGCATTTCCTGATTTTCTAAGGAAAATTCAATGGATTTATTTCCTTGCATTTACCTGACATACAGTTATGTTTATCAGTTTAGTCATTAAAAACAAATGTCCTCTCCACAAAGCATTGCACTATCATTACAATAAATGAAGAATTAAGAAAAGACTGGAGCTGGGAGGAGATCTTAAATAATTTGGGGATTTTTTTCAGTTACGATTTCTGAGATTAACTCAGATATGATGTACATGCATGAGTTTCCACATACAGCACTTTAGCTATAGATCTCTTTTCTCAGCAGATTTTTGTGCAAAGATTATCTGATTTCTCAGACATTGACTGAGAGAGCTGGACAGGGTCTGGCACCCACGGTGAAACACTAGCACTTGATAAAGTATATGAAGTCTTTTGGTTGAAGACCTTCAAATACTAGGTCTTTATCTATTGCAATGTATTGATAAGGAGAATTCCACCAAATACTTCTAATAAGGGCCATTCCTTCCTTTTGGGGCAACAGAAATAATATCACCCTGGGCAGCTGCTTTAATTCACAGGGTTTCTCTTACAGTGATATCAGTGTGACTGTAAAGAAGTATTTGCAAATATTCTGCATAACACAACATCACCCATTCTCTTGGCATCTTAGTTACTGCCTAGGATCTGCTTTTCAAAGTTCTGAAATCCCTCAAAATCTTGCAAGTACTTCTTGAAGTAGAAGTTCCCTAAAGGTGGCTTGGGTATTACTTGCAGTATAAGACAAACCTGAATGTAGGGCAAATTACACCAGCCCGAGGGGCTGCTACATAAATGTGTCCACCAGCCTTGCTAATGGAGAGTGTGGAGTCACTTCCAAAGAAGCAGCTGGTGGAAAGAGTGCATACCAGAGCAGGACCAAGCTCTGCAAACTGTGTAAGTCATCCGAAACAAAAGCATAGTAGTTGCATCTCACCACTGACATCCCACCATATGACCATAACCTTGAGGTGGGTCAGACATTGAGAATGGCAAACATTTATAGTCTGCCAGAAGGTGCTTCAGGCAGAAAGATGGCTTAAAAGATGCCTCCTTCCACTGAATTTCTCAAGTATCATCACTGATCTGCTAAACCTTCTGTTTATAAGCTGTTGGATGACAGCTCACTTCAAAACATAAACACTCCTTAAAGCACTAGAAGACAACAAACACTTTATAGTGGGTCACTGTAATAGACACAGGGGCTATTGTCAGTCCTGCCTGAATTTGTTCACCTGGAGAGGTGGGAATAACAACCCATGCAAGACTGAAAGGAAGAAAAAAAATGTTTTCTATTGGAAAATTTAAAGAAAAACAAAGTACTTTAGTAAACAGAAGTACTTGGGTTTCATGGTTTCACTTAGACAAAGCTATTTCTTCTTAACCAGCTATACTAATTTTCATGTCTGTGGTAAAGAAAAACAAGGGAGAATTACAGTATCCCTTGGGTTTCTTCACATCTTGGGACCTCTGAATATTTATTGCCACTGAAAAGCAAAGTGCTAGTGGTAAAAAACAAGATTCTTTAAATGTAATGCTTTGAAGTTGTATGTAACGTCTACTCTGAGGTTGTGCTGGTCAAGCTACTCTCTACAAATCTTCCCAAAAGCCACCAGTTGCCACTCCATATACCTTTTACAGGTGACAGCACTCTTTAATTTGTTCTCAGTTTGCATTATCTTCTTACAGAAGCTGTAGCTGAGCAAGAAAGAACAAGGTTTTTGCCTTGTTCTGGCTACTGTAGGACCGACCCAGGCAGGGATCACTTCTTTGACCAAAGGACCTGAGAACCCTGGCTTTCAAGTAGACTAAATGAATCCAGTTGTTAACTGTCACAGTGCCATCCCATGCTGTGAAGTCCCACGTCTGACCCTGTGCCCAGTCTGCTTAGTCTGCTGAAAAAAGTCCACCCAAATCCCACAAAGGCGAACAAAAAAAAGCCCCCAGTTTTCTGCTTGCTCAGCAAACCGAACAGGCTGGGTGCAGGGGAGGTGCCAGCATCACGTGGCCAGAAAATAGTGGCACAAAGAAGAGAATTGCTGTGATTAGACTGATCTGGTCTACTACGGATTTCCAGCCTTAATATAGTCAGATGGATGAACCTGACTGGGGAAAACCAGGAGAGAGTCACCAAGTGTGATACTTGGAGTCTGCGAGGGGAAAAGGGAGAAGCCGATAGCCAGCACTTTGCACAGCTAAACCGCAGGGATAACTGAAAGAAGACATGCATCCCCTAGGAGTTTTGTTTCTATAAAAAAACCCCCACCCAAACACACCACTGTATGTCCCGGAAAACTCCTGGACCAGAATAAATGACCTGCCCTGAAAGGGTTCTGTGGACAAACCTGAAATTTAATTTACCTCATCGAACAGTCCTGAGAATTTTAGGGTCAAAGAGATAAAAAGCAAGGACAAGATAGCTGAAACCAGGGAAAATAAAATATTACAGAGGGGAAATAGAAGCTGCAGCTAAAAGTACAAGCCAGGAAAAAAAGGCTCAATACGAAGCTTGACCAGAAGCAAGGCAAGTTTCTTGATTAATCCTATCCAGCACAGGCTGTCTTCTCTTCCCCTTTCCACTCAATATATCCCTAAATCTGCCCCAAGGATGGGTCAGTGTGTGCTTCAGGGGCTCCTGCTGAACAGTCTGGTTATCAGTTCCAGACGATCATCATCTCTGCAACATGGCCATACACCAACATACCTGGTGTGACAACATACGTTCCTGCACCGTCTTGGACAAGTTTCCGCTGTTCCTACCAAGACATTAAAATCTAACTTTCCCAATTTGTCCAATGCCCCAAGCGAAGCAGCCACACGTCTGCTTGCTAGGGAATTGGTGTGGGATGCAGTCAGCTCAAATTTGTATTCCAGGCTGAGCCTGAGCAGGAATTGAACCCACATCTCCCTGTCCCGCTAAGTTCCCCAGGCCCTGAACATATGACTGTTTCAGAGTAAAGTCCCCTCTTCTAGCCCTATCAGAAAGTATTCCCCCATCCCCCTCTTCTCCAAACTGGAAAATATTTCCTGAAACTACTTTAGTCACAAAAATTATACATCTATCAAAAAAGCATTGTGTGCTTTTTTTCTGAGCAGAAATACTCCCAGCAATATGATCTAGTCTGTCCAACTGACAGATTTACCTTACCCTGTCATCTATTTAATACTCCTGATTTCTGAAAGTCTCTCATTGACAGTATTTCCTGCTTCCAGATGGCCAGTAAATAGCACACAAACAAAATAACCCTTGAATTTTCACATTTCCATCTCCAGCAACTATTTATCCTGTGTATCAAACACATCTTTGATTACATTCTCAGTGGGACAATAAAATTATCGCCTCTTATTAAAATCTGACGATGTGCACGGGGAAAAAAGTGACAACTGCACTGCATATCTGTTCAAGAACTGTGATAAACACATCTGTGATGACTTCCGAACAGAGAAAACAATTTCTGAAGGTGGAAAACAGCTCTGTCCGTAGGTTGCTATTAAGAGTACTGTGGCTTGTACCAAGCTGCCTTTTTAAAAGTAGTAGGCTACTGCACTGAATGCTGATCTTCACCCATAGACTTTTTCTAAAAATTGTACTCCATCTGGAGCAATAAATTTCTCTTGCCTCAAACATTAAACCTTCTTTAATCCTACAGACTAAACAACAGGTGGTAGATTATTTTTCAGAATTAGCAGCCAACTGCTAGAGCAATTCTCAGCCCAATTACTTTGGTTTGAGGCTTGAATTTCATGGCTTAGTGGCAGCCTACATTTCTTACCAGTGGAAACCAACGTCAATCCTCCAAGACACGTGTCTCCACTTCCCCAGTCCCTCCAAAGTTCAACTTCACAGCTCTCATTTTAAAGGGAAATACACTTCCTGGAATTAAAACCCTAAATGTAGTAGGATTCCCATTGCAAAATATAGGAAAGGTTTTTAAAAAACATTCTAAATTTTCCTAACGTTTTCTCCCACTGGACCTCAAAAAAAAAATAATAATATCACACTTTTAATAAAATGGAACACATTTAGACCGCCACTCAATAGCCATAGTTAAGACATGACTTTATCTGCCTAGAATATACAAAATATGAAAATAAATTCCCCGTGTCAGGTTGACACTAATACTGAAATTTCAAAAACACACCCTAAACTAAATGCTGAGTGTCAGCTCAAGAAAATTTAATGTGTCATATGACTGGAATTGTTTTGTTCTAAATTTGATCAGTAATCAAAATAAAAATTACCAAAGTAACACATGCTTTTAAAATTAATTTCAGGCTAGAAGACTGGAACTTCTCATCCAGTGCAGCGCAGCACCTTAAATCTGGCCCTTTTTTTTTTTTTTGGAAATTTTGTAGTTGACTTCTTGAAAACAGACCTTTGTCACCAAACTTCATGTTTCAATAAGCTGGCATTTTCTGATTTAAAATATTTGAGAAAATCCTGACGAGCTCTAATGCTAAGCACTTCTGAAAAATTCCAGTACTGAGTGATTTAAACCATTATCCCTGAGCTGTACAGGTGTATATTTTTAGAAGCGGCAATTTTTACACGAATGGTCATTACGGGTGCTACCATGGGAACAGGCTAGCAGCAGGCTATCATTAGGTAGTTGGGAGTCCAGGCAGCAGCTAAACCATGGTCATCTCCACGCTTCCACTCGCCATTATATAGCTGATTGTTAGGTGACCTGTTTAAGGTAGTTACCTTTCATCCCTGGTGAGAGCAGGCACCTCTGGAGGGCAATTAATCTCCTCTATCAAACACTGATCTCATGATGGGGCCATTCAGCCTCCTCCACACGAACTACAGAAGGAGGGCAGCTGCCTGGTTTGAACAAAATGCAGTAGCACCTTCACAGCTCACAGCAGAGAATGCGGATCACTGTGTGGGTAATTGGCAGAACTACCTAATGAAGGCCAACATGCTCTCTTGCAGACAGGTTGCCCCCATGGCTAGTTACGGGGCAAGTTATTGCTTGAAAAAGGCTCATCTGAGATTAAAGTGAAGACAAATGGAAGATGATGGGAAGAGTCAAGGTTATCTAGGTTTTTCAGACAATGATACATTTCCATGACAGCCTCCCTTCAATTTCAGTTAAATCTACCTCCACCCTATCATTGAAAATAGGGAGAACCATCTGCCTTGTAAAGTTCACCTCCAGACTTACAGATTTCTTTTAAGTATATTTAGACACAAAAATAATTAAGGCATCACTATATATTGAGTGTGTTAATTGAAAAATCAGGGACTATGCACTTAACTTTAATTAGCAACTGTTCAGTGTTTACTTAGGAGCTTGCCATGCTAGAACTTGTTTAGCTTGCTGCCAGAGATATTTTTGCCATGCATGTTTTCCATGATGGTTTGCAATAAGGGAGGATGTGGTGTACCACACAAGGACATATACATTAACGCAGCAGTCATAATTTCTGATATAATTCTAGAGAAGAGCAACAGTGAAGGTGCCATGATTATTTTTGGTCTGCTCAAGCACGTGCAAAACTCCAAGCTTTACTATGGCTTTTCGCCAAACACGTTAAGCCTCTCCTCCCTCTCCAGCCTAACAGTCTCAACCTCCTTCAGTAACAGGCCCACCTCCAGAGCCGGTTCCAGCTCAGACCCACTCAACATGCTGCTGCTGCTCTGCCCTCCCAGCTTGCTCTGCTAGCAGTCCCCAAAACACTCCTCCTCTCTGTGCCCCTGCCACACACAGACTGGTCCTGCTCTGCCACACAGGTTGTTCAGCTTCTTGTCACACTTCCCCACCCATTTTAGGGGCTGGCTGAGCTGTTTGGTCAGCTGTGTGCCATTTCTTCAGCTGTCTCTGTGCTTTCTGCCCGATGTCCTCTGTACATAGGGACCTATTTTATTAATGACAGAGGCCTGCCAGTCATTGATCTAATATTTTGACTATACATGCAGCTCCAGAGATATCTGCTGCTTCTATTTAGCTTCATTTCTCCTGCTACCACAGTTTTCTTAGTCTTTCCTCTCCTTCTCCCAGCATCTTATGCTCCTGTTGTCACCTGTCCATCATCATTACTCAGGGTTAGAATCATAAGTGCCTCCATGCCTTTAACGCTTACTTTAGCAACTCATCTCTGTGTTTATTGGATCTCTGCTTGTTTATGTGACTGTACAATGCCCTTATTTCTCCTGTTTTTACTCCATGAACCCCATCTGACATTGTTTCTACCAGGACTCAGCAGATCAGACCTGCTCCCTACAGAGCAAAGCCAGCTTTGCAAGAAGGGAGACAGAGTAATTATTCCTTATATCCGTTCTCATCAAGGCCTTGCCACTGAGAATATCAATGAGCTGCCAATTAGTGGTATGTTATCAGAGCTTGATACCAGTAATGTCAACAGTGACACAGGGACATAAAGTCTCCAGTTCCATAGGTCAGAAGAGGCCACAGGAATACTTAAGTGAAAAGTCAGGAAGCAGCACAGGTCACAAGTAAAAGCTCCAGAGTTACTTGCTTTCCTTTGTACAGCCAATTCTCCTGTAACACCTTCCCTTAGATATTCTGTTTGTGTTATTTAAAAACAGAACTTCTACAAAGACACGAGTTATTCAACACCCACTTCTTTAGAGCGTGCGCTTTGTCTGTGATATTTCTAGACAATAGCAACAAACACTTCATTTTAATTTTAACCTTAGCAATAGCAAAAGACTACAATGTGCTAAAAATTGAATGCAGACACAAAAACCCACAAGCATAATTTTTAATTAAATTAAGTGCCACTTCATTTGTTTTCTTTGGTACTTGACAGCTCAAAACTCAGTTTGGAGGAATTGTTCCTTGGTGAACATTTTGAGGAGATAAATACAATCTATTGGCTTTCTCCTTTTTGAAGCATTGTTTTCCTATAGCCAGTATTCACAAGAATACAATTATTAATTTCTAAAATGTAGTCCCCATCATCTCGCCTTCTGTTTGGAGAGGGCAGAATGAATGTAAAGAAAGGATTGTGCTTGCTCAAAATGAAATCATCATAAAAGAATAATTTCTACACCTCCAGGGAATGCAAAGATGAGAGCTCCATGTATGCAGAAGTCGAATATGCAGTAGAAAAGGGCACGGAAAGCTTAATCTCCAGAACAGTCAGAATACAGCATCTCAGCAGGATCTTCTCTTCATCTCATAGCTGGTGGGAAAGAAATAGGACTTTCCTGGGCTATGCATACACCTACATATACTATATACATATACCTACAAGTAGGTAATGCAGCCCTGTTTGAAGGGAGAACAGCAGACTGCCAGGGGTAAGAAAACACTGTGCAATAGTCAAGATGAGCTACTCTGGCCACTCTTATGGTTGCTATAGGCATGTTTTTAGCCAGCATCTTTGAGCCAACAGGAGATACATCATTGAGCATCTAATAGATTTAGGCAGATTCATTCCCAAAGGGCTACTGAAAATCTGCCATATAGCCCACATGCATATCCATGTACAATTTTGAAGCTGAAGCTCTAATAAGCCTACTTAGGGCCCAAATACCAGAAGGAGATTTGGATGCTTCCACTGCCCTCATAGTAAATAGTCTATTTTGCTACTCAGTGCTGTTGCCATATGCATACGTTCAGGTGAGGGTTTGTATTGCCATTATGTATCTTTATTACCTGCTAGGAGAGAAGCTATTTGACTTATAATTATCCATTACTGGTACCTGGATACATTTCCCGAGGGAAGCTTTCCACTAATTCATACTCTTGTCATGTTTGCTGCATCACATCTAATGTCGTTTTCCTAAATTAGATAAATAAAATATTTATATTTGGCGACCTTGAAAAGAAATGTGGACTACTGGCTCAGAATGAATTTCCTTGAATTCAATAAATATTAATAGAATACAACAAGCACCAGAGCAGAAAAAGAACGACTGATACACCCCTAATGAGTGTGGTGGCATTTATTATTTAAATGACCATTAGAAACACTCTTAGCCTTTTGAGGAATTCAAGCAGGAGTAGTAGACAGATGCTCCTGCATGCAGGAGATTAATCATTCTCTCTGTGCAATACAGGACCGATTAATTAGTTTTTTGTGTTATGGAGTTGGGGTTTTTTTTGTTGAGGTTTTTTTTGTTTGGTGGTTTAGGGGGTTTTTTTGGGTGGTTTTTTTTTTTTCACGCCACTAAAGCAGAGCAAATTAAAATTAAAATCTGAATCTTCTTAGGTGTCTCACTTACATAGTGAGAAGTGTGGTTTCTGGGTAGGAGACAACATTTCCCACACAAACTACTATAGCCCAGCTACAACCAGTTTTGTTAATCCTTGCATGCAAACCATGGTTCAGAGACAAGAGGACAGGCATGCTCTCACAGAATAAAAAGCATTTTGACATGTTTATGCCAGAAATAGCAGATCTGGTCAGGTATGGAAACTGCTGGGTTTTAGCAGATCTCATAAGCTGTATAACAGACAGACTGGAGGACTGGCTTTAAGACTCGGGTTTCATCATGCTGCGATCTGGGTAATGTAAGTTCCTATCACTTGATTAAAATCGACAGATCACAGTGATACACACGAAACCAAGACCATGGCAGACCATTGTAAAAGTTGAGATAAGAAAGATTGCCGATGTATAACACAGTTCTTCCCTTTATGTCTACAATGACTGGTCCCAGCATATGGCAAAGGAACACCACAAACCCAGGGTGGCCCAGTCCCATCCTCTAGTCAAATGTCCTTGCCCTACCATAAAGCTGTACCAGCACCAAAGGGTTAGACAAGCTGCTTACAGGGGCTGTACCTCACCTCCAAAACTCAGAACTTGCAGAGCATCATCATCCACCATGCAACCACAAGCCAGATGAAAAGGTATCAAGCTAGCATTGGCATAAACTGATTCTAAAGTCAGACAAAGGTTTTAAGTTCCACATTGTACATTTTGCATTAGATTGAACAAGCACATGAGATTTGTCACAATGAAGGTCTGATGCTGGTTTCAATGTAATTCTGATTATTTCCACAAAAATTTGGAGAGGAAAAGAGAAACAAAATAAATCATGTCAAATATCATGCTTACTGGCTGTATAGGGCAAATATGAGGGAAAAAAAAAATCGATGTACTCCATTGATATAATCAGTACTGCTTGGCATCTCAAAAAATAGCTTTTAAAATGAGAGACTGCTATTTAACATAGAAATTTTTCAAATCAGGCTGAGTGAAAATGGAAATGAAAATTAGCATTTTTGTATATGTAAAGCAACAGCATTAAAGACTTAGTACCACTTGTTCTGGTAAATCTTTGTGAAAGATAACAGAAAGCTGAAGCTCTTAGGCATCTTCTTATTAAAGATAAATGCAGAAGAAGCAGCACGTTTCTTATCTCTCTTGCTACTGCATGTCCTTAGCTTCACACCTTGATTTGCTAAACAAGGGGAGCTCTTGCTTTATGGTTGGCTTGTAAGGTTTTGAAAGGTTATAAAATTTTGAGTAGCCTGAACCCATTTAGATAAGGCTCAAAAAAAAAAGGTAAGATGTTTGATGGGATGGTTATTCTACCCTTCCTTTCCCCTGCAGAGTTCTGCTGATAGGTAGGTACCTCTCAAAAGGCTGGAGACAGGAGGCCTTTTGCATCCAAGCCCAACCTGAGTCCATGAAACTCCCAGGTTTGGTCCAAGTTGGTGAATAGTGTACCCAATATGGGAACTGGGACACAGGAAGCCTAATGTCTTTTGAGGAGTTTTTGGGTGATGAATTTAAGTTTGCAAAATTTTCATTGCAAGCTTCAGGGTTTAAAGCCAGAACCTAATTTGGTGTAAATCAGCAAAGCAGCTCTGATTTCTGCTGAACTATGTCAATGAAGATTAGACAAGGAAATGACCAAGTGAAGGGTAGCCTGGTTGCAGAGGAATAGAAGCTAGGAAGAGAATGACATTTAACTTTTAAGGATGCTTTTTTAAAGGTCAGGTGTCTAGATGTCTGTAGGATCAAGCTATTTCACAATTGCCAAGATAAAGTCAGATGTTTACTGCAAGGTAGATAATGATCAGCTACTTGAATATGATGGAAAAACTTACTAGGTGCTGATATGTCTCTCTGAAAAATAAGATTGGAGCTGAGATGTTTCTTGCTCTTCCCTCTTCCTCCCCATCAAACACTTTCCACAATGGTTTAAGTGAATTTAATGTAAAAGGCACAGACTTAAACTTCCTGAGACTGAATTTTTTAGTTCCTTATCAGAGCAAAGAGTACAGGCAGGAGCCGGACAGCTTGTTGCGCTTAACTTCTCAACACATTCCCCGATACCACAACACAGTCGCATCTACAAACAAGAAAACTATTTTTTCCTTCTGATATCTAAACTTCTTGCTGCTAAACACAAGAACCTGGAAGCTTTTGCCACCATTCAATCCCATGCAACATTTTAGGTTTCGCAGCATTGTACACAAGTAGGTGGCTTGCACACTGGACACTACACAGATCGTCTACAGCAAAGCAGCACCCCAAAGGTTTTGCTATCAGCCCCCAAAGTCATTAAACAGAAGGCAATTATAGGGCAGAGAGATTAAAGTGCTGACATAGGTTGAAGTCCTGCTCTGCCACTCACCTCCTCTGTGATCTTAGACAAATGATTTAGGATAACAGCACTCCTTTACTTCCCAAAGATGTTGCAAGAGGCACAGACACAGTGGTGATTGAAGATCTTGCAGCCTCCTACAAAGAGGTAATAGGTCATGTCTGAATCTGCAATTAAGAGGTATCCTGGGGAATTTAACAACGTGAAAGGAAAGCATAGCCAACTGCTATTTCCCAAACCTAATCTTTTCATAGGATTGAACCGCCTTGATATTTTCATGCACCACAAAAGAAAGTCTTGTCAAACACCAGCCTACATCCCCATATGAACAGAAGACAAATTCATGTGATAGAGCAAATGACATTTCTTCTGCTTCAAACCAAAGGGTAGTTTAGGAAGTTCTACGTAGATTGGAAGGAGGAAAACTAACAGTTAAGCATTCACTTAACTACAAGGATGACAACTTCTACATAAGAATGAAGTATTTCCAGCCAACTCGCTCTTTCAGTAATATCATTTGCCTGTAATGCACACTGATCTTTGCGTGCCTTACAACATGAACAATGAAGAAGTCCATATATCTTTGGAAGAGCAATGCCATGGACCTTTGTGCCTGTTAGTTATTAGTCATGAGGTGCAACTATGTAGAAACATGAATATCTCTGAATTCGAAGGAGCTTACACTCTCAGTATCACTCCATTTGTTCCTCCACAAGCGGCTGTTGCAGATCTGCAGCAGGCTTTATTGCCAGGCTAGATTTTTAACCAGATAAAAGGACATTCAAGGCCTGTATGGCTCTCACATACAGTTTAGTCACAGCTAGATGAATTGGAGGCTGAAGCACTTCCAAATGAAGTGTAATGTCCATTCCACACTGGCAATCAATGCCCCTAAATTTCTCTGTGATTAAGTCTGAGCTTCACTGTTATGGATTCAGGAGCACATGATTCAGTCTCTATATCAACAAGTGCAGTCAGGTGAGCGTGTACCTGCATATGAGAATTCTCTCTCTAGCATCTGCTACAAATAAATGCAGGTCAGAACCAGCTTCCAGTGAAGTTCTGAACAATCAGTTTTATTCAGGATGTAATGCTCTTGTTACTAACATCGATTTTCACCACAACATTAGAACCCATGGATAGTGACTATAATGTACAAAAAGTTTACATAGTCCTCTGCATATGAACCTTACAAATAGGTTTGCAATGACTGGAAAACTTCTGAATATCCATCCGTTGAAGACTGATGACTAATATCAACTATAGTACAGGCAGAGTGACATCATCTGCTGAAATATCATCCTGGACCTCCAGTCCTCTGGCTGGTCTATGGCAAACCAAATGGTCTGCTATCCACCAATTCTTGAAGGGTTCAGGTAACAATACCCACTCTTGCATTCACAAAGCATAAGTCCATTCGCTAACACACCACATAATTGTTAATGGCTCTATAACCAACAGAAGAGCCCACAACATGATTCTTCCAGATGGTGCAGTTGCTGTGTTAATTCACCTTCTTTTCGCATAACCAAAAGGCCTATGCTTCACCACACATACATGCTCCAGTAACAGAGGGCACAGGCTGTCCTGAGGCACCGACAGCAGAGAGCACCAACAGAAGAAGCTGCAGTTGTACGGTAGCACCGCCAAACCAGACAGCATGAAGTCAATTTAAAACAAGAAGTGATTTAATTACACTGACACCTGACCTTGCCCACTCCAATCCTGTCAAGTCAACTGATGGCTATGTCCCACCGCAACAGCTAGAACAGAATGACCCCTTTTGAAAGTCTCATGCCCTGTGTGTGATGTCACCTGTCACTGGAAAGATGGAGAACATCAGTTTTCCTATTCCTAAAGCAATCATCTCAGATGTGCAGGAGTTAAAATCCCTCACAGTTCCTCTTTCAAGTAACGCTTTGTGGAGTGCCCATTCGTGCCAGAGTGGCAGTACACCTCTGCTCACAACACCAGTTTAACCTGTCTCCATTTTAATAAACAAAGAACAACTTCAAAAAACCCCAAATAATATATAACCCAAAGTTTAACTTATCCTTCTGGTTTGTTTTTTTAAAAAAAGAAAAAATACACTATATGATAGAAGGCAGAAAGAATGCCTAGAACATGGTTATCAGAATTATAATAATTTCAACATTTTT
Organism: Psophia crepitans; assembly: GCA_013399095.1. NCBI lineage: Eukaryota > Metazoa > Chordata > Aves > Gruiformes > Psophiidae > Psophia > Psophia crepitans. The sequence continues at coordinate 295,526 of VWZZ01003975.1, forward strand.
CAGATACTTTAAGTATTCTGTAAAAAAATCAGTGAATTGTATATGGATTTTTAATCTTCTAATCGTTTCTACATTCCAGAAGAAACTAATCCCTGTGATACTCCATTGGATAACGCAGTAAATTACAGACAAGCATGTGATACTTCAGAGTAGGCAATTTAAAGCCTTTCTTTAAAAAAAAATCATCCTTGATTGAAGCATCTGTGATTTGGTTTATGCAGGTGATACTAAAAACAGTTTTCTGATGAACATAGCTGCTGGCACAATTATTTATTTCAAAGAAGCTGTACGTCTGAACTGAGTTTCAGAAGGGAGTGGGCAAAACAGGCATTTAAACCTTTGACTCATTCTTAAAAGATCATTTCTATCTACACTGAATTGAACTGCTGTTGAAAAAGAAAGAAGCCATTACTCAAGCTAGAAGCATGTTTCCTACCTTAAAGAGGTCATATATACCAGGAAAAAAAAAAATCCCCTTTTTAGAATGTGAACAGTATATATACATCATACCGCTTGTCTCAATAACTAATTAAGCATGTTGTTAATTGCTTTGTTTAAAGACATGCCTGTTTAGTAAAGGCAGAAGTGTCTTATTGAATTCAAGAGTGTAATGCTAAGTATACACTTCAATGCTTTGAAGAACTGCTTTTAATTTGATGGAGAAGAATTTCAGAGGGAAAATAAAAAGATGGTGTCCCCGAGTTCTTAAACTGAACTGTACATGTGATTTCTGATTTACTGGAAAAGACTTCATCTGCAGCACTTAATTTCTAACAAAGGAGCTCTGTAATTACCTCTCAGAGCTTGCCAGTGTAAACACAACAGAACCCAAGAAGCTACTTTGCAAATGAGGGTTAATGCAGCATATGATATACCATATAGGACTGGACAGCATTAAACAAAGGTTAATCCTCAGCAGCAAAAGATATTAAATGGACTCTCTTATTGAATACCCTAACAGCAAAGGGGGAGAGAAGAAAAAGGCATTGCCTCTCAGACACTTAATTATCTGCAATGTATATGCAAATATTCAGAATTTGATGAGGTCTTTACTTTTCACCTTTAAGCACCACATTAGTAATTCATGAAGCCACTACTAACATTGTTGAGTGCAAGCAGCAGTGAAAATTAAGCACTAATGACTTCAAAGGTAGGGCGCCCATAAACTCTGAGGTCATCCATACTTTCTGAACATAAGTGATGGAAAACTGTGCATCAGCTCAGCATTTCATCAGCTGTCCATTTCTAAAAAAGCATCACCACCCCTGGAAAAAGCATCACTTATTTCCAGGGGTGGTTATACAGACAGCAGGTGAGTTGCTCTGAACAAAAGCTCATACCACCGTTACTGAGAAGATCCCCACAAGTTTCCTGGCCTTAAAAACCAGCAGCTTATGAGACAGCATTTCAGTAAGGCCAGAGAAGCAAAATAACACACTAGTGAGTCGCTGTACTGCGGAGGTGGGTCAACAAGTAAGAAAACTGTGACCACTTTGGGTTTGTAACCTTTCCTGAGGACAGGAAGGTTCAAGTGGGCTGCAGAATTATGTTCACATAGTCGTTGGGCTTTGCAGGGCCACTTGTCCAGTCAGAGCCCCAGTTATCTGAAGAGCTAAACTATGACAAACCGCACTGCAGCAAGTCAGTCAACAACGAGTCTGTTAAGTTGCTGCAGGAAATCCACTGGACTTTCAACCTCTCCAAACAAGTGTAGACTGGATATAGCTATTATGGTAAGTTTAGTCCTGAGAACTAGCAATATAGTTTAAGCAATATTAAATAGCAAGTACTGAATTTACAATGGAAAAATTACAGGGTTATTTTGAGGTGAATGATACATTAGTAAGTTAGGATAGCTGCTCCTGGAATAGCAGCAATCAAGCCTCCTATGTGTCCATACAACTCATTTGCCATCTTTGCTTTCAGTATTTCAACCCAAAAAGAATGTTGGAAGAAAAATTTAGTATAAATAACTTCAGGAAAGAGGAAAAAATCAGTGGGCACAGTGTTCCCATGCTCCTGAATTATTTAAGTGCTGTTTGACTTGCATGATTCCAATATACAGATATGTCAGAAAATGTGCTGCTTTGGAAGACCACAGCTGCTGTCGGTGTCCATTTGAATAGCCCTGTGGAGCTGTAGCAATTTATACCCGTGGAGGATCTGCTCTACACCATGAATAGAGAGGGGAGATTTGATTTTTAAACTGGTATCTCCATGAAAAGCTGGGCTTGCAGACCAGAGATGTACCTGGCTGCTTTGATTTTTGACAATAAGCATGAAGTCTAGTGGAATGTATACTTAGAAGCAATAAAGCTGAGTCTTAGCATGGATGGCTGGTAAAGACACACAAGCTGATGTGCATTAGAAGTAGTAAAATCAGTTCATTAAAAATAAAGAGGGACAATAGGGGAAAAACTACATTTTCCAGAGTTACTGTACAGCTCTAAGTGGGTTCACAATGTAAAAGAGATGAAATGGCAAAAAATTCCAAATACAGATGCTGCAAAATGAGATCAAATGGCATATGTTTTACGACAAGGAGAAGAAACAGGTAGTTGCACTCTTTGCAACACACTGAGATTAATCATTCATTACGGGTCTGGCAGAAAATGAGAAGGACAGGATAAAAGACTGCTGCCATGAGTGGCACTCCCTGAATTTAACAAGGTAAAACTCCTGTTCAGCTGGAACAATGAAATTATCGAGGTCTGGGAAGCACAGGACTGAGAAAGCATAAATGATTTATAACTGACTGAGGACTCCGCCTTAGCATGTCTCTCCGAGCTATGAATTCACCCGCTTCAGACAGCAAAGGAACTTCTGACTATCAGAAGGAACACATCTCTCACATCTCTTACCAGACCAGGCAGGACAGCAGAGATATATGGCAGTCTGAAGGGGTAACATAAGGCCTTTTAAGCATGGTACTGTAGCTAGTCCACTGGGCTTTTATGGAGCTATTTCCTGCTTTACCAGGCGTACCTCAGACCTGCAAAGACTTGCCTGTTCTTTGCAAGACTTAATCCAGTGCTCCTCACTGCTGCAGTGCCAGGATATTGTCTCTTTACCCAGTATCAGCCCAGCTTTCTAGTCCTCCCAGAAACCATGCAAATGCTGAAAACGTGGCATGGAAAAAGATGACACTGCCTGGCAGCTGGGGGCTTTACCTTTCAGCAGGGCCCTGCGCTTGAGAGAGGACTGCAAACAAAGAAACCACCCCCTGGCAGCCCAGCCCAGCAAGTCCTCCCACCCATGGCTACCAACACACACATGTGGGGTGAGATACATTTGCTAACAAAATACGGTTTCCGACACCAGGGAGTATTTTGCAACAAGATCTTTCTTCAAGAGGCCTCTTTGACCTGCTGGCAGTGGGAGGAGAGGTGTACCAAAAAAGCAGCATGCCGTGGCTTCACCTGGGCCCCATGGTGCCCCTGGAAGAACAGTTACCATTGGAGATACTAGAATACGTTCAAGACATGCTTGACTCAAGGACTACCTGGCCTTGCCAGACTAGACAGCCAAGTCAGAGTAATCAATTGCTGTTCGAGTTGTAAACTTGCACGCTGCAGGGGCAGCACTTACCCCTGAACCTGCAGAACAAAATTATAGCTGGCAAAACTGGAATCAAGAGACAATCTGACATACACAGAAATATGCCCGGCATAGAAATGCTAGGAAACAACATTAAAATAAAAATCCTGGTGAGGCTGGAAATTCTCAGACTTTGATGTATAAAAGCCAGCTCTTAGTTACAGGAATTTAGGTAGGTTGTGTCATAATTGCTAACCCCAGGATTTCTTTTTCTGAAGCAGGCAGCTCTGCCTAGCATCAGCCCCATGGTGTGACTCTGCTCCCAGCCAGTCTTGCTCAGCAAGCACGGGGAGACATCTGCTCAGTGGTCCAGCTATGTGAATAGTGCCATGCTCTTGCCTTTGCCTCCTCACAAAAAGTGGATTTGTAACTATTTGAAATGGAAATACTGCTTTCCAGCATGAGAACTCCACTTGCTGTTGGGGATCTTATGCAAAAGAAAAATAATATATATTAACATATGTAAAACTGAAAGAAAAAAACCCTTTGCGAAATGCATGTAGCCAGCTGGGGAACAACTCCTGAGAAAATTGTTATACAGCAGCTAGTGAATTACCTTTACCAGAGTGGCAGCAGCTAAATTATCAATATCCAGCAAGTGGCTGTCTTGATTACAGTAAATCCTAAAGGCAATACAGCCTCTTCAACGGAAGAACCAACTGCATTGCTATTTGCAGAATCAAATCACTTACTTTGTGTCAAGCCTTTGATTTCTGTATGCTTCTTTTGGACTTTGAAGGTCACATTATGCATTAAAACCTGAGCCCCACAAAGTTTTATCTGCCTTGGAAAGTGAAAAGAGTTTAAACTGTGGTGGTAAAGGGGGAATAATATGAATATTGGTACGGAAGGTCCTGCGCAGCCAGCCACAGCTTACAGTTCTAGCCTGATCTTGGGGACTGAGAAAGGTTCTCATCCAGCTTCAATTTTTACGAATCCAGAAGAATGAAGCAGTGTTAACTGGGAGAAGAAAAAACAACAAAAATCTCCACCCCAAACCCAAGAACTGAAAAGATCTTCATTGTGGCCTTATCTACAAAGCCTCATTTAATCTGTCTCTGCTATCACACCTAAACTTTTACTATTTATAGGGTTGTCTTGTTCCCATCTATCTATTGTCTTGCATTAAAACAAATTGTAAAACAGCAGATGTCAAGGCTGACTCCTCATGCTCATTTTAAGGACACGATGTCAAGCTTATCAACGCCAGCAGAACCCTTCATAGGTCCCCTGTTATTTACAGTCATTTTACTATTGTTGGCTTTCTGGGAGAGACTGAATAAGTGAAGCTGTGCAAGAGAAAAAGGCAGCCTGGATTTTTTCCATATCACCTTTCTATTCTTACTCACTTTTCGAAGATGTTTTTAAAAGTCATTAATTTTAAAGATTGGATTTTCAGGTAGATGGCAGCTAATTGAGCATAATTGGTCCTCAAATTTTCTGTAATAGTAGGGTGCCTAACTGCAAATACCACATCCAGATTACAGTTCTTTCCCATAGCTAAACACAGCTTCCTGAAAAACAGCCTATCTTTTGGGAAGTGAATCTGAGTAACACAAATTTAGACATTTGTTGGAGCGTCATATGCCTCAAAACAGGTCTGTGCAAGGAAACTAGGGACAAATTGGAGTTCAGAGACCCAGGAGACATGAAAGGCAAAGGGCTCTGACCCTTTCAGAGAAAGCGCTAGATGAGATACCACCTGTCAGAACAAAAGCAAAGGCGATGCTGGGTTTTGTTGATTCCTCCAACCTCCACAGATAAAGTGGTGTTTATTGGCATTCAGGGGACGCAATACATTTTCCCTGAGGATCACCAGTCACCTTGTCCAGACATCTGTCATTATTTAATAACGCTTCTGTCTTGCATTTTGCTATTCAAATATATTGACATTCAGTATTTTCTTGGGGTGCAGCACAACCCAGAACTCACCGATATTCTCAGCCTTGCATCTGCAAAGGGGGCTTTAGCATTAGGAAGGGATAGGCGAGTGCACACATTCCAGCTTGAGTTTCATTTTTGCTAGGGTATCCTTTGAAATCTTGTAATTATTAAGACTCGAAAACTGAAAAAAATCAACAGCTTATTTCTTAATATAGATATGCAGGAGAGAATCATCTTAACCAACAGTGAATGGCTAAAAGTCAGGCATCTAGGCTTAGCTAGTTATTTTAAAGAAATCAGCACCTCTCGCAGACAACCCACTCCATCATATCGGAGGGAGCTTAAACCAATACTTAGACATTTGCCCCGCAGATATACAAATTAATCCTTCCCCAGGATCCTGCTTTGCATAGCCTAGCCTTTGCTTTTCTGCCATAGCTGAAACCACAAAGCAGTAGTAACAACCATCTATTTACAATCAATGCGTTTCAGCTCCAAAACAGAAAGCTTACCTGGCTGAGTTTCAACAGAAGAAGCTTCCCTTGCTCTTCTGCACAGAAGGGGAAGCTTGTTTCCTCCAAGAGTAGAATTATGGAGAATTTCTAATGCCGATAGTATGACTTAATCACCTTGAGTATTTTGAAAGAAATACATATGAAGGCTGCACATGTGCCATAACTACATTGCTACTAATCAAAAGCATCCTGAGCATTTTATAGTGTTTGTTACTGAACAGAAAGACCCAGTGTCAGTCTATTATATCAGCTATCCACAGAACTGAGCGCAGCAGTAAACCAAAATTATAACAAGTGACCAGAAGCATCTTTGCAGCTGGTCTTTTGTGCCTAATCCTTTTTCATAGCAACGCAGTGAAAGCAGTTCAAAACATGCTCAGAACTGGTAACAGAAGACTTATGAATGAGTCTGAATGAACCCCCCCCAGACCTAAATCACAGAATTGATTGTAAAAACAAACAAATTTGTGTTTGATCTGACAGTCTCTCTCACACCCTGGATTTCCTTGCTGTCCCAGAGATTACCTTACACCCAGCGCTACAAACTATTTGGAGCTAGTTGCTCCCCTTCCAAAAACCAAGTGGTAACTCTCCAGCCTGACTCCGGTAGATTTATCAACACATGGAGGCAGCGACAGACCTCCACAGTGGTCCAGCTTTCCTGCACAAAGGCGTTAAGACATTCACTGATAGAAAACCTGCAACACAGAACTCCCTGTTAAAAAAGCTAGCAGATGGCAATTCAGGGGAGGAATTCCTGGAGAAAGAGAAACAATGAGAAGTAAATCACAAAAAGGTTGGCACAAGAGCTCGATTCATGACCTTTACAAAGCCCTCTGTGCACACAAAGCCCAGCTGTACTTTTTGGTTCAGACTGAACAGTATTTCTTTACGGCTTTCAACCCTGCAGGTGCAGATGAGTAGAAAGAAGGCCAGGGACAACGGCAGCACTCATGGAGTAACCAGAGGCTGGTTAAGGCCTCTGGCTATCACTTCGGTTTAGACCTCACTCAAGGTTTGTGCCTCACATGGTGCTCCCAGCTGTGTGTGGGAACCCCGTTACGTAGGGCTGGAAGTCAGAAGCTGGGTGTTTCCCAAAGGTGGAAGACAGACAGGCTGTGTGCTAGCCAAATTCCTCCCTGCTAGCTGCAGCAGCTGACAAGCCTGGAGAGGCTGTTACCTGCCACCTGGGAGCCACAGACCCTGGTGGTGGCACAAGCCAGGAGGTGCCCTAAAAGGCCAGTTCAAACATTGTTCTTGGACATACCTCCTATCCCTTCTGGTGCCCTTGGTCCTCGTTCACTGCAAAAGTCTTTTGTAAGGGACAGATGAGTTCACCCTGGTTCCTTTATGTTCATCATCAAATGAGCATGAGGGAAGCATTTCTCCCCTCCACCCTTCAGACAGAAGATGCACAGTCCAAACCACTTCTGTTCCTGGTTTTCCTGCATGCATGGAGACAAGTTCCACAACACAAGTCCAAGGCACATGGGAAGGACCTGATGACCCTTTGTCATTGCAGCTGACAGAAGTGGCCCTTAAAATGCTGAGCACCAAACCAGCTGGGAGCTATATTCAACTTTCCTCTGGAACGGCAATACAGTCCTTTACTGACTTGAAAAAAAAAACCCCAACGCAGTCTTCTCCCCACCATCCTCACCCAAACATACACAGTACAGCTCCAATTACCCAAATACTTCATGGGAGATTCAAAATACCAATTAGATTTGGAAACGATCCCCCTGGGCTTAAAGACTGTCTCAGACACCCACGCCCCAAGCACAGAGACTTCAATGCCTCTTGGCTGGCTCTCCAGGTTTTGCAGGCAGCAAGGCTGTGTTCTGGGACCAGTAAGCCCAAAGGGCAGATCAGAGGATTCCCCGGGGCCAGCTGGCTCTGATAACAAGCGGTTGCTCATGCAAGCAACGCCAAGACAACAGGAAGGAGATGCCAGACATCTGGCTTAGTGGTACAGCATAGGGATCATAGCTGTCTCTCTACATTCACCTATCCGATCTATCCAGCTAGATTCACCTAACACATCAGCAAAGTATCTGTCTCCCTATAGCACGTGTTCTTTGCTCCCCAAAACACACCAAGCCTCATACAACCAACGCTGTGACAGGCACAGGGTTATTTGCAAACAGAAAAAGAAGAAAACTCACCATAGACAGCTATTTTGCATGCAAAATAACATATAACACTGAATCAATTACCTTGAAAACATGCAACCAACTACAGAATATCCCACCAAGCCCAAGAGTCCTCATTATGTCATTAATAAGGTGCTGTTCATTGACTTCCCCCTGCTTAACTAGCAGGTCTGCTGTCAACGCCACTGACAACAGGATGATTTCTTGCATATAAACATACAGTCTTGCAGTCACCACACGCTGTTTTTTCTTTGGACAAATTTACATTACAACTTTTAGTAGAGCGAAGCATAACTAAGTTTCATAGGAGAGGAATTATTTTAAGACAATAACACTTCCCTTTCTAATTAAGGCTAGTTAGTATTATTTTATCTAAATATGTAAGTATATAAAAAGAAAGCATTGTTTCATCAAAACATGCTTTCTAAAGAGAAAGCTTACATTAAGAAGGGTTTCAGCAGGAAAAATTGTACATCTTCAGTAAAGATTTCCGGTGAGATGAGTATTTTGACTACAGGGAACAATTTGAGAGATCTTTGTCCCTGCTAAAGAGCTAAATGGAGCACACCATGTGTTACACTAGACTTGGCTGATGGGTACAGCACCGGATTCAAGCTCAGCTCAAACTGGCACAAAGGGAGAACAGCTAGCAGCCTTCCACAGTGACTTTGGGGTGACCAGGCTGATGTGACCACAGCCAGCTGGGCTGTAGTCATCCTCCTGGCAAGCAGAGGCTGGACAGAGGGCCTCAAAAAAATAAACAGAAGAGCCAAGGCACTTGAAGGGCCAGGTGTCTGCCACTGACTGAATAGTCAGCAATGACTGCATTGATAATTCAGGCATGTACCCTGAGGCTGAGTGGATTTTCAGTGAGCTGTACAGCTTGGATTGTTTAGGTTCCCCCGACCCAGAAGATACTGTTTTTCATTCAATAATGTTTGTTCAACTTAACAACATTTACTGAAGGAAAAGAAAAAACATCAAATATTTTATCACATGAAAGAATTTCATATTTTATTAACAACAGAAATACGCATCATGAATCTGAAGTGACCTTTTAAATGTAAATCAGTTTTATTTTATATGTGTATTGAGAGAGAGTCTGAAGCATAGGAGTTAAATCCAGAAGGGGACATCCAACAAGAACATCCACAGTGGGACTGTCACCCCGAGGAAAGACTTGGGTGCTAAAACAGTTTCAGTAGCTAATGGTATACACTATCGAAATTTGTGAGCACATTCTAATACTGACAAAGCTTCAACTTTGTCTTCCACAAGCTATGTGCCTCTAGAGCCCAGTCCTCAGGCCTGGTTATGAAGCACGAAATATTAGAGGACTCCACAAATGGCTGCTCTTATACAAGATTTTTCTTAAGTATAGGCATACACACTTGTTTGAGCCATGCCATGAAACACAACTCCACATTCATCGCCACTTGCCTTACACCTCTGACCTTGAACACAGATACAAAGACAACCTTGGTCTTTCCCTCCCAAAGCGGAACTCATGAACAGGAGCAAATCGACATTGTTGATTTCATTGCTGCTGAGGTTTGGGGTTTTTTTGTTTGTTCGGTTTTGTCTGTCTGCTTGGGAAAAACACTTTTAAGTTATCTTGTTCCTACTCAGTAAGAAGGCAGCAGTAACCTAGCAGAAAAATGTATTCCCCCATCCGGTTGGGAATTCCATGTTAAAAGGAAAATCCCTCAGAGATTGAAACACTAGAACTGAAAGACTTATTCAGAAAGACTGTAGCAAACCTCACAGGAACCGTAGCCAGTTTAAAGGACTGTAGTGCCACCTGAATCCAGTGCACTCTGGCTGGGCTACATCTCCCACAAACGCTCACAACCTTTCTTCCTGCGGTGGACAGTAACAATTTTTGGCTTGTCATCTAAACACACCCTCAGCCTAATGCATTGCAAACACCTTCCTAGTAGCAGATCTGCATTAAGCCATCATCTGTGTTGTGCTTTGGAGCTGGAGCCCTAGCTGTTTTCATGTGTTAAAAAACCTAACAAAGAAAGGAAGTTCTTGGGCAAAATATTTTAAGCCAAAACAAACCTTACCCAGGCTATTGTTTCTCCTTTACCTATTGCACCAAGTAGCACATGAGGTATGATGTACCCTTTATAGGCAGCCTTGTGAAACCTTCAAGTGCTATGCGTAGTAAAGTCCACTGCTGAGATTGTGATCAAAACCCTTAATATGGGACAAATGTCAAAGTGAGAAAAGAGCTAGGAGATGTTAATAGCGTGCCTCTAATCGCATGCTGGGCCTTCATCACAAGTCAAATGGCTTGCTAGAGCTTCAGTTGTAATACAATAACAGTTTGCTGAAATGAATGTAGCAGCATTGTTAACGCTGAGCTACTATTATGTTCTTAAGTGTGCATGGCTTACTTTTAACAGAACAGTTCAGTTCACATTTGTTACACAGACAATAGCAGCACTTTGGAAGAAGGTATAAAACTTTCAAATCTCCAGAGACATGTTCAACGTGACAGTAATTCACGGGTTGTTCAAAGCTCCCTTTCAACAGAAAATAAGTCTCTTGCACTAATGCAAGCCCACCGCCTTTTCTAAAACAGTTGTTCCATTCATAAACTGGAAGCTGAAGAAATAGCAAAAATTTTACAACCATTCCTAAAAATATACAAAGAAAATCTAAAACCATCTCTAAGCTAATCCATTTAAGCTGCAAACATATCTAGAGAGCATGAATTTCACTGGGCAGCAAACACTAAAATTACAAGTAGTGCAACAGCCCGTTGCTTACTCAAGGTAGAGGGAGCTGTTGCTATTCCAACGAGAGATGCTCTCAGACAGGCACATATGATGATATATAATCAAGTAGTTTGAAAGATGACTGGCACCAAAGACCTCATTTACTAAGGTCAAAGAGGAAATGCATCTGTAATTCCTCCCATTTGCTTGCATAGTTTTCATCATCTCTTGCAAAAAAGCACCAAGAGTAATGCAGAAGTGTTGCATAACTTTAAAAACAAGTTTTTCAAGTGTCTATTATCAAAGCCAAGTAGATTTGAAAGTGTTTATCTGCAGATAAGCCCTATACCAGTGTAAAGGAAGCACTTACCATGGACCAATAGAGCGGGCTGTAGACTGAAAGGACCGAGGGGCACATCCCCTCTTGCCTCAGGGCACCATGGATTTAGGTTCAAATTGACTACTGCAGGCTTGCACCATGATCCTGGACCGGTCACTGAGCTGCGGTCACTCTCCCTGCAGTAGCCTCTTGCCTCCCAGCACGGCTGACAGCAATTCTAGGTAGGACCCAGCTCAGACTGTTTTCTCAGTGATCCATCTAAAGGCTGGCACCTAAATTATTGAGGACCGAGTTGTCCTCAAAACCTAGGAACAGGAGACTATGAAGACCTGTTGTGGATCAGACTGAAGTCCAGCTAACTGATGTCTTCTACCTAGCAATTGTTTAGAGGAAGAGTCAATACAGGTCTTGACCCCACTACATTCTTCCACTTTGACAAGAAAGACATGAGTCTTCCCAAGAAAAAAAATTATCTATAACATTAAAGATATTGAACATGTTCATTGAGAAACGCAAACACAAAAAGGAAGCCTACAGAAGGTGGAAGCAAGGGCAGGTAGCCTGGGAAAAATAGAGAAATTGTCTAGCCAAGGAGCATGTTAGGATAGCTAAAGCCCTAATAGAATTACATCTGGCCAGGGACATCAAAAGCCACAAGAAAAGCTTCTATAGGTTCATCAGAAGGACTAGGAAAAATGTGGGCCAGCTCTGGAAGTAAACAGACCTGGTTACCCAGGATATGGAGAAAGCTGAGGTACTCACCGACTTTTTTGCCTCAGTATTCACCAGCAAGTGCTCTAACACCACCGCCCAAGATGCAGAAGGCAAAGGCAGGGATTGAGAGAATGAAGAACTGCCCACTGTAGGAGAAGATCAGGTTCAAGACCATCTAAGAAACCTGAAGGTGCACAAGTCCATGGGACCTAATGAGATGCATCCATGGGTCCAGAGGGAACTGGTGGATGAAGTGGCCAAACCATTGTCCACCATATTTGAGAAGCAGTGGAAGTCCAGTGAAGTTCCTACTGACTGGAAAACACAACTCCCATTTTTAAAAAGGGAAAAAGGGAAGACTCAGGGAACTACAGGCTGGTCAGTCTCACCTCTGTGCATGGCAAGATCATGGAGCAGATCCTCCTGGAAACTACGCTAAGGCACACAGAAAATAAGGAGGTGATTGGTGACAGCCAACATTGCTTCACTAAGGGAAAATCGTGCCTGACAAATTTGGTGGCCTTCTATGATGGGGTTATAGTGTTGGTGGATAAGGGAAGTGCAACTGATGTCATCTACCTGGACTTGTGCAAAGCATTTGACACTGTCCCTCATGGCATCCTTGTCTCTAAATTGGAGAGGCATGGATTTGACAGATGGACCACTCTGTATATAAAGAACTGGTTGGAAGATCACACTTAAACAGTTGTGGTCAACAGCTGGATGTCCAAGTGGGGACCAATGATGAGTGGTGTTCCTCAGGGATCGGTGTTAGGACTGGCACTGTTTAACATCTTTGTTGTCAACATAGGCAGTGGGATTGAGTGTACCCTCAGCAAGTCTCACAACGACACCAAGCTGTGTGGTGTGGTCAACACACTAGAGAGAAGGGATGCAATCCAAAGGAACCTTGACAGGCTTGAGAGGTGGGCCCATATGAACTCCATGAAGTTCAACAAGGCCAAGGGCAAGGTCCTGCACATGGGTCAGGGCAATCCCAAGCACAACTACAGGCTGGGTGGAGAATGGGTTGAGAGCAGCCCTGAGGAGAAGGACTTGGGGGTGCTGGTTGATGAAAAGCTTAATATGAGCGGGCAGTGTGTGCTGGCAGCCCAGAAAGCCNTGGAGCACCTCTCCTAGGAGGACAGGCTGAGGGAGTTGAGCTTGTTCAGCCTGGAGGAGAGAAGGCTCCAGGGAGACCTTATAGCAGCCTTCCAGTACCTGAAGCGGGCCTACGAAAAAGTTGGAGAGGGGCTGTTTACAAGGGCATGTAGTGATAGGACAAGGGGTAATAGCCTTAAGCTGAAGGAAGGTAGAATTAGCTTAGATGTTAGGAAGAAATTCTTCCCTGTGAGGATGGTGAGGCACTGGAACAGGTTGTCCAGAGAGGTTGTGGATGCCCCATCCCTGGCAGTGTTCAAGGCCAGGTTGGATGGGCCTTTGAGCAACCTGGTCTAGTGGAAGACATGCCTGCCTGTGGCAGGGGGTTGGAATCAGATGATCTTTAAGGTATCTTGCAACCCAAACCATTCTATGATTCTGTGAACTTGACCAAACCTTTCTGAAGTTTTACTAATATCCTCCATAGCATTCTTTGGCAGTGAGGTCCACAGGTTAATTAAGCACTTCAAAGAAAAGATATTTTTAAACTCTCCATGCAACAACTTCATTTGCTGCCTTATTTTCTTACTGTGAGAAGTTCCTCAATAGCTCTTACTCTCCACCCCACATAGAGAAAAGCCCCCCAAAAACCAAAACATCAAGGTCCAGTTACCAGCTATGGCACTAACCACTGTCCATCACTGCTGTCCTTCCAGGACAGGGGTTCACCACAAAATGGAGGAGAAAGCCAACATCTTGGAGATGCAGCCAGCAGTGTCCAACTGAAGTCACTGCACCCTACAATTGCTCAGTGTAATTTGGCCAGCAATAGGCTAGGTGCACAACTCTGTTTCCTTTGCAGTTCTTCACTCTTGCTTTCTAGCAGCTTCTTTCAATACATTAACAGATTCCCCTGTGCAGCACAGCAATGTCCTTGGCCTCAAAAACTGTGAACAAGACTAGCAACAATTAGCTTAAACTGGGTATCTGAAAACCTTTCATTAGCAGGATCTGTAGCAAATAGTCTGCAATCCTCTTAAAGCAGGGATCTCAACTCTGAACAGGAAATTTTAGGAATACAGAAAACATGCCAAAGTATTATCCTACTATATTGCTTTTGCTCATATTGGCAAGAACATTGTGCTGTATGAAGTGAGCTTTAGTTTAATATTCATTGCAAAAAAAAAAAAAATCCTTGCAAAAATTAATGGCATTTTAACTAGAGCTGGGTGAAACACCCAATAAAACAGGAAGGCACAGGAAGCCAGACTGAATTTCTGATCCGTTGCCAGCACTGCACGCTTGCTAGGCTTCGCTCTGTTACAAGCAGCAAAGCAACAGAGGACAATAAAAGGGCAGAGATGGTTTACCACATTCTGAAGACGTCCTTTGGAAGATTACCAGAGAGATTATTTATTCCGTTTTGCCATGTCTCAGCTTTAACAGAGATGACATCGCAGTAAGTAAACCGGGAACTCTACTGCATGCTTCTATGGAATTTAATGACTGATACCCACTCAATATCAGAGCACAGGCTTCTTGCCCTATACTCCATGCTGAAGTCCTTCAGGTGGGATCCCCCAGAGTACTCAGTATACTCCATGTTACTGCAGACTGTGTCATAAAACCTCCTGACCCAAGTAAGAAGAGAGTTCAGCAATGTACCATCCTAGCTGCTTTCTCCTACGTCTGAATTTGTCTCCCTACTGCCACAGACAGTTTAATTGATGCCGGTCAAGTTGTTAAACCCCATCTCATGTAAGTACATGGAAGTGACATACATCATTACTCTTCTGAGCAAAACCTGAAGGTATCCGCTCCGCAGAGGGGATTCGATTTCAGAGTATATTTCAAAACTGTACTTTCTATCTTGTTTAATACTTTGATTTATATCCTCATTAGCATGGGGGAATAGCTCCCATTAAAACTATTAAAGATAATTTTTGCAATAATATCAAAGGATATGAGTAGGTGTAATGATAGTACTAACGATAAAAATTAATAACCATTCATTATTTTTAATCATATGTACAGTTCAAATGAATAATCAGGAAAATAAACAAGACATTTTATATGAACCTAAAACTAAGGGGATGCGAAAACACTATAAATTACACTCTAAATTACCAGTTGTCCACTCAAAGTTTAATGTTGTACTTTTGCAGACAGGAAAGTATTCTGCAGGTAGGCCAGACAGCCAGGGACCAGTGAGCAGCGTAACAGCAGCAAATGTCTATTCACATCTTTGATACCTGCACCCTTTGGTGCTCCCCTCACTCTGACACATCCAGGAAAACGGGGCCATTTGGCCTCTTACTTCAGGTATATATGAGAGAACATTGGACCGGGATGTTATTAATGCTGAAAAGTACCAATATTAACGTTTCACCCTTTAGTCTCTACAGCTGTTCCTTTACCATCCCATTGACCACGTCTGTTCAGATCCTTAGCTCTTTAGCACAGCACTGTTTCTCACTCATGAGAAGGACATGACAGCCAAGACCTCTACAGACTTCAGCCCACCACATCTTGGGTTCAAGCTCAGCTCTCAGCACAAGCAACCAAAAGAAATACCCATGTGACTTTGCAGGATTCAATTAGTGCTCTCAGTCTGATCAGTGCCTACTCGAGCTGAGTTTCACACAGCAGCTCTCAGCAGTGCAAGTTAGGAGGCTAGGCTGACTTAAAGCAAGAACTCTCCTGCCAGATTGACATACACAGTCAGCAGCTGATTCTTCCAATAATGTTCCCTCCCAGTTATGGAAAAGCTTCAAAAAGTACTAATTTGCACTACTTGTTTCAGATTTCAGCCAGCAAATAAGATACTGTAGTTCCCATCCTTATTTCAAAGCTCTGAAAACACAACTCATGCTAAGCACCACTTTCGAAGTACATACTTAAGACTCACACCTTTTGCTCTCAAAGGTGGAAGATTTCTTCTCTTCCTGGAAGGAGGACTGTCATTCAGGTTTTGTTTAAGGACAAAGGAGCAGGTGGGAAATCAAGCAAGCAGTAGACCTACTAACTGATAAAGTTCTCGACAACAGAACTGCAATTTTTTTTTTCATTACAGGTCACCTTAAACGTTTTGCAAGAGCCCTTGGTAGATATTAAATTCTCTGGTGAAAGTTACAACAGCCATTTGAAAGTTGAAGTGATTTAATCTTCAGAATCAAATGTAAGCTTCACTGCTGTCAAAAGCTCTGTACTTGTGTCATCTAAAACACATGTCCTATATTAATTCTGAAATAACTGATACGGCTTTCAGTCTGCAGACAGGTTGCACTGCTCCAAAGCTTCAGTAGCTACACTATCGCACAGCCTCAGTAAAGGGGGTGGAGGGAGAATACAGATCACACAGGAATTTCTAGAAAGCTGCTTTTACCTTCTCCTCAGATAAGGCTCTGGACAGTGAAAAACAATACCAGAAAAAGGCTACCAGAAGTGAGCACTGCATGCTCATGGAAGTTCTTCCCCAGCTGATGAACTGAAGTCCCACACACTAGTTGTCACCTCAGTGGCTGGTTGTGCCATACAGATTTCCAAGGCTACCAGAAATCCCAGTTGCTTTCATAACAAGACTTTCCACACTAAGAACTGCAGAAGTAGTTCCCAAAAGCAGAATTTGCCTCCTGGGTCACTGGAAAGGACAAGTTAAAGCTAATTTCCATTACCTCGTCAGCCTAACTCAACTGAGGTCAGAGGAACAGTTTTCACTAAAGCAAGTTGCCCATATCTCCTCCCACCTCCTTGGCAGTTTTACAGTACGTGCAGAGCCCCCTGCCAACAGCGGCCAGGCTGCCCCATGACAGTAAAAGCTTTTCAGCAGCCGGAAAGAAAAAAATCCAGAGTCAAATAGAAAAAAAAAAACCCACCTCTTGTCTCCTGAAGTGTTTCAGTTCTGCATTCCACCAGAAAGGTGGTCATAGAGTCCTCATATACCTGTTGGTCTGGCACATGGCAAGTTATGCAGGACAGTGGTTTATGCAGTCTGTGGCCTGTCCTTGGTGGAAGGAAGTCTTCACCACCTGGAAAGAAATCAGAGGCAGGAAAGGCAACATAAATCCTGCTCCAGCTCATCAGAAACACAAAAGCACTGTAAGTTTGGCAGTTAGAGGATCACAGAAGACACAATCTCTTTATATTTTGTGCAGCTAATGGATTCAGCAGCTTTTCCTCTCATGTTTGGTTATCTGCAAAACCTGTACTTTCACAAGAAGACTGAGTTCATGAAGATCACTGCTGCCCTGAGAGCACATGGAGATGCCAAAGCACCCAATTTCAGAACACCACGTGGGTTGTTATACAGGACTGGCACAGACAGGGTATGCAAACAAGTATGTTAATCCAAAACAAACCCTAAACTCACAAGTTCATTCTACACAGCTCAGATCATGAAACTGCTGCTCAACTCGGTGAAGGAAAGAGCCTTTAAGGCCTGTTACAGACTAGTACTGGGGCTCTCAAAGCTGCAACAGCCCAGGCTGAGTTGTCACAGAGCCCAGGGCACCCACCCAGGCTCTCCACAGCACAGCACACCCAAACCCTTGCCAAATCCTGTCGCTGTTTGCACTCATTTCCCTGCCCCAGCGGGGCAGCCCAGGGAGGTACCAGGCTACACTGCTCAGAGCAGCACCCTCAGCCACTGGCTGCCTACCACCACAGCGAGATGTCCTGGGGAGGGGGAACGCCGTGGCTTCTCCCAGGGATCCCTCCCGAGGTGAGCAACAAGTCCCAGGTCAGAGGCCCCAGCAGCACTACTGGGGGAGCTGGATTGCTCACAAGCAATTTCTCCCTGGGGGTGCAAGAGGCAGGAGAAAGATCAGAGGCAGCTCCTGGAGCCACACGGCTGCTCCTGGAGGTGCTGACCCCTGAGCCGTGGCAGGGCAGTGAGAGTAGCACCATATAACCCCTGAGACCCAGGAACCAGCACCAGGCACAAGGGGAGAGCGGCCGCTGGTAAGGACAGGGTACAAGGTGCGTGGGCACCCTGTACTCACAAGTTCCTCAGCTGCTCCTGCCAAGCATCTGTTCAGTGTCCCCCCACCAGGGAGCGACAGATCACGCAGGAGAGCACAAACTGCCCACCCACCCATGATACCGTGCCGTGGCAGACGCACGGGTGGGTAGCGCTGCCTCGCCAGGTCAAGGCACCCACAGCTGGGGATTTGGCCGCAGCACGGTAACTCCTGCTCTTAAAGCAGGTATCCCCAGCTGGCGGGGGGTCCCCGTTACAGAGCTTCCTCGCAGGACTGTGCCCTGCCCGCACTCCCGCTGCTGGAGGGCAAGCCCGCCGTTGCCTGGACGATGTCGCTCCCGAAATGCTGGTTAGAGGAGCAGTGGGGTCCCCAGCGCGGAGCGGGGTGAGGGTCTCTGGGTGTGCTGCTGCCGCCAGCTTTGAGGCAACCACCACAGATGACACCGAGTGTTTCTTTAGGCTGTGCAGACGTGCGGGCGGAGGAGTGCCATTGCAGGAACACTCCGCATTTCCCCCACAGGTCCATTTTAAAACCTCCCAGCCCCGCGGCCGTCATGCACGACTGCGTCACCTGCTCGCCCTGTGCGGCAGAGCCCCGGGCTGCTCTGCGGGCGGCGGTACAGACCCTGGCCCAGCGCCTGCCGNACCCCCGCCCCGCCGGGATTTTTGGGTGGTGCTTGGGGAGATCTCCCTGCGCCTGGCCGGTGTTGTGCCTCAGAAGCACGAGGGAGCAGAGCCCTCGGAGCGGGGAAGGGGCAGAGCCGCCCTTGCCACAGCCTGGCAGGATTTGGGGTCAGCAACGGGGGGCGGGGCGGGCCCTCTCCGTAGGGAGTGTGTCCCCGTCACAGCTCTGAGGTGGGATGGAGGGCACACGGGGCTGCAGGTGGCCGCCCTCCCTGTGTGCAAACACCACACACAGGACCCGGGATGGGACAGAAACAGGGCTAAATCCTGCGGGTTTGGATGTACAAACGGGGCTGCCATGCTGGTCCTGAAGTGTGGTAGGACAGCATGCACCAGGCCAGACATAACACTGGAGATGATAGCCTCTGGGGTGAGGGGTGATTTTCAGAGCTCTCAAACACTGTCTTTGATTTAACTCTTTCTTCAATATTCACACGATATTCTCCATATTTCTTAAATAATTAGTCAATACAGAATCACAGAATGGTTTGGGTTGGAAAGGACCTTAAAGATCATCTAGTTCCAACCCCCTGCCATGGGCAGGGACACCCTCCACTAGACCAGGTTGCCCAAAGCCCCATCCAACCTGGCCTTGAACACTGCCAGGGATGGGGCAGCCAAAACCTCTCTGGGCAGCCTGTTCCAGTGCCTCACCACCCTCACAGGGAAGAATTTCTTCCTTATATCTAAACTAAATCTCCCCTCCTTCAGCTTAAGGCCATTAATCCTTGCCTTATCACTACATGCCCTTGTAAACAGTCCCTCTCCAGCTTTCCTGTAGACCTCCTTTAGGTACTGGAAGGCCACAATTAGGTCTCCCCGGAGCCTTCTCCAGGCTGAACAAGCCCAACTCTCTGAGCCTGTCCTCACAGGAGAGGTGCTCTAGCCCTGTGATCATCTTTGTGGCCCTCCTCTGGACTTGCACCAGCAGCTCCATGTCTTACCTGTACTGGGGACCCCAGAGCTGGATGCAGTCTCACAAGAGCAGAGTAGAGGGGCAAAATCACCTCCCTTGACCTGCTGGTCGTGCTTCTTTTGATGCATCCCAGGACACGGTTGGCTTTCTGGGCTGCTGAAGCACACTGCCAGCTTATGTTGAGCTTTTCATCAGCCAACACAACCAGGACCTTCATCTCAGGGCTGCTCTTGATCCATTCTCTGCCCAGCCTGTGAAATAATGATTCAGTACTCATACCCAGCAACCTACACCTGCAGCTTGTGATCACCTCCTCCCCCTCAGCGTGGAATGAGCCCTGCCCCACAGGTTCCCCCGGCTGGTTCCCAAGGCACTGCCCAGGGCTCCCAGGCCTGTTCCTGACCACCCCACATAGGCCAAGACTGGTGAGGGGTTTGGAGCTCAGCCCCGGGCTGAACTGGGGTGTTGTGGGGCTCAGGACCAGGCACGAGCAGCTGGTTTGGGGTCTCAAGAGCAGTCATATGTTCGGGATTCAAAACCAGGGGCACTTGGTGGGTTGGGGTCTCAAACACAAACTGGGCTGTGTTTGGGACTCAACAAGCTCAGTGGGCTGGTTTCCAGGTTCAGCAGCAGAGGTTGGGTCCTGTGTTTTCCAGGGCTTGGAAGGAGGCTCAGGGGCTGCTCTGGAGGCTCAAAACCAGGCTCATTTGGCTGGGTTCAGGGTCAGAAATGGGCTTTTCTGCATTTTCAAGTACCAGAAAACAGAGACTAAGTCCTGTGTCTTTCAGACCCAGGCACAGGCCAGGGGTTGGAGCAGAGACCATCCTGTCTCTTTGGGCTCAGAAACGGTGACATACTCGACTGTTCCTGTGCAGAGGGGTGGGAAGGCATTGGGTTCCTGGCACAGGGGGTGGACAGGGTGCACAGACACCAGCTGGAGATGGGGGTCCAGTTGTGTTGGTCCTCAAAGCTTCAAGGCTACCATACACCAGGCCAAACTCAACATCTGAGATAGTCTCTGGGGGAAAAGGCACTATTCACACCACCTGTGTCCAACTCCGAGGTGTGTACAACAGCCAGAACAGTCATTAACTCGTTAGTCCCTATTTAGACAATGTACAATTATGACAGTTCATATTCTTAGGACAGTGAATGATTAACAACCTTGTCAGAACCCACACTGCTATAATGAGCAGAAGCTGTAATTAGCTTAAGGATGGGCAGGGCTGTTGCCAGCCAGGAGTAGGGCGGGTAGCAGCATCGTCCTCAGCTCAGGCAGCCTGGCTTCTTCCTCAGGGATTCAGTATACCCTGGGCAGGTCTCTCCCCGTCACCTTTCAAGGGCAGAAATGATGTGTCCCAGCTTGGTTCCTGCCTGGCAATTTGTGGGGGCAGCAGCACTGGCCTGGTCACCCTCATTCACTGCAGACAAACCCAGGACTGAACTGGCTCCTCCATCCCTGGGGAGAAAGGCACTTTTCAGCGAGGAGACAGCCAAACAGCTGTCTTTACTTTACAATACTTTATTTATTAACTAATTATTATGTGTTTAATAATCAGACAATATTTGTAAACTAATAATTCATTATTATTTAAATACTTGTAAATTGATCATTCAACACATACCCAATAATAAACTGTGATACTTATAATCAAGTGATGACAGCATTTTATCGACAGCCTTGTCAAGAGCCCCTCGGCACTGCCGAGAGCAGGAGCTGCACTCCTACCCCCAGGCAGGAGCCAGGCAGCACCCAGTGTTGGGTGGGGGGCAGCAAGGCAGCCTTCAGTGAGTGTGAAGAGAGCTTCCTCGAGGGAGAGTCTGTGTGCGTTGATTTTTATAAAATACTGTTGCCCTTATGAGTGTCTTTCCAGTATTGTTAAAAATAAGATAGCAATTAGCAAAGCAATAAGGAATAGCAGTAACTGTTACTTCTCTGCTTTTCAGTTTGCAGCTTCAAGTTTAACAAATGTAAGAATTGACTTACACTACCTAAGAAGTCTTAGTTTAAGGTTTCAGTGTATCTATCGGCATGACGTCGAAACTTCAGGGAGGTGCAAGCCGTAAGGAATGCCATTCAAATCACTACTCAAACACAGGATGAAGTGCTGCAGAATTTTAACAGGTATAACCAAGAGGGAGAAGCTGAATATGCAAGTAGAATACATCAAAGCACCTGTGCAAACACTAATTAGTAATGATGGTCTGCTGCAGAGGCTAATCAGAAAAATGAGAACCAGATAATGGCCCAGGAAGCCAGTTAAAAAATAGGAAAAGACTGGAAGTTCAAGAACTAATAGTGCCTTTAACAGAAAAAAAAACCCAAACCCTACTGTAAAACAAAAGGAACAAGAGATAGCTGTCCAAATCATGAAGCAAATGAAGACACTGACAAAGAGTTCATATCTCATGAATAAATGGTCTTAAATAGTGATTCCATAAATTTCCATCAGCTGCTAGGGAAATGCTCCAAACCCGAGTGCCTTCATGGCTTTGGTGGGACTTTCTGTGTGGTTGTACAGAGTAATCCTCTACAAGACAACAGCTTAAAGAAGCAGCTGAACCTAGTCCTGGAACTATTGATTTCAGTCATGTTCTTTCAAGCAAGTGTGGAGAAATCTCAGAGGGGAGAATAATGAATAGTAAAATGTTGATTCTTCCAGAGTAGAAGTAACACTGAAGGAAAATGGTGGTTGTGGCTTATCTGGCAAGCAGCTCAGCCCTGCACAGCTTCTTGCTCAGAATCAGGCGGCTAAAAGTGAGAAAACCTGTGGGTTCAGATAAAGGCAGTTTAATAGGTAAAGCAAAAGCCATGCTAGCAAAGCAAACCAAGGAATTCATTTACTGCTACCCATTGGCAAGCAGGTGTTCAGCCATCCCCAGAAGAGCAGGGCTCTGTTACATATAATGGGTACTTAGGAAGACAAGTGGTGAATGTCCCCCTTTCTACCCCAGCTTTTCATTGCTGAGCATGATGTCACATGGTATGGAGCATTCCTTTGGTCAGCTGTCCCACCTGTGTCCCTCCCAAAGTCGTGTGCACCCCCAGCGTCCTCCCTGGCAGGGCAGTGTGGGAAGCAGAAGAGGACTTGACTCTGTGTAAGCGCTGCTCAGCAGTAGCTAAAACGCCTCTATATTATCAACAATGTTTTCAGCACAAATCCAAAATGTAGCCCCATACAAGTTACTATGAAGAAAATTAACTCTGTCCTGGCCAAAATTAATAAAATAGTAGAGGATAATCATACCTGTCTATAACTGAGGCTTAACTGTTGCATTTCATGTTTCCTGAAGTTGGCACTACAGCACATGATTATAAGTCACAGATTAAAACCTTTCCTGTGAAGGAAAAATAATGATAAAAATCTCTGCCTAAATGTAGCAACTGCAATTTTAAAACATAGTTTATCTCTTTGTTATAGGCAAGAGATTGAACCAAGAAATAACAATCAATCTGGTGAACAGTTGCTTAAGAATAATAGCTAATAAACTGAATTAAAGAAGAAAAAAAATCTACTGACTAGTCTGTTAACATCTGACTCTTGTGGAAGAAAATGTTCTAGCCTGGGTAACTAAGACAATCATTAACACCAGTTTTGTTATTTTTAAATGTCTTCCATAAGTATCACAGAAGAGCAAGTAGTTCACTCCACCCCATCAATATTGATAAAGTACTTGCTGCCTAACTTTGCTTTATTTTCCATTAGCACGTATTTATATGAGGAGGAGAAGACGCACCACTTAGTTTATGGCCATGACTGAAGTTATAGGAAAGAAGAAAATAAGGAACCCAAGTGATGCGAATCCAAGGGTGTCAGAGTCCAAGCAAGAGAAACTGTTTCCCTCCAGCTGTTAAATATGATCAGGATGACCTGACCATGAATATATTTATATACAAATTCTGAAGTGTGTATATAAGTCTGTTTAGATATAATTATATGTATTTGCAAATGATACTTGAGTTGGAAGAAACAAGTGATTCAATTAAGCCCAAATGTTTCCCACATGCAATCTGGTAAAGTATAATTTGTTATCATTAAGCTATCTTTGCAACTTCAGAAGTGAGAACTATACTTTCATGTCTTTCAGAAAACCATTACAGAAATTAATGGTGCTTGAATAGGTAAAAAGCAGTACGTAAAAATAGGTTAAAAAAATAGTACTTGGCAGATAGAACAGCTTCCTCAATTAGAGATGTCAGAAAACTAAATCTGCAGTATGTAGGCATGTAACTTTACGGAAAGGTGTTATCAAATGACTAACCAAGTAATTGTAAAAATATAAAGTTGTTATAGTCCTTTTCTGAATACTAGCTGCTATTTTCCCATTAAAATCCTTTGAGAAAGATAGTAAAACATGTAGTGTGTCATCTTTGTAGTAAGACCAGAGTTTGAAGTTGCCATCCAACTATACCTGTAGTAGAAGAGACTCCACCATTGACGGAGCTTAGGGGAATCTGTGGACGCAATGGGAGCAGCCAGCACTGTGCTCTCAGGGATGAAATTGTTTCTAGCAAGTTACCCTGGGTTATCCACCATGCCGAAATGTTAGTCTGTACAGCCTGTCCATTACCAATCGAGCAACTCGTTTGGGCCTCTGGACTCGAGGACTGTCGCACTTGGCCTTCTACCCTGTTACAAACTGACACTAACACCTGCCAGAGTGTGAAGTGTGCATTGACGGTTGTGTTACTGCATCCTGGCTACTGCATGTGTACAGTGGAGCTTTCATCCTAGCAGGGGCAGGAACAGGTTAGTGGGTGGGCTGTTGCGCTGGGTGTCGTCAGAGCTGTGTCCGGGGCCAGCGTGCTGTGCTAAGGCCATTCCCACTGGAGAGCTAAGCAGGGCTTTGGCCTGTGCCATGTGCCGCACCTCTCTCCTTGGAGTCTCATCACCTTGTGCTGGCAGATCCTGAAGGCTGCAGGTCTGCTAGTATTGTCCTCAATGTATGAATTGTCCTTTCTTCTGGTCTAGTATAGGGAGTAAATAGAGCTTAGAAGATATGCTAGTAGCTAATAGTCTCTTAGGTAGCACATAAATACTTCCCAGCAATGCACCTGCACAAAGCTTAACAACCAATTAGTGCTGCAGCTTCTGTGCTGATCAAGCATGCTCCCTCCCGTCAGTGCGATTAGCCTTGTAGGTGAGAGAAACTGTTAGGGACATTGAGCAGGGCCTGATGAAACTAGGATGCTTTTCAAAAGCCTGAGTACTTGGCTTTCAGCTTACAAAACTCTCTTTAACAGCATGTGTTCAGGTCTGATTTGTGTGTACATGTGCCTCTTTTGTAAGACATCTAAAGTCAGAATGATGTGGTTGGAGGAACCTGAGTACGGCTGGCACGGGCTAGAAAACATTAAATCAAAACCTTTCCTTAAAGCATGAGTGAATCTTCTGTATTTGATACACTGTCCTCAGCACCTCAGAAATTCACATATGAAAACCTGATAAACCTGACTAAAAATCCCACATAAATCAATCAAGCTTTCTCATGCCATGGCCAAACTTCCAGGATTAGCAGGTAGTACCTGACAAACATAAACTGAAGCAGGACTTGCTCCTGTCTGGGTCTGGCAGAGTTCCGTTTAGCGTCCAGATGAACTGTAAGTAAACTGCAACGAAAACAGTGGAAACAAATCAAAAAGCCTTCACCTGTATAATGCCTATTTGGGATATATTTAAAGCACTAAAAATGAGAATTTCTACAGACTTTCTCAGGAGCTCCCTCCAGCTTTTTGCATACGAAGGATAATCTTCAGGGTCAGGAAAACCTCCTAAAGATTTTGCGTATAGAAACATTTTCAAGTTAATTTGAGAAGGAAGCATCAAGAGTATTTCAAAGCAGGCTGTTAGTTTTGAGAGCAATTGCCAACATCTTTGAATTCCATTTTTGTTTGGCAGCCTAGTGAGAGCTACTGTGCCAGGTTTTTATCCTGAAAAAACAAAACCATCTACTGGAGCCCAAAGATGAACATCATCTTCCTAGGAAGGTTAAGCAGATTAAGAGTGGTGGACACAGGAACAGCCTGCCAGACTGCAGATCAGAAGTTTATGGTGAGCTGCCCCCATACTTTGCTCTAAGAACTTCAGACAACTAATACTTGAGTTCAGGGAAAATTTTATGGGGGAGAAAGAATAATATTTTCAGGTGAAATGCCCAGATATTATTCATGAAATGGACTTCTCAGTTATCCTGTCACTTGGGCTGTAGTCAGTCAGATGCTGCCTTCTTTCAAACATACTTAGGATCAGTATTTCATCTCCAAGAAGCAGTTGAAATAGTCATTCTGTCAAACACATCCATCACCCAAATAAAAGAAGAAATTAAAACAAAAATTGGGGTGATGGTAGGGAGGAGGACACAAACAACATTTTAGTACGATTTCTGGTGTTGCTGGGACAAGGTCCCTCAGGACTTGGTCACCCCAGGGCACAGCCTCCAAATCAGGAGGAGAGAAGGAAACTGCTGCCAACTTCTATTCCCTATAGAAAGCAACGCTGCTACAGCAGCTGGTAGTGAAAAGTGTGGAATTTTAGGATTGATAATGTAATTCATTTATCTGTATAACAAATATACATTCAAAGTACCTAAGTCAGAAGATTCCAGACTGCAGCGTAATAGCACCAGACAGAGCTCACTGATCAAACCTGAGAGCCTTCATAGGGAGGGCAATGCAAAGTGAATTAAAACTGATCAAAACATCCCTGTGCACTAAGTTAGATTAATGCTGCCATACATCATCCTGTGCCAATACAACGTGACAGTGTCACTTCCCAGTGTGACTTTATTAAATAAATCTGTATGACACAGATCTGCAACACTGCCTTTAGTTTTGATTCATAAAGCACCAATTTGCACCACAGCAAATGAACTCCCAGGCTTTAACTTGTATTACATTTAGCATTATCAAAAACCCTCTGCACCAGGAACAAGCAACCTGCAGGAGACGAAGTGATGTGAATGCTACAAATCTGCCTGAAATAAAGTATTACCAGTGGTTTTGATCAGTAAAATCCATGACACTGAAAAAGCATTAAGAAGGGTGAATAATATGACTGATGAACAGCTAAGACTTTGAAACACTCTTTAAGTGTGTATCAGTCACATCAAATACTGGTCAAGTGGGGTAAACAACTACATTGTGTTTTGCAGGGATTTCAGTTCTCCGTAGGCAAGTCACGGTTGTGAGATCGTTGTAACCAAGAGGAAATGAGTGGTTCCTGCACTTATGTTGTGGGCACTGCATTTTGGAAGCCTCAGGATTGCCTCACAGATGGTTTTGGGAATGGGGTCAATGTGATTGAACTTCCCCTTCTGCATTTCATAAAAATCTGGGTAAGTCAAATTTTACACTCTCATAAACCTTGATTTTAGACGGATAAACTCAGTATTTTAAGGACTCAAAATGAGGCTGTTCTGTGCCTGCTCTGTGGAGTGAACTGTCTCAGGGCATCAGTAATGGCAGCAGTCTGTATGTGGGGAAATGAATCCACTGTAAATATCAATGCTCAATATTTGAATCATTCCTCCATCAATGACTGTATGTAATATATTGTATTTATATATGTTTTCCATTCACCACTGAGTATGAAAAAAGAAGAGGGGAAAAAAACCTCCCCACTTCAAGCCAAGCACATGTGACAAATGCAGGAGAAATATCAAATCACTGATGCGGGGTTTTTTGGCGTATTTTGTTTTCTTTTCTTTCTTCCCCCTAAGGTCAATATGTGAAAGTAAAAGAAGATCCTGAGCTACTGGGAAAGGAATCCCAATGGGATGCATCCATCATGTGCCACATAAGGAAAAGTAAAGAGAGGGATGCACAGGTAAAGGATGTTATCATAACGCTTTATCTAAATGTTGTAGGCTGTGATGTGGTGAGACGTTCTAACTCGTTAGGCAGACTGTAGACAGAGGGTAGAAATGTCTCCCTGTTCTGTCCCCAGCCAGCAGTGGGCTACCTC
This sequence comes from Psophia crepitans, assembly GCA_013399095.1. NCBI lineage: Eukaryota > Metazoa > Chordata > Aves > Gruiformes > Psophiidae > Psophia > Psophia crepitans. The sequence goes on from VWZZ01003975.1 coordinate 323,098, forward strand.
TCCAGAAAAAACATTTGTCTCCTGCAGGTGTTTCCCATCTGCCAGTCCTGTGACAGCAGGCATCCAGGTTTAGGCAAAATGAACATGTAAACTATTTCTAGGTGCAACCTTAGTGCAGGCACGCACAGAATTATGAGGTGAGGCATTTGCAGTTGCCTGACTGTGATTTCCCCTTCACTGGCAAAAAAACAAGTGACCACACTCTCCTGTTGAAGAATTTGAGTCAGGATCTGTATTTAACTCCTTTTCCGTGTGTATGTACAAAGACATTACTTATTTACTGTGTAGTTAGGGAGGTCATCTAAGTTGTCTAAACCAATTATTTTTCCTTCTGGTTTCATGCACCACTTTAAAACTCTTTCTTGGTTTTGCTGTATGAGATACGACACAGAAGAAATTTGTCGTGCTTTGCTCTTTCTAGAGGGATGCCTCTGGTTTATGCAGGCAACTGTTTTCTGGTGTGCGCGACCTGAACAAGATGTTCAGCTTTGATGACAGGTTGCTGCAAAAAGCATGACTTGTGTGGTGTCGTGGCGGTTTAATTCTCAAGGCTGAGGATATTTTCTTGTTAGTAAAACCTGCCTTGTTCTCTGACACGCGGGTTATATGGACTTGCTGCCAAAGACATGGAGTCCTGTTCTCAAAAGGCCTTACATGTTATTAGCAGGATTTTTTTTTCCCTAATGATTTAACAATTTAAGTGCCTAAATTCTGTTTTTGAAGTGTCTTGGACCAAAATCAGGGAAGTATTTTGGAACCCAGAGTTTCAAAGTAGCTCAGTAGAGGAATTATCAAAGCAGCTCATAAATGCTTCCAAATCTTCACCAAGGGACCATTTTGGAGAAATGCACTTGCCAACACCCTTGAGTTCTCTTTATTTTTTAAAAATTCAGTAGTTTCTGAGTGAGGAAGAGGTTATTTGAGCATAAAGTTAATTTCAAAGCACTGAAGTTTTTAAAATGCAAACTTTAAAATGTAAATATGGTTGTGATTTCAAAAGCAGAGGGGGAAGGAAGTTTGGTTTTTACAAAAATACAAAAACTTTCATGCAAAATATAAATTAATCTCTTGTAAATAGGTAATTGAGCCTCTATCTCTCACTTCTTTTGGGGCTCTGGGGAGGAGGGGGGGTGCAAGGGGGAGGCAGAAAGGCTGACACAGCCAGGCAGGGAGCAATCGCCCCTGAGGGCTGGGTAATCAATGATGGCCTCCCAAACCAGGCAGCATGCGACCGTGGTATGTTATTGCCCAGACCAGACCTACAGCAAACAACATCCCTGCAACTTCTAGACCTGTGATACAGCCCGTTTCCCCATGAGAGTGAAACAGCCTGGCCAGGCACTGACCGGCTGTCCTAGCCTGGGGTTGTGTGGTGGCATGACCCTCCTGTGCCGTTTAATGTTCCCTGCACCGAGTGCTTCACCAGCACCTCCACATGCAAACATTTGAGCTTGGCATTTGGATGTGACTTCTGTTCTCTGCTTCAGGTTTGTGATACTTGAAAGCCCCAGTCTGCTCTGCTGGCAGCAACTCTTTTGAATTGCTTTTACATGCATTAATGGAAATATCTATCGGTTACGACTGGAAAAAGTGCTGTGCTAAGTGGCAGAAGAGCCAGCAAAAACATGCCCACACATTTTTAGTCACCCTGGGATTAATTCCCAGGCAGGTCTTTATTTACAGTGCTATATTTGCGTGGAGCAGCCATATGGAATAGGGATATTCCTCCTGACAGCTGCTCTGCTTTCCTCAAAGCAACGGAGGGAGGGACTGCTTCAAAATAACACCTGCCATATTTCTGTTTCCCTCCAAACATTATCAAAAGTGCAAAGGAGGCGACTACCCCAGCGCAACCCCTGTGCTTCTCATAGTTCACAGGGGCTGGCTGAGGGCACGTGTTGCCATCTCCTGCCAGGATTGCCCCAGTCATGGACCTCAGCTCCCATCCCTGTGGAGGCACGGTCGAGATCTCAGCCCATCACTCACCTCTCAGTACTGTGAGACTGACGAACAGTGTGTAAACAATGCATGTGCTTGTTCCTCTGTTCATCTGAGGGAAGCTACTTGGTTTAAGGTGTCTTCATTGGCCTGCCCATCCTCTCCACTACATTCATTTAGCATGTTGTCATTTCCTTGGGCAGAAGACAAAAATAAATTAAGTGTATCAGCGATAACCGTGACGTCTTCTGAAACTGCTGCTCTGCATCTTACAGATCTGAAAGTTTAAAAACAGTCAATATGTACTCACCTCCCGCCACCCTCCNTAATCTCATTTGCAGGCTTGGTGTGCAGGATGGGTTTCTTCCATTCTTTCCTGTCTGCACATACAAGGTCAGAAACTCTTCTAGCCATCTCATTTCTAAAGAGGCAAAACTACTCAGGGCCACACTTTTGGAAGACCCCCATCAATATTTTAGTCCTATACTGAGGAGGTCCAGCTCTTCAGGAATGTCTGGTGCCTGCAGTTTCTTTTAAGGTGATGAAGAAGACCCAACCACTATGCCAACAACTTTTACAAGACCTTTACTAAAATATTGTCATTCATCCCTCTGCAGTTACTGCATGACTGGCTCACCTTGGATATCATAGTAATTCATAGAATGGTTTGGATTGGAAGGGACCTCAAAGATCATCTAGTTCCAACCCCCCTGCCATGGGCAGGGACACCCTCCACTAGACCAGATTGCCCAAAGCCCCATCCAACCTGGCCTTGAACACTGCCAGGGATGGGGCAGCCACAGCTTCTCTGGGCAACCTGTTCCAGTGCCTCACCACCCTCACAGGGAAGAATTTCTTCCTAACATCTAATCTAAATCTTCCTTGTCCCCCTTGTCCTATCACTACATTCCCTGATAAACAGCCCCTCTCCATCTTTCCTGTAGGCCTCCTTTAGGTACTGAAAGGCGGCAATTAGGTCTCTCTGTTCCTTGCTGAGAAATAAATGAGCATAAGATGTGCCATTGAGTTTTCCCATTGTATTTTCTGTGCAAGATTGACATATTGTTATTAAGCAAGCGTGAGGGCATTTGGGTGGCTCTGGATTCTTCTGATTGAAGTGAAATGAGAAGCAAATCCTTGCTCTAACCTGTCTCTTTGTCACTGTGCCAGGAGAGCAAGTGGGCTGGACTGCCTTGTTCCTGCAGAGAAACCTATGAAACAGCACAATGAGAGAAGTGCATGCAATTGCCTAAAAGCTTGCAGATAGTCCAGAAAGGTAGCTGATTCCCCTTCTGCTGTTATTACCCTGCCTTTACTTCATGCGTCTTCAAAGCAGAGACGTATCACCCACAGTCACAGGCCATAATCGTACACTTTTTGAAAAAGCTTCCTCATAAAGGAATTTTCCCCCTACTTTGCCAAGATAAGCATCGAAAACCAAATCTTCATTCTCATTCTAAAAAGCCTGACATCTGACCCTGTTGAAAATTTAACAGGTTTTTTTTTCCAAGTTATGCTGAACTGCATAATAGAGGGAACATTATCAAAAGTTGCCATAGAAATGGGGAAAGAAAGCAAAAATGATTACAAAGAAAGAGGACAGATGACACCAGGGGTCTGAGAGGTCGCAAAACCCTGTCCTCTATTCTGCTGAGCAGGATGAAGTGACCTTAGCCCTCAGAGGATTCAGACAACTTAGAGAAATGCAGAACAAACACCTTAAAATCCATGAAATGCAAGAAGTGAGTTTGCCTCTTCAGTAAACAGATCAACACTGCAAATATTCCCAGATTCAGCTGCCTTGAGTTAGGCTTCCCAATACAGAATGGGCTTCCCTCAACATTTGCCCTGATCTACCTGCCTCAGCCATAGCCACTTCCCTTGGTTTAAATTGGCTTCAAAGCTATTCTTCTTGTTCAGATAGGCAGACCAAATTTCTGTGAGCTGGCTACACATGGAGGTTGGAGAGACCCTTCTCTAGTAAGCCAGGCCTGACTTTATGTTGACCACAAAGTTTCTAAAACAATTTCTCCCCAAGCAATTGCTATAGGCTAGATATTTAACATAGGAAATTTTTTCTAAGCTGTTCTGCTGGTGACTTTGCAGATGATTCCAGCATGGATCCACCAAACTCCTTGGCACTGGGATCTTCACCTTGCTTCAGGTCACCATATCTGCACGACAAACTTCTTACTTCTTTTTTGTACTGTGCTGGGACCACTGCAGCCCACCAGCCTGTAGCGACCTTTCTTTAAAACTCCTAAGAATTTTCTTAATCTCTGAGAGACATGAGGGGAAGGAAGGCATTTTCTGGGAGTAAATATGGCCTATAGGCAGGTCTTTGACTTGTTGGATGATTTGGGTTGTGGAAAAAGGAGTGAGGAGGGCTTATTGTAAAGGGAGAAGTAGTCTACAGAAGCTCTGAGTTTCATCACAGGATTTCCTTATGACTTAGCACATCAGTGGGACTTCTTAAGGTCATGTTATCAATGTCAGGTTATAAAAAAGCAGTCTGTCAAACCAATGGCAACAGAGACAAGAAATGAACTCAGGAGAAGTGACTGGGTTTGACCCTTTTGCGTGCAGAAGCCTCTGGGTCTGCACTTAGGCCAGCATGCAGATGAGATGGAGGAGGACTAACCTGCTGAACCACAGTGGACACTGTGGGTCCTAAGAGTGGGAATACCAGCAGAAAACATGAAACAGTAATGTGACTAGCTAGACTGTCCTGGCAGCTACTTCAGGGGACAGGTCAACCAGCTCAGAGTTCAACAGCCATCCAGTACTGCCAAATGATGGATGAAAATAAATTCCCCCTCACTTGGGATAAAAAAAAATAAAATAGGACCACCCTTAGCACTTTCCACTTCTGCTGCCTCTAAGAGCAAATAAGCATATATCATAACAGCATTAGGTGCCTGGCTTTCAAGTAAGCTGTGGACAGGAGTAAGAGTTCAGCATCACTCATATGCTTCCTACCTCCGTTTCTAGGTTTCTTGCCATTCTCCAGTTGTTAGATTCTGCACACTACCACATTTCAGAAAAAGCATTAAGCTATTCCAAATCTGACTTGAAAATGAAAGTAAAGTGATGCTAAAAAATTCGTAAGTTCTTTTTCTCCCAAGTGTATTTCCCACAAGCAGATTTTACTGACCTACGTACTGTATGCATGAATTCCGTCTATGTGATTTAATAAAAGTCCCACACGGTTTCAGTTTTCTTGTTTTTCTCCTAAAGGACTGTGCTGCCTCTGCCTTCAGTTGAAGAGGATTTCAGCAATTTCAGTGCAAAGCTAACTCTAAAGCTGTTTTTTTGCTGATAGCATAAGATATTTAGTCCTCCTTGTGCTCACCTGCAACTTCAAATGGATGTTACGTGCTCCTAGATAAGTAACACGTAGAGCTTTTTCTTTTTTTTTTTTTGTTTAATCAGAAAATGCTTTTTTTTGGGTGAAATGGTGATCTAGTAATACTACAGTATGTTTTGGTAAAAGAATCTTTCATTTTATCTCCACTTTTTTTTTTTTTCATGCCAATGAGGGGCTAGGGAGGGAATGAGATACAGAATAATAATGATCTCAGGTTGGTATGTTTGGTTTGCATTTGGCATTTTTTGTTGTTTTGGTTTTTTTAAATGAGTACTTTTGTCATTCAATTCCAAGTGACTGTTCCTTTCTGACAATTCCTTTCCATTTTACTTTAAAATGTCTTAAAACCCTAGCCAAAATCCAAGCAAATAATAATAAATAAAAAACAGGGAAAGTTGGCTCTAGAAGGTTATAGTTGACTAAAATTTTGTATTTTGTGTTTATTTTGCATCAACCAGAAACAGAGTTTTTCTTACCTTTTAGTCCTGAGTAGCATGGATGGGTACACAGGGACTGATCATTCAGTCTGTCTTCTAATATGAGCTAAGGGAGCACCATATAAACAAAAAAGAAAACAGATTCAAAAAACAAACCAAAGGAAATGGTTTTGGAACAGGAAGCCTCCAAGTCTCACAAGATACAAGTATTTGGGGAAACTACATGTGTTATATTCTTCCCTATGCATTGACTTTTGGCTAGTATAAAATGGGGGATACTGGGTGAAGCAGATTACCCAAAAGAGTTATTAGTACAACCCATTATTGACATTTTTATTCTCTGCTCATTTTTACACTAAAATATATATCCACTCTATGCACGAGTTTCATGAAATGAAGCCCTTATTTGACTTGGTGCCTCCAGCAAGCTAGACAGAAATTTAATTCTAATTTAAAATAGCTAGTGGGTAACAGGTCCTTCTAGTTACTCTTCAGCAGCACTCTCTCTAGTCCCAGCACCAGCTGCTGTGTCTCCACTCTTTTCCAAGCAGAACTGGTTGAACAACTCACAGGATCACAACGGAATTAACAGGCTCTGTCAAAGGATTAGGACAGAGAACAACAAACAACACTGTCTGAATTTTCAGGTCAATCTAACCTCAGAAGAGAGAGCACATGGGTGTTCAGCAAGAGAAGAATGAGCCAGTCTTGGTTAGGGAGAAAATATTTCTCTGCCTGCATTTGGCACTGGCACTTTGGTAACATTTGACAGGTGATTTTCACCAGATTTCCCCAAATCAGTGTCAAACTAGTTTAATTTTTATTTTGTGAACACACAAGGACAAGTGCACACAACTGTCTCCATGTGTTGCATTCAAGATACACTTACCAAGGGTTTTTAAAAACATCTGTGGAAAACAGTATTGAAAATTAAAAATAGCTGTTCAGGAAAAAAATAGATTTAATTTTGGAGGGGAAAGCAAAAAAGATTAATATCACCATCATCTGCGTAAGTTTTCTGCTGTTAGTGAGCAGATGCACACCAAATTCTTTCCTTCCAAAGTTAAAATTCATGAAGCCATACGTCCTACCCTTAAATCTCAGCTCCAGACAGAGACCAAGAAACACCTAAATCCAGACAGCAGCAGTTGCTTATGTGTTATTGATTCCCGGTCCTACATTTGCTTTAAGTGCAGATCAGTTAAATCCAGGTGAGCAGAAAGGAAACACAGAAAGCGGAAAATTCTCAACTTCTTGTTCAGAGAGAGATATTTTCTACCTGTCTTCGGGTAGGCAGTCTGCAATCTTCTCTCCCAAGGGGCTGAGGAGTGCAGTCCCACTGCCTCGCAGGGAGCCTCGTGCTCTCAGATCCCCTGAGTGCTTTGGGAAAAGTCGCCTACAGAAACATTAAGCCTGTGCTTTTGAAACTGCTTCTTGAGAGATCTGAATGCTCACTTCCTATTAATTTTCATTCATTTTAAAGCCCCTGGAAAGCCAGCAAACCCAGTTCCCGAGGGAACCCCTGAGTGGGGACAACTTTGCACAAACAGCTGCCTCTGAAAGCAATTCGTCAGCTGCCACAGACCTGCAGGGCGTACCCGTGCTGCCATGACCAGCTTGGTTTTAGAGAGGCCTTGGGTGCTACAAGAACAGAAATTATGTAATATTGAATATTTCAGACTATCTCATCAATTAACTAATGACTGGTGGGAGATAAGCCTTTTAGTGTTTTCCCTCCAGTTAAGGGCACCGAACTCTTGGGAAACCGATGCTGAAATGCCTTAGAAATGTGGTTATCCCCAAGACGGTTCTGCAGCATCCCCTTAGCTAGATGTACAGCCAGCCTCACCTTCATGTTGACACAACAGCTACACCCTGCAATGCCACCCTTCACAGCAGAGCCTGATGTAGCCCTTAACAAGCCGACTCCAGCCCTGGTAGCAGTACAGCTGTCCTGTCGTGGATGGACAAGCATCCACAACCCCCGGTGTGGGGGCTTGACCCACACTAATCGCCAGAGCCTTGCTGCGAAGCCATGTTAACATGTGACCCTGCTCCCAAATCTATCCGAGGGGCAGGGATTATTATGGGAGGCTACAGTCATGCTCTATTGAGAGGAAGAGGGCTGTCCCGCCTATCCAAAAAGCAGAGTGAGGCAAGACAAAACCATCTACAATACCTCGATAATGGGTTCAACACCATAGCTGGTATTAGAACGAGCCACTCTGCGTGGTGCTGAAATATGTGGAGAGCAAGCATGCTGCAGGGACCCTTATAGCAACAATTATAGAAAATACAGAACTTAATAAAAACAAGGTCAAGAATTTTGGTAACTGATAGCCCAACAGCAGTCAAATTGAAGGTACTTTTAGATGCTTTGTATGTTTGAAGAAAATAAACAAATGTTCAGTAATTATAATTGCTAACAAGCAAGGCTCAACCACATAAACGCTTGCTAAACTGTGAAATAAGTTACCCTTTAACCTTTGTCTCTATTTTATATGCTTCATAGCTATAATTTGTAGCAGAGATACAGTAGATGAAGCTGTACCACTTGATACTTGAAACAGTATCATCATTAGATAAAATACATTTGAAAGGAGTCAATTAAGGTTTTTAGAAACCATACTCCAAAATTAAAGCTATCTAAACATCTTCTGGTACAGACCCCTCCAATTTGAGGAATTCTGTTGCCTAGGCAACCTGGTCATAGTGTATCTCGGACAGTTCAGACCGTGCTCACTGTTTAAACAGAAATGCCATCCATTTAACGCACAGCTGATTTTTAGCAAAAGGTGTATATGTGTAATACATACCAACAGACCGTGTACGCTTGTGCAGTACTTGCAGAGGCTGATGTGAAATGTAAATCTAAGGACGAGTGAAGAAAAATGTAACGGCGCTGAAATAGCAGTAAAGCCTGATTAGCTGGGTGGGACTGGCAGCTGCACAGAGAGCCTCGCATGTATGAAGCAGTCCTGCTGATCTTATCACAGAGATGTAAGAAATAATCAAGCAGTGGTAGAGGGAGTGTATACACCTATTTTGCATTGCTTCATTATATCCAATTAGAAACTGGCCAAGCAAGTGAATCAAATGACTTTACATTGCCACTTGAAGAGCTACTGGCTAAAGACAGAACCACGCAGGTTCATGAAAAGATTTCCCTGTAAAAAACACTGCTCCAATTCCAGACATAATGTTTTCTTCAGGAGTCGAAAGCACTAGCAAACAGTGTGGGACTACCCATTGCTGGATCCCTTGGCAAAGGCATCGCTGGAAAACGATCGCTGGAACAGGCATCGCAGTAGCCAAGCACAGAAAAACTAGGAGGTGTTCAGTGCAACTTTCGGTGCCTTCTGTGTAAGTAGGGATTGCAGGTGGTGGTTTCTGTGAAGATATTAAGAATTCCTGGGCAAAGTTGCCCAAAAGCTGTAAAGCAGCTTGCTACAGTATTGTGGGAAGGTATACAATGTTCAATTCTAGCTAAACATTTCAAATCTTGGCCTGAAGCAAGAGGCACTCCTGCCTGATCCATAATGGCCTTGCCAGAAAGAAGAACAAAGCTCAACAAAAGATGTGTATGAAGCCTTGTATTGCTCAGTCATCTGGATGGCACATTTGGTGTTGCATTATCATACCAAAAAAACCCACTCACTGCTCGGTTACAGTCTTGTCATTGCTAAATATCAGCAGTTCACCTTCTGAAGAAGTTGGGGCAGAGGGACTGTAAGACCTCCGAGAAGAGGTTGGAACACAAGTAATCACAATGACTAGTGGGAATTGTATTGATGGGCACTGCCTATGTTGAAAAAACAGGCACTGGAACAGTTGTGCCAACAAGAGAGAATAAACTTTCGTGTGAGCTTTTACTTATCAAAGTAGACATATGATCTGATATATACAGATATATCACTTAGCCAAGCGATGCCAAGCTAAACGCTTCTCAGAAGGCATGTACCTGTTTAGCTCTTCAAATCACTACCAAATCCCATGTACTTTGCAAGTGGAGGCTTTCCACATGAAGACCAGAACAAACAGATAGTAGCAAAGCAGGAGAAAATCCTTAACCTAACTCTGCCTGGCACAGTTTTTAAATGGCAAACTGGGCTTTCGTACAGCCTAAGCTAGTTGTGGAAAGCTTTGTGTATCTTAAAAGATGTCAAGACAGTCAAGGCTGTCATAGGCAGAATGAGGGAGAAACTTCAGACATTGTACCCCTGTGTGAACATCAGTTAAATGCGGTGTAAGACCTCACAAGAGTGGTGACATTTCAGAAATACTTCTATTATTTTCTAGTTAATTTTATATACCATTATATATTTTATGCCTGAGACTTGGATAAGGTACAGTAGTCATGCAAGTTTCAGAGGAGGGCTTAGCTGCAAGCATCATTCCAGCAATTAAGCCATTTCCCCAAATCTATAAATTCCACTTCAGAGTTGTTTGGGTGACAGGGCACCATCGATTCTCCCTTCTACAGAAAGCTTGCAAAGCAAATCAGTAGGACTGTACATTTGGAGATCCCTGACACACACACACACAAAAATCACCTGCCATAAATACTACCCAGCTAAGATAAAAGTTTGCTTTGGAACAAGATTATGCTAAGATACTGAATTAATTGAACTGATTTATTACCACTTGAAAACGGTAGTAAATGATGTTGACCTCAGGTTTTGTGCCCACAAATACCATTATCTAACCATCTTTATTTTCCTCCTTGTAATTTTTTATTTGTTTAAAAGCCTTATTTGCTAATAAAACTCATACATTTATAATAATTCTCCCATCCTGCACTGCAGGTAAGGAGCACAGACGCAAGGAATATTGAGAAATTTAGTAGAGGTAAGTGACTAATTAAATTATGACATACACATTGGTTAAATAATTTATGATCCTCGGAATACAGATAAGCAAACTGTTCCTCTCAAATAAAGAATATTTAACTTTCATTCCTCCTTTGATCTGAACTGAATCCTTCCACAGATTATTTATCAGTTGATTGAATCTTGTACGGAGATGGGGGTTCTGACCTCTGCTTATTTATTCCATTTTGCTATTTAACTTCAGTTTGCTAGAAAAAACAAGGACAAGGCTGTGACAGTTCACAGAGATGCAATTTGTCTATTGAACTTAGCTTGGCATCTGTTAGACACACAAAGAAACAAAAGAAACTGCATAAATATTCATTAGCAAAGAAGTCAACCACGATGCTGGATTTGAAGCATTATATGTTATTTTTGTAATGATAATAGTGATTCATCAGCCCTAATGATATCTCAGTACATTGCCTGACTGATCTTTTACTTGTGTGAGTATAATTTATTTTTTCCATTTTATATCCTGCCTATCATTTGTTCCCAAAATATGGAAGTAGATTTACATAATAGAATTCTGCTCGGTGGTACTGGACAGGTTGGAGGTTTTTCTTTCAGGTAATGACAGCGGTATCAGCTCGTTCTTTCCTTTGCATCTCATTTGAATAAAGCCTATAATGTGACAAGTGGGAGATGGCACTGCCTCACAACTGGCTAATTGGGGGAGGAATTATGGTGCATGCATTAGGTAACACGGATTCAGCTTTGAAACTTATCATCACCTCTTGAGAAAAAATACTTTTCCAGGTTAGTTTCAAAAGCCAGAGTTATTATTCAATTCTGTTTATCCTTACAAATGAATTTTTTAATGACTTGTTTTTCTGGATTGTAAATCTGCCAGAACACAGAGGAAAAACTATCCCATCCTACACAAAGGTACAGTTTAGCTTAATGCCGTATCACTACAGCTATCCCAGACAGGATTTTTAACTCATTGAAGAAGGTTACATTTTAAAAAGCACAATAGGGTCCTCTGCCTGCCTGACTTTCAGCAGGTACCTAAATCACTCGGGGACTTTTGCATGTATGCCTGAAAGCCCCTGAAAACTGATGAGGAAGGATATCTAATTCTTTTAGACATAAAAAAAATTCCAGCCTGGGCTCATAAGCCTACAAATATTCTACAAGGAGTAACAAAAATGCCTACAAATCATCTGGGTTCCATTTAAAATGTGAACTGAGGGCTTGCTTGGTTTTTTGAAAGAAGATAAAGGAATGAACACATAAACGCTTTGTCGTAGTTTCCACCTCATCGTAGCATTACAAAAAGACTGAGACAGATTTTATTCAAAAGAAAGGTGCCCTTCCTTCTTCCAAAAGGAAGTGGAAATATTACTTGAAACCACTGAATATGCAAGAAAAGTCACCTCAAGATAAAGCTGCCAGGGGCATATGAAGATGACAACTGGAGCACTGGAAGGTCTGCAAGGAGCTGAACTGCAGCTGCGGTCCCACTCTGCTGGGCTCCGCAAAGCTCTGGCAACTCCAGTCCCGAGAGCAGAAAATGGATCTGCCCGACTCAGGGCTGGCCTTCCAGGATTCCCCTCCTTTCAGGATTGAACCGCGGTCACTGTGAGGACAGCGAAGCACAGGAACAAGGGCTCAGAGGGGCATTGAGGGTTTTCAAGTCCCATCTGGACAAAGCCCCGAGCAAACCTGCCTGGATGCAGCGCTTTTAGCAGGAGCTTGACCTCTCCCTCGAGACTCACGCTTTCTAAAGGTTCACAGCACACAAGCCAGCAGTCCAGTAATTTCTGCCATTGTGATTCAAATCCCCAGTATTTACAGTATGGGTTGAGTGATTTTGGTATCACTGTAAAATGCCACTTTTTCTTGCTGAAAAGAAATGAGATTTTGATGAGCCATGTTGGCAAGGTCTGTTCGTTTTAGCCTCCGGTCTCTTGGGAGATGCTTTCCCTAACAGCCTCCTGCCCAAACTCATTCCCTCAAAACCCATTCTTTACAGTCTTACGGTTTGTCCTTAAGGTACATCCAGCAACACCAGCGGTCGCAGGATCCTTTGTGGCCTTTTGCTGAACTCTGACCAGCACCAGCTACATTGCTTTGAATTGGATGGAGCATCTTGCATAATTAATACACATTCCATTCCCTCTGGCTCATTTCAGAGAACATTTCTGCTTATCACTTGCTTGGTTAGGAACCATGAAACCAAACAAAGTAGGTCTGGAAGGTACCTCGTGGGACCATCTCATCCATTAGCCCTTCCCTAAGGCCTACAGAGTTAATAACGGAATGACAAGCTTGCAGACTCCAGCTGCCAGGCTTTGAAAGTTTGGCTTCTCCTAAAGAAGCACGTTGCTCTTGTCAACATGGGAGAGTCTGCATGTGCTTGCTGATCTGTGCAGGGATTAATTTTAAAGCATACATTGTGCTCAGATGGCCCACTGCTACCATTATATGCATCAGTAAGTTTCATATTATGCAACTACCAGCACTTATGTTCAAAGAAAGCACTTTTTACTCGTGACAAAAGGTAGTTGCTATGCTCTCATTAAAAGACAAAAGCAACGAAAGATTGGTCCTTGTGCAGCATCATCTTCTGCCTATTCCGTTAAAAAAATATTTATTGTATTGAGTAATGCATTGCTAATTTTCTGCATCTCTCTTTTATGCAGCACAGCTGATTTCTAACATGTCTTCATTGGATTTGACTGCTCAATGAGTTTTAGCCATTATCAAACACTCCTTTCGCTGCACAGTTTCGCTATAGGTCATTACTCTGAAGACACGTCCATACACGCAAAACGCTGTTGTCTTTTCTCTCTTCCTTGTTTCATTTAGTATTAATTTTCTGGTCATTCCTGCCCCCATAAAGCTGAGTTTAGAGACATTATGTACCAAGGAGCTCAGGTATCTGAGCACGAACAGGATCTGTTCCCTCCCACACAGGTTATCTGCGTTAAGGCCAGTCTCGGGAGAGTCAGAGCAGTCACAAAACTGTTCTAAACTGGAACGTGGACACCAAAGTCCTACAGAGTATCAGCAGCTAAAGCAGCCTGACAAAGATGACAGGCAATTTGCAATACCACAGAGACCCTCAGGTAGCTAATTTGGATACACCTACACAGGGCCATGCATCCGCTCTGAGACAGATTAGCAATGTAGCCTCAGGCTTTAGCCAGTACAGCCTAAAACGGGTCTGGAGTAGATGTGAGCTGTGTGGGCCCTGAGGAATGGTTGCACGTTCCTTGTAGCCTGCTGTGTCCCAAAATTTATAGAAGTACTTGACACCAAGGTAGGCAAAGGCATAGTCATCATTTCAGGTAACTGGAGAGCACTGTCAGTGGTTGAGGAGGCAACGGGCACAACAGCATTTCTGTACCCATGGTGCCAGCTGCAAAGTCCTTTGGGACCTTCCCAGCCATATCTGCATCCAAAAAAGCAAGATTTCTTACAAGTAAAAGCAAGGGTGAATTTTGCGTGACTAGGGGTGAATTCCTTGTGAAGGCTTTGCAATAATGGGAACCCGGGAAATGGCCAGGGGCCTCTGAAATCCTCCAGCTGCATTTTCTGCTCTGGCCTAGTCAGCTGCAGCAGCAGCAATATATGACATCAACCTATAGGGAACAATGTTTACACACTGGTACGAACGCATAGACACACGCATCCTCCCCAACACACACTTCAAAGAGACAGCACAGGAAAGCTGGACCACAGACCAAAATGCTCTGACTTCAGCAGCAAAAGCCTTGTAGCTCTGTCTGGAGCATCAGCAAGTATCCTACACGTGACCCTCTATGTTCTGAACATGGTGTGGAAGCAGCTTTCATGTCTGGTGTCTCCAGGCAGCAGGGAAGGAGACAGGATGGGCTGCTGACACGGCTGACTGATCCTCTCTGTCATTTCCAGTACGTCATTGATTAATTCTTCCATTCTTTTAAAAGTGTGCAAAATTCTTGTGCGATGCCCTCGGTTGTTTTGCATTCTAGTGAAAACTGTGTCTTTTTTGCTTATTACAAATAACGATGTTTTGCTGCCTTGTAACATGATGAAAACTTCTTGCTACGTGTGAAGGTTTGCTTTGAAAGCATCCATTCAAATAAAAATCTCAGCACTTAAAACACACTGTACTATTCCATAATTTCAAATGATCAGTGTCAGGCCCCAATTTCTAGAGTAATTAAGAATCACTAGAAAAGTTCTTGCAGGACTGTTCTACAAAAATAGTGGGGAAAGTATGGAGAAATATGCAGGGCACAAGAAGAAAACCACTGAATACATTATATACCATATACATTTCTATACATAAAGGCAACATTAGCTTTCATTGCAAATGAAGAATATTTCTCAAACAAGAAATCATGATTTCTGGACAGTAGAATATTTCACACAAGTAAAAATTTAAAAGATGAGTATATAACAGTGACACAATGGATACACAGAAATAGCCTGAGCAACAAAATCCTTGTCATTTCCATGAAATTGTTGGCAATTGATCAAAAAAATTCTGCATTTTACTGAACCCTACCTGCTCATTTGTAGGAGCTGATAAGTGTGATTTTAGCAGGATAGTCATTCTGCATGGGAAGGGCTACTGAGAGCATTTCATTGCCAGAGCTGTCTGCTCCTGTGTCTATGTATATTTTGAGCCACATGCCTTCTCTCACAGAGGTGGATTTTATGAGTTCAAATTATATTTTGTTTTAAATCCTGATATTAAAAATAGTTAAAATCTTAAATTATAAACAAAGAAAAGTTGCAAAGAGGCTACTGTTACATTTGCAGTAAGTTTCTTCATGGATACTTAAGGTTAACTTTAAAGCCTATAAGCTAGGCTTAGACTACAGGTCCAAGCATGCGATGGAGAGGGATTGAGGAAAAATAACTTTTACCAGTATTCACCGTCAGCATACTACCAGCCTTGAAAGCAATGAGGAAGCAACGGAAAGCCTCACAGACTACAAAGCAAAGATCAGCATTTTGATGAAACAGTTAATACACATTCCTTCCACAGATTCCATATATAAGATGTAGATTGAGAGCTACTCTGTGAACCTGTAAAGAAAACTCATACTGCTCTATCTGGAAGCAAAGATTTATTTTGACACCGATAGGGGAAGTTGTTGTAATAGTTCCTAGCTGACTGCGATGTAAAAACCCAGCATTTTCTCTGGGCTTTGCTACAGCTGAAGGAACTGCGCGTTGCGTACACAGACTTCATTTTGCTTAGATGAACAGGGTGCATACAGCATTGCCTCCCTTCCTTTCTTACCCCATTCCCCACATTAAAAGGTGATGTAAATTAAGTCACAGCCTTGATTACTGTGGATGGAATACAGCAAACATGAAGGTGTGAGACAACATAAAATGAAGCTGTGAGTGATACAGTAATAAACGAAAGACAGAGCATTGCCGAGGCACAATTTCTCAGGAAAGAGATTAAAAGAGGAACAGAAGCTTCCTTGCCTTGCAGACTTCCATGGCAAGAATACCTTAATAGTCAGTTGGTAGTGAACAATATTGTGATTTGGAAGTGGAAGACCTAATGAAAAAGGAGGCTGAACACAAGCACTGTGGATAGTGAAGAAGCACTGAGTAAGTAACAGTGTCCTGGTTTTGGCTGAGATTAAGTTAATTTTCTTTCTAGTAGCCGGCATAGTGCTGTGTTTTGGATTTAGGATGAGAATAATGTTGATAACACACTGATATTTTTAGTTGTTGCCAGGCACTTGTAGTATTTACATTAAGTCAAGGACTTTTCAGCTTCTCACGCCCTGCCAGGTGCACCAGAAGCTGGGAGAGCACAGCCAGGGCAGCCGGCCCAGGCTGGGCAGAGGGATGTTCCCTGCCATAGAACATCATGCTCCAGATATAAATGGGGGAGCTAGCTGGAGCGAGTCCAGAGGAGGGCCACAAAGATGATCAGGGGGCTGGAGCACCTCTCCTATGAGGACAGGCTGAGAGCATTGAGGTTTTTCAGCCTGGAGAAGAGAAGGCACCAGGGAGATCTAATTGCTACCTTCCAGTACCTGAAGAGGGCCTACAGGAAGCTGAAGAGGGGCTGTTCACAAGGGTGTAAGAGTGATAGGACAAGGGGTAATGGGTATAAACTAAAAGAGTTTAGGTTTAGTTTAGATTAGATACTAGGAACAAATTCTCCCCTGTGAGGGTGGCTCACCACTGGAACAGGTTGCCCAGAGAAGCTGTGGAGGCCCCATCCCTGGCAGTGTTCAAGGCCAGGTTGGATGGGGCTTTGGGCAACCTGGTCTAGTGGAGGGTGTCCCTGCCTGTGGCAAGGGGGTTGGAACTAGACGATCTTTGAGGTTGCTTTCCAACCAAAATCATTCTATGACTCTGTGATTCTATGATCACCTGTTTTATTGTTATTATCTTCCTTTGTTATCCTATTAAACTGCCTTTATCTAAACCCACAAGGCTTTTTTTTCCACTCTCCTCGCCATCCCCTGGTGAGGCAAAAGTGAGCAAGTGGCTGCTAAACCACAACACAGAGTCCCTCTTATCTCTTGACCAGTCAGTGAAATTGTGAACAAGAACCTGCTCAGCCCTGCTGTTACGTATATTATTTTGTTACTCCGTGTTATTTTAACGTAGGGAAACTTGATGCTGTGTTAGCAGCATGACTTTTAGGACTAGAGCAGTCTTGCCTCAGTTAGATCATAAAGGCAAGCTCTTTCAGAAGTAGAAAAATTTTATTTCCAGCAAAATTCAATAGGAACGTGGACCTAGTTCCTGTAAAATGCCTTGGGAAATTTACCTTAGGAAAACTGCAATCCAGTCCAATTCTCAGCAGCAACAACAAATCCCACACTCTTCACAGTTTTTGATTTATGAACAGTTTCTAAGGGCCTGCGCCGAAGGAGTGACAAGAATCTTCTTGTTGATTCGATCAACATCTTCCTCCATCCCTGAGATCACGTCCCAGAGGACGACCTAGAACAAATACAGCATTTGGTTGCTCTATCAAATACAGAAACCTCCAGTTAGATGACAAATTCCATCAGGAACTCATGGTGACCTCTGTGACTTATGTGCAGTGCTCAGCACTTAATAAAATAAAAAAAAAAATATCTAGCCACTGTGCAGGGAACAAATAGGGATTTACAAGCTTTGATGAGAAAAAGGAGTAGGGAATTAATTATCTAGGCATTAGCTGGAATGTGTAGAAACATTTGCAAAGTACATATTGCCAGAATCATCTACAGCGATGAGATCCTGCAAATTGGTTAAACTGTTGTATCTAAATCACTTAGATGGCTCTGAAACAAGTGTCACCCACCACGCATAAATAACACTGGAAGCCCCATGGAGTCAGGGTAAAGAGGTAGCCATAGTGTGCTCTCAGATAAAACATAATGTGTTGATTCAAAGCAGAGGGTCACTCACTGCACAGTAATTAACCTAGAAGGTTATCAGCAATGATTTGTTTTCATACCCTATCGTGCAGAATTGCATGTTGCTCCACTGAACAGTACCAAAGCATCCATTATCCACTATCAAATAGAACACCAGCCAAAAAATCCCAAAGTTATTTTCCACAGCAGGGGACAAAATGATCCCATACATTGTATTTTCCTAAGGAATTAGGTTTTAAAGAATATTACCAGCATTGGATAAGAAAATGAATCATCAGGCCGAAAGGTAGTTGTAACCGGGCTGAAAAAGAAATTACTACACTGACTGGAAGACAGAACAGGACTCACCAACTGGAAACAAAAAGAGAGAACTGTACTTGCATACATAGCTCAACCTTGCTGTTCACTCTTCAATAGTTATTCTGCATGACCATCTGGAAATTCCTCTGTGGTAATTCCTTTTTAACAGTTCTATAATCACATCTTAATTTGTCATTTCTTAGAAGGATTAAAAGAAATATTTTGCCTCTGCCAGCCCCATCTGTGCTCGTGCAGATGCAGACCACGTATGGGCAAGGCACACAAGGGATGGTCACACCAGCCTGCCAAAGCCAGTACTATGAGGGAAAATCTCCTTGGGAGTCTGCTTGCTGCACCTACAATCTCTTACCATACTGTTTCCATATCAATGGTGTTTTATCTTTAAGGCAATAGCCGTCACAACATCAGAGGATCCCAAGGCTTGGAGACATCCCAGAAAATATCCAGCCCTTAGGAAGGACAAGTCCTTTCTGTTATCCTGAGCATGTGTGTCCTTGAGAACAGGCTTGAGATACCTTGGCGGAGATCTCCAGTCAGGCAGTCATCTCCAAGAGCTATAGCCTTACCAGTAGAGTTTTGCTAATGCTTAGCTTGGTTTTTTCTTTTCTCTGCAATTAGAGCCCCATTATTTTTTCTCGTATCTGCCATGAACATGGAAAGCATATTTATTACCTTCCTCACTGCAGCAGCCTTTTTTTTATTTGGAGAAATGTCCTCCATCATGGTCTCTCCTTTAGAATAAGTAATCCAACTTGTTCTCTCCTCCAAACTGAATAAACTTTTTCCTCACAGTAAAAAAAAAAAAACAAAAACAAAACAAAACAAAAAAAAACCACAAAACCAGCAACCTAAATGATTTGCTTTTAAGTGTCTCAATTGAATAAAAACAAATTGTCATGAGGAGCTATTTTAAACTGAAAATTCAGATGTTTCAGCTAACAAAATGTTGAAATTTAGTGTTTCAGATAATTTCAGTGCCTCAGATAATATTTCAGACATTCTAGTGCATCAAAACAACTAAAAGGATGTGCCCACAAAACATACCGGTATCCACAGATCCATAGCATTTTTCACAAAGATGTCTGCTATGAAAGCTTCTCTCAGCTCTGTCCCACCACTTTGACACAAACTGAACAAAGCTCTTAAGAATGTGCTGAACATCAAAAGTATAAGCAGCCCCACCACGAACAAAATACAACTTAGAAATGAAGTGTTATCTTAAAATCTTTTCTCCAAGAAGCCAATGCTTGCAGTTATAGATGATCCACACTGTAGAAGTCTCTACACCTTAGAACCGTGTCCATCATTTGAGGGACTATCTCCTCAAAAATATGTATACATAAGTCCCTCCCCACCCCCCCATCAACATGCCTCCATGGAGGACTATGGCCCAGCACACCAACAAGAGGGATTGGAAGAGATGTGGCTTACTTTGAACTGTGTGTGGAGCTGATATTAATACTAACGTAAACTGAAAAGGGCACAGGGATATTTTGTGTGGCCCAGTCCAGTGATGACAGCTGTGCTGAATTACTCAAGATATCCTCTGAAACTTGATAGAAACATTGGCCTAGATCCATGGCACTTATTTTGGGAAGGTCTTCATGGGCAATAGAAACAGGTATCTCCAAAGGGGAATGAAGCTGGAAGTACCATTCAACTCTAGGCATTTGGGAAAGAGCAGGATGAATCTAGCCATGTCTATATCTTTGGGGATTTCTTTTTGTCCCAAGTGGTACTCAGAAAAGGACTGCTGCAGCACATTTCCTTCCAAACTAGAAAGAAGCAAAGCAAACATGTGAAGTGTAATGACTTGCACAGAAGGAGGTTAGCATTATATCAAACCTGCACGTTATCCATTGACTTTAGGGGCTAGTCAGCAAGTGAACACAGTATTTCTCAAAGGGGAAGCAGGGTAGCATGGGTATTATACCACTTTCCCCTCCAATTACTTATCTAGACTGCAGTTACAGTGTGTGAAACAGATGAATTGTAATGGACTTCCTTTCCACTGCTGCAAAGTCCTGATGCACGTACTCCTCCACTTCATAACAGGCACTGGCAATTGTGTACCTCAGATTTCTGTTAGAAACGTCATACATATATCTTCTCTCCCAGTGTTTCCCTATTTTATCTGGCACTAACTTTGCTGCTTTCATAGTTCATTCCTAACCGCTCTACTTAAACTTATTGATTGCTTCAGAGGAAGGATGTGTAGGGAATGGGAATGCTTTTTACCTTACTTCTATCTACTCACTCTGTGAGCAGCTTCTCCTCAGAAATAAACTTACCCTTTTAATTAATTTCATACAATTTAGGTCAAGTATGGCCTAGAGATGCTATTTAACTGTGTAACAGCAAATGCTTTGGGTGTCTGTATTCGTAGGATCCCACAGTCGAGTGGAATGAGGTCGGAGGCTGTATGGAAGGAGCCAGACTGCAGCTCAGTGCAGATATCTGGGCTACTATGGATTTGTCAGAAGCTGCAGAACCCACCCAGGGGCTTGGAAATTCTCTGAGGATCAGCTTAGACTGACACATACTTTGTCACAAGTAGACAGAAGGGCCAGAAGCATGTACAAATTGTATATTTTCTGGTCTCTTCTCCCCTTTTGTCTACTTTCTCAGGAAGTTCTCCTGAACAGTTTTCCATGTGCATCACCGGAGAGTATTGCCTCCTCGCATCTTCCTCCCAGCCAAAGTCCCATCCCACCTGGGGATACATCCAGAGCCTCTCTACCACCTGCGTCATGGCTGCACCTCAGCTTTGCTCCCCCACCCAGCTGCCAGCACCCCCCCAAAACATGGGTCAGAGCAGGTGGGCTGTCCTGGCATGGCAGAGCTGGGCCATGGACTGGGACAGCATGTGGGGTGGGAGGCAGCACAGCCCTCAGTTCCTAATTGTACAGTACTAAAATACACAGTGACAAGACATATTAGTACTTTGATAGGGAAATCTTTAAAGTGGGTAAAAAGAATGGCCAAATATAGGAACTGGGGAGAAGAAAAACCTTTCACTTGGAAATATAAAGTCCAAAGCAGAAATAATGTATTTCAATGATCATATATCCCAGTTCAAAGCTAATGTATCCTCCTTGAAAAAGTTGCAGCTTAACACTGAGCGATGTTATTTCATATTCTTTGACATAACAGAATACATATATTTATGTATGGCTGTAAAACTGTATTATTTTTTAAAAGTTATTTCATTGAAGTGGTTGACCTTTTTATGTTTCATGGGTACATTTCTTATACAGGAATAGAAAAACCGACTGTAAACCATTTTATGTTAAAGTACTTGCTCATTTAAATATAATAACCTGGATGATTAAATAAAGACCACTGTGCTGTATTTGAGGTTGCAAAGATAAAGAAACGGTCCATAAAAAAATATAAATCTGAACCTTCTACTGAGAATTCTGTTATTTGTTTGCACTTAAATTTGATTTTCTTGTTTTTAATTTTATACTCCTAGGTTTTAAAATGTTCAGCAATTATCTGATTTGTAGCTACAACTTCAGCATGTTTACTTGTAAAATGTCTTTCAAATTAAGATCATTATTCGTCCTTTTAGATTTTCCCTTAACTTTGCAACCGAACATTTGCAGCTCAACAAGAAGCAGCAGTATTTTTTACATTCCAAATGGCTCTAACGCCAAAGCATTTTGCTGATTTAACGGCTGGTTTTGCAGGATAGAAAAATACTAATAATTCTCAGCAAGCAGAAAATCAACAGCTATCATTTTTCAAGTGGGATTTCTATAGCTCTGTCAAGTGTCCCATATTGTACAAAGGAAAGGCAATTCAATCCAGTGTTTGATTTTGCCTCCAGAGGCAAGAGCTTGATACAATGTTTTTCTGGGACCCAAAATGCCAAATAATGCGGAGCCTTAAGGCGGTTTAGAGCCTTAAACTCAAGACCTAAGTGTTAGGAGTGCCTGAACCACTTGGACCCAAATATTCAATAACATATTCAACCCTTAAGTGCTACTGCCACCTTTAAATGCCTGTCATCAGTGTCTCCTGCTATATCTGTGCTCACGTTTCTAGTGCTGAAAATCATCTCAGAAGCTCTAAGCAGACCAAGGAGCTCACCTCCAGCAGGTAATGTCACCTCTCCAAACGCAAGTGCCTTGCAACAAGCACAACCGGTGCGCACAGCGCGCGTCCCGGCAGGCTGCGTACTCGCACTGCGGCAGAGCTGGGTGCCTAGCTTTCAGAGGATGTTACTTTGAGCACAAGCCACCTAAGTTTACCCTTTTCCATACACGCAGGCTCTGACATCTGGGCTGGCCACTTCAAGTCTCTTCTTTCCTTGCCCATAAACAGAAAATTTGGCTTACGCCCAAAATTTCAGGACAGCCAATGCAGTTGAATATCTTGGTGAAAGTAGATGAGTACATTTTCCTGGCTTGGCCAGTTGAGCGGGTTCTTGACCTGCATCCTCCCCTCTTTATATCCTCCCTGTGTGGCTTTGGCAGTTGCTTGAACAACTGCTCTGGGAAGCGCATCCCATTTGCAGACTGCACTGCGGTTGGGGTGCTATGCACCTAATGGCACCGGTCACGGCTTGGTGGCTTTGGGTGTGAGAGCAGCATGGCCATCAGGTACGTGTGTGCTGGGAGTCCCAGGCTGCCAGCTGCAAAGCCAGTTTGCACACGTGGCTTCCTTGCTAGCTGCACCATGGCAGCGAGCTGACGGCTAGCTGGGGTGTACTTGCACGTGCTGCTCTTGCACCTCTGGATGGCAGTGTGCAAGTTAGCGCAGGGAGAGGGGCACAGCACCAGCACGGTGCACATCTGACCCACAGCTGTAAGCGCAAACGTGTGAGCTCTGGCGCGTGAGCTAGCTGTGAGCACGTCTGCATGCACAGAGGACATTTTGGAATCCACAGTAAAAATCAACAGTTAGGTAAAATAATTTCAACTCAAATTCCCAGGATCTTAGTTTATTACTTCTGGGTGCTCAGGGTGTGATTGACATTCATTGCACACGGCAGCCGCTGTGGCCACTCCAAAAGCAGCGTGGGGGCAAGGGATGCGGCCGTGTGTGTTACCAGAGTTTCAATGTGGTTGGAGCCCTCACACCGGAGCCGAAAGGGATCGCGCAGGCAGTTTCAATACCGGAATAACTGCTCCATCGAATGTTTCCTGTGGCTGGTTAATTCCCAGGGGAAGCTGCAAAGTTTCAGTAAGCTCAGTACTATAATAGTTTTGGTTTAGAGACAGATAACTGGGAACCCCTCCCCCCCCGACTTTTTTTGAGGCAAAACTAATTTAGGAAGGGGATTGCTGTCGAAGAACGGTGGAAATGCTCAGACAAAGCTCAGCCTATGGCTGCACCCCCCCGGTGACTGGCACTGCCGTGATGTCAGCACAGACCTGCAAGCTCAGCGTAAAATGAGGGACAGGCTGCTGTACATCATGGCTGTGTCACACCTGCTCCCGCAATCTGGAAAGCAGTCGGGACTGATGAATGTGACCCACGCTCCTTTCTCAGTTCCCTTAGGTGGCGAGGGGGTGTAGCTTTATTTTCCTGACACCTGTATCGGGTATTCTGCAGCCCTGATGTTTTTCTTAAACCAACCGCATCTACAACTCTTGGAAGTTTTTAAGAAGTCAAAGACAAGGCACTGAATTCCCTGGAGACTGACAGCGGGGGTCCTCGCACAACATTTAAATGCAATGACTCTTCAGAGGGAACAAGAGTGAAGAACACACGGGGGACCAAACCGCGCGTTGCACTTTCTGCACATCGCGGGGCGGCTGGAGAGGCCAGGAGAGCTCCCATACACCAAACAAGTATGCGGCAGAGAGGAATGAGGAGGGACAGGCCAAGGCAAGACAGTAGCAAGCACTGTAATTGAGGGCAAGAAATCTGAGGTGTTAGAAAGATCCCTTCGATTTAGCACCTCAGAAAATACAGGCTGGTGTCAGTTTAGGCACAAAGGGAAGAAGAAAGCTTATTTGAGGAAAAGGCTGTACATTTATTTACACCCGCAGAAAATCTATGAGCACACTCCACACTAACTTGCCCAGAAGGTCTCCTATAACCATGGGACACCTCACCAGCCAGCTGCTTTCAGCCTGGCTCCCATGTGTTTGTCTCACCTAGTCTAGAAACAAAAGCAGCGAGATGCTCGGTGCAATCAGACATACTCTGAAAAAACCCACACACACCCAAAAAAACCCGACTCTGCTTTTAAATAGTGTT
>VWZZ01003975.1:347622-422976 GCA_013399095.1 Psophia crepitans
ACGATGCCTACCCCCCCCCCGCCCCCCCCCCATCACACCACCTTCTGACATCCATCCATTGCTTGACAAAGCAGGTAGTCACACACACTCCACATGAATGCACCCGTGGCCAGGTTGCCTTGGAAACCTTCACTGCTACCTAATATTGTTATAATTGTCAAGAAAATATAGGTTTTCTCCAATGATTCACAGCATGCTTCCATTTTACATAAATGCAAGCTTTTTATCTGCAGTTTTGCGAAGGTTTGCTTTGCTTTCTCCCCAGAAATTTTAGAGACATTTTCTCCCCAGAAAAATTAAACTGTTGTTTAAATGTTAGAAATGCTGTTGTATCAGTACAGGGGGCCGTACAGAAATTCCAGCTTCCCTGTGTCTGTTCAAAGGGATTTCTAATGTTCAGGAAAAGGAGCCTTGCATTCCTTTCAACTGCCTCTTATTCCATGCACAGCTCTGAGGCCGTAATTCAACCCTGACAGAACAGGTCAGCCCAAATGCCCCCATATCAAAGAATCATAGAATCATTAAGGTTGGAAGAGACTTCCAGGACCACCTAGTCCAACTATCTCTCTACCACCTATTACCCACTAAACCATGTACCTAAGTACCAGATTCAAGTAGGAAATAGAAAATGTAACCTTGCTCGGGCTGCACGCTCTCCACAACACCATCTACCTC
This sequence comes from Psophia crepitans, assembly GCA_013399095.1. Lineage (NCBI taxonomy): Eukaryota > Metazoa > Chordata > Aves > Gruiformes > Psophiidae > Psophia > Psophia crepitans. Next base: position 348,298 of record VWZZ01003975.1, read on the forward strand.
CCAGTGATGTGTCCAGCACAACGAGTAGAAACCCTGAGCTGCTTTTACTATATGAACATTTCCAGCATGTACTAGAACTGTTATGGGATGTACTCACCCAACATGTAGTCTCATGGGAGTCTCTGAAGATGACTTGTAGATGCTCACCTAAAGGAGGTCTACATAAAAGCTCTAGGTGTGTCCATATTGCATGTACTTATCAGAAAGAGGCAGATGAACTCTTGGCACAGTGGTGCAGATAGATGCTAAATCCTGTGCTCCTTCGAAGAGCGGCAGCCTGCAGCTATTTCTCCAGTCCAAGGCCCAGCTTGTGGCAGATGGAAGCCGCAAATTCTGATTGTCTGATGAGCAGTTTTGCCTAGAAAAGAGGCAGGCAAAAATCAGACACACTGGAGCATTGCATGTCAATGGGTTCAAAAAGAAGTGTTTGGAGGTGGCGCTTGAAAAGAGCACAACCTAAAGCAGTAACCCCCACAAGAAACCTAAAACACTTGATGGGGACCGAACAGAATGCCTTAAGTCAAGCTGGAATGAAATTTTGCTTGGAAAAGAAAAAAGTGAAACATTTCCGGTTAGCCCAGACTGAATGCTGTGCCTCTCCAGAATAACCACAATACCTGTTTGAAGCCCCACAGCCCCTTAAAAAGCTCCTCCAAAGGCAGCGTGGTCACCCTCAAGCAAGTCCTGGGGCTGAAGTAGGCTCCTCTCGCAGCTGCAGCCAGGCTGTCTGACAAAGTGCCCTGAGCACCATTTCCTGGGGCTGCTGCCTCTGCTGGGCATTGAGCCCAAGCAGGAGCTGCCACCGTGGAGCCAGCAGAGCTGGGACACTTGTCACACTGTCATCCTGCTTTTGAAAAAAATAGTGAACCCAACTTTAGCCAATACCAAGTTGCATAAGACACACAAGTTTTAGTAAAACTAAAGCAACGTAAGCCAATGAAACACGACTTCAGATTGTGAAGTTAAAACTGCAGTAAATCAACTGTAGCAAGACCAGAAACTATGGCTTCTCCATCTAGTTTGGGGGAAAAGATACTAGAGTTTCTTTCCTGTGCCTGTGTAATACTGCTGTTCTGTATTTTTGTTTACAGCATCAACCAAGCCTCTTGAAGTGGAGATGATGTTTTTAAATGTAGAAGCATTGACTTGTATTTTAGCAAAAGAAAAAGTTCAAAACAATTCAACATTTTTAAAATTACATCTGCACCTTTTTTTTTGGAAGATGTGCTTTTAGCAAAAAAGTATGCTTTAGTCAAATGCAATTGTTTCAGTGCAAGGCTACCCGGCGGCTCTTTTTCCATCTATCAGAATCAAGTTGCTTAGAGTTTAAGGAGATGCACCCAAATTAACTCCAGACCTGTATTTCCAGAAAGAACCCAAAGCCTAATTTTTAAATGCTCGGCATGCACATTTAGGGTTGTATTTTTCAAAAGATGCTGGGGGTTTTGAGCAGAAGTGGCAATACAGATGCTAGGTTTTGAAAAGAGTTAACAGCTCTGAGTGAGATACTCAGGTTCCAGCATTTTCACTCTTCAAAACACATAGGCATTTGCCTTCCAGATCAGCGTTGGCGAATTTGGCAAGTCCGCCTTGAAAACCTTGGTTTTGATCAAGCAGAGCTGCTGTAGAAGAAAATCAGCTAAATTAGTGGATCTGCATTTGAGATCACAAGACATTTAGCAAGAAAGATGATAAAATGAACAATGATAAAATGAACAAAGTAAATGTTAGTAATTCACTAGGTGCCACTCAGTACTCACTCTGTTTCAATACTACCCTATTTATTAAGGTGTCTACCTAACATGTCAAATACAACATCACATATCAATGCACGTGCAATTTTTGGAAATACAGTGTGCCCATCCAGGTTAAAATAAAAGCGGTCTAAATGCATCATCATGTAAAACTTGTACTATTCCTGGGAAAACACCTCTTTCATTCACCTTGCTTTTAATTTTGATATGTCTCCAAGGTTCCCAACTTTGCAAGCAGAATAAAAATCAAAAAGGTAACATGCCAGAGGGGAGAGCTCTCAGCAGAATCCAGGCTTATGAGACTTGACATTATTCGGTGGAGGAATAGGATATTGCCCCAAATGTTTTTAGTAATTTTTTTAGGAAGAAGGGTTCCTAAATTGAACTCTCTTTTAACACAGGCTAGCTGAATTTGAATTAAAACCTAATGTAATGCTCCAACCCATAACAGGCTTTTCATAAAAGCATCTGATCCAATGGGATAGTCACATTGCACTTCAAAGTATCTTGCACCAGATTACGTATCTGCAGTTATTAAGACTAGAACATGGTTCTCTTCACATGGCAGACTTCGGGATCTACTGTTTATGAATTGTACAAAAATTATTGGAAATCTCTTGTGCTGTGGAAAATTGGATGTTTTTACAGTAATCTCAGACACTATTCTTACATTCTTACTAATTTGAAGTACTTATGATCTGATGTCATAAAACCTGAAAGGAATTATGAGAGTTGGGACATATTTTCTCCTGCTGAAAATGTCAATACTTGATTGACATTGAATTTCTCTTATACTGCTATGACTTTGCTTGGAGTCGCTGCATTGCTGTTTAGGAGCAAGGGATCTTTCTTATTCCAGCCCTCACTCTGTGCTCAGGCTCTTTACCTTTCCGATCAGAGCAAAATGCTGGGCAGGTGATACACAGCAGAGGGAAAATATTCTGATGGACCAGCTGTTTCCTTAAACGATATTGTTTTAGGAAATATGCCAGTTTAGATAGAAGAGAAACCATCTGACATGGATAAAATACTGAGCGTTTTATTACTGCATTTTTGGGGTCTCAATTTCCTATTTCATTCCAACTTTAATATGACAGTCCATCATTTTAAGTCCTGCATCTCATGATATATACAACGTATCTTTATTTATTGTTCTCCTTCAACCCACTAATCACATCGATGATTCCAACGTGGCTGTTTCACTAGCCTCTATCTAACATTGCATTCAGCAAACAAAAATAGCCAATCATCCACATTTCCAGTGAGATAGCATATGGGAAGCAGGGCTTTTGCCCCGACCTGTTGTAAATAGCTGGAGAAATGTCCTATTATGCTCACAAATACCATAACAGAGATTATAACTGCAAAAATACAAAGATGTAATGTACCCCCTTTCCCCTTTTTTGCAGCAAATGCCAGCAGACTGCTAACCTGGGCTGGCTGTGTGCCACAGTGATTCCAGCAGAAAAGCAGCACCTGGCTGCAGGAGGTTCTGCAGGACGGGAAGCAGAAGAAGATTTGAAACTCAGCAGATGGCACGGACGGGCGCAGCGCCAGCCCAGGGGCACTACCTGGAGTGCCTATGGGATCGCTTGCTGCATTTGTTATCGAGCTGGGAAAGAGAGACATCTTAGTTTTATCATCCTTTCGCTTCCCCCTCTATGTGATTTTGCTTTTAGCCACCAGACAACAGCAGTGCTCTTCTCCGCAGTGTGAAAGATTCAGCAATAAAAGGAGCCCAGGAAAAAAAAAAAAGGAAAAAGAAAAAAAAGAAAAAAAAAAAGAAGAGGAATCTGGTTTTTTTTCTGTAACAACTGGTCAGCTCAAACCTGCAACCTGTCAGCCTCCTGTGATTGCTAATAGCTCTGTTTACTCGGAGCCAGACCACAGTGGTGCTTTTGGACCGCAAACTGGGCTGGCATCATGTAAGGGTGTAAAGAAGCAGCATTTATCATTGTCATGATTTTGTTGCTTTCCACCACACTTGTAACAGTTGATAACAAGCGACTCAGAGACAGCACAGCTGGCCTGTGAGATGTCTCTGCATGAGCAAAGGAATGGCTCTGTTCAGAGAGAAGGCAGAAGTTATTCCTCCCAATTCATAAATAAGAGCCATGGTAATGGAAAAATAGTGTTTGCCCTTGCACCTTCTCCCTCTGTTCCAGCTCAGGGCTTTGCCTTCCCATACATTCCATGGGGCGGATCTGGAGTAAGTGGTCAGGACAGTATGGTTTGAATAGCAGAGAAAAGAGAAGGTAGGTGGGTTGGGGTTTTTTTTGTCCCCCATCTATACATTTTGTCCTTTTCAAGGCAGGGCTAAGCAGAGAGCTGGGCATTTATTCTCTCAATGTGTCAGCCAACACGTAAGGCTCTACTATCTGCAGTCAAGTGGTTGCAGAAAAACTTTCACTTTGATAATGATGAATTCTTGAAAAACCAGCAACAAGAAGGCTTGGAATAAAAAAAAAATCCTAAAAAAAAAAAAAGCTAAAAAATTATAATCAGCCTTCCAGTACTTAAAGGGGCCTACAGGAAAGCTGGAGAGGGACTGTTTACAGGGACAAGTAGTGACAGGACAAGGGGTAATGGCTTTAAACTAATAGAGAAGAGATTTAGATTGGATATAAGGAAGAAATTCTTCCTTGTGAGGGTGGTGAGGCACGGGAACAACTTGCCCAGAGAAGCTGTGGATGCCCCATCCCTGGCACTGTTCAAGGCCAGGCTGGATGGGGCTTTGGGCAACCTGGTCTAGTGGAGGGTGTCCCTGCCCATGGCAGGGGAGGTTGGAACTAGATTATCCCTGTGGTCCCTTCCAACCTTAACCATTCCATGATTCTATGATTTCTTGGCTTAGTCTGATGTGAATTTTACAGATGACAGAACCGACATCCATCCCCCCCCCCCAAGGTGAACGTGTGGACAAAAAATATTTAAATCTTTTCTCCTCCCCAGTGATGTGGTTCCACCAATGTAGCACTTTCCTCTCTTTTCTTCAGCCATAATGTAGGACACCGGCAAAACCACCCTTTACTCCTCTACAGCTCAGCAAGAGTAAATCTTTTCTCTTGGGAAGGTTTGCAGCAAAGCAATAGAGAATATCAGGGCAAGCCTAAGGTAAATTGACTCAAGCTGCCTCAGAGACACTTACCTAAATCACGCTTCTTGTAGTACAGGCACAACTATCCTTCATTTTCACAAGCACTAAAAATAAAACAGAACCATTGAATTCATTTCTTCCCAAATAAAGAGATGTCGGAAAGCAAACTCAAGTTAACCAGTTGAAAAATACTTTCCTAGTGCTGTAATTCAAAATAACAAGGAAAGAAAAGAAAAGGAAAGAAAAAGGAAAAGAAAGATTTTATATTAAATTGTATTAACCAATAATCTGATAATCAGCTAATTGAATTTCTTTTTGAATAACCCCCACTATATAATGGCAGCCCACAGGCGGTACCTCGATACTTTGTAGTAACTCAGTCTTTGCCCTCTCATTATAGAATAAAACACGTGGTATTTGAATGTAAAGGATAATGCCAGGTTTGACAACACGAGGCAGTTAGCAGCTACTCCTTAATACTGTGACATCATCATTCAGGTTTCCTTTCTTGATGAGAAGTAAATGCTTTTTGTCACACAAGGAAATCACCATTGTTTCAAGACTTTTGTGAGAAAAAACGGTACAGACATTAAACTAGAGACATGAAGAATTATTCATTTTCAACTTTAAAATCAGGCACATCCAAAGTATTCTCTTTCAATTTACATTTCTTTTGATCCACTAGACTTCAGCTGAGACAAGAGAGGAAATTAAGTCAAAGACAGATTCCCTTTCAATTAAAATCTAGTGGAGACCGAAGGATTAATCCTCTCCCCTGTTCTGCCCAGGGTACGCACCTTGTGGCTCCCGGGGAGAACGCTGTGAGGAGGCAAATCGCACCCTCAGGCTTACGGGGAGAGGGTCCCCCCCCAAGCTGTGGTTGCAGTCATGCCTGCTGGATGCAGGTCACCAGTGATGAGTGCTCCTCCAGAGCAGCATGGGGTGCTCCTTCCCTGTCATACAACTCAGTCTTGCCCAAAATGCCTCCTGCGCACAGCGGTGGGGCATGGAAAAGTTATGCCAGAGCTCAGATATTGTGGGCTTCACCCTGAGCTTTGGTGAAGGGGCGTCAGAGAGGGGGAAAGAAGTGACTGCAACCACGTCCCTTTGGGTGGCAGCTGTTGGTGTCTCTGCCAGTGCCAGAAGGCTATGGGGTAAGGGGCTCTGAGCCTTCCCTTCATCCCCCCTCCAGCAACCAGCCCTGAGGCGACATTTATTATCTGAATTAACTGATTTTGGGGGATAGGACGTGAAGACGGGGACAGTTTGTTGACAGAGACCTCTGTGCATCTTTTGCAAAAAACTATGGTCTTGTGCTGAAGCAAGAAGGGGTTAAGCTGTCTATGCAGCTGATATATGGTAGGATTTAAAACTGTCAGCAGTAAAACCCACATCATTCATATGTGTATGTGCATCAGGATTTAAATATGGATTCCAAAAATGAAAATGCAGCTTATTGAAGAAAGGAAGAACGCATTTCCTAATATAGATCAATTTTCCCATTTCTGGAAGAAATTGGGAGAATTAGCAGCACCTGCAAAGGCAGAAAACAAGAAAAGTAAAAGAATCGTGGATAATTAATACTCCGAAGGCAAAGACATCTTTCATGGAAAAACATAATGGGCCAGAAATTCAGCTGCTGTACATTAGCTGATTTACATCAGCTGAGGAATGTGTTTCAGTATGATTTAACATTTTTCTTATGTTACCTGGGAGATAAACGATTCAAAGTATAGAGAGAATTTAGCATGCATTATCTGTCATCCTTTGTTGATTAATAATTTCAGATGTTGTTACTATTATTTAATATAGAGAGTCATTTCACAGTAAATTAGAATATAACAAAACATAAAATGCAGCAAAGCATTACTTAAGCATAATCTCTTAAAAATGAAGCAAATGAAGCAAATCAATTTTAAAGGTCATTAAGGGGAGCTGAAGTCGTAAGAATGAAATTACCAAATTATCTCAGGTCCCAGGCTGCTCCTAGGACAGCTACTGGACAGGGTAGAAATAGAGGCATCGTTTCCAATTTTCTTCTCACAGATCACCCTGAAACACTCCACTGGGGTGAGAACATCCTATTATGCTCTTACTCTTTAGCTGGAACGGGATGTTTCTGGCCCTGGTTCTCTAGCATGGTTGCACTGTGGCTGTCTGAAAGGCCCCTCCTAACAGCACTTGAGCTGCTCGCCCAGTTTCAACCAAGTTGGAAGGAAGGGTAGAAATCTCAAAGATGAATCACAGCAAGCACCAAAATTGAGGCTAAGTAGAAGAGTTCAGCTATCCCCCATGCCATGCGTCCTGACAGGCAGCTGAGCAGCCACTGGGCAGCTCAGAGAGAGCCTCAAAATGTGCCATCTCCTGCCTGGGTAACCATTAGCAGTGACAGAATTAGGGACAGGGAGGTGAGGACAGGGGAGTCTGGTGGCCTAGGAGATGAGGAACAACAGGAGCAAGTGGGTGGAGGAGAGTGAGATGTAATGGGGACCGTCCTCTTCAGCACTGAGATGCATTAACAGACTTTTACAAAAAAACTAATGAAAGGGGCTTTTTGGGAAAGCATATCAAATTAAGTTGAAATATTCTCCTCTATGACATTTTCCTTAGCAGAACTATGGTCAGCAAGAGACACAGCTGCAGGCTGGCCAAATTTGTTTAGATTATCCAAACTTTAGTGCTGGAATAACTGCTGGAGAATTAGCCCCAGCCTGGCATTGCTTCCTCCAAGAGGAGGAATTGAACCACCTCACTGCAAAACACCCACACATTTGAAGCCCGCACAACACACCACAGAAGATCTCAACAGCAAAGGAAGATGCTTAACATTAAGGAAAGTAAATTGCATTCCATGTAAATCTTACCAATAAGATATAAGCCCTCAATAAAGGAATTATCCTGATGTGAAATATAAAGCAGCCAAAAGGATTCATCTTGCTAAAAGGACTGGTTGTTTTTTTTATTGACTAAATGGCTAAACTAAAGGATATGTGTGCTCTCTCCTGAAGGACCATGAGCTATTGAACAAGGGCCATGTTCTGCCCTGTAATGCGGAAGCTTGAGGCAGCTTCTTCAAGGAGGGATTGCTGAAGATTTAAAAGGACAGTCACTTGAGAGTTTGTTTTGCAGCAAACTTTACCCTACTAACTGCATTTACCTCTGCTCCTACAAGAAGCCAGCAAGGACTGTTTAGCCTCTCTTTAGAAGTCCATGCTTTATAGCTATTTCATTAAGAGAATGTTGCCATCACACTCAGAACCCAAGCCCTTTTCTCCAGCTCCCTTTCATGGAAGAAGAGCCTCCTTCAAAAAAAAAAAAAAAAAAAAAAAANTGCGGTGTGTAGCCCAAGCTATGGAGGAGGACACTGCCAAACACAATTAGATCGAATGCTGGGGGAACAGAAGTGCATTTGGCTGAGCTTTCAATATAAATCCCCTTTATTTCCTACATTGGCTTGGTGGCTGGGAGAGTTCTATGATATATAAAAAGTTCTGCTTTAGTTCAGTAAAATCAATGACTAAAATCCTAATTTTACTGCTAGGACTGCAAACCGAATGTGTGGTTAACACCTGCTGGCTCCTGCCCGTGCATGCTGTTGGCAGCTGGCAGTTGTTCAGCGGGCTGTTCTGGCACCTTAAGGCTGCTGCTTGCATGATGCCCCCGTATGTGTACCTGTCGCCTTGGTGAAGGAGCCTAGAGCAATGAACCACCTTGGACTAAGGCACAATCTTTGTGAACACTGCAGTGATGGGCTCAAAAAAAAAAGTCACGTGTACTTCATTGTGGTGAGAATCAGTAAGACCAAAAAAGTTATGATGGTCTGGTGAAAAAAATGCCCAGGAGAAAACAGGATTGTGTCTTCACATATAACAGGCATGTAGCTCCCTGCAGAAGTCCAGCTTTCCAAGTGGCAATCTCCATGTCCTTCGGATCTTTTTGCGTAGTGGTAGAAAAGGATCGTTTTCTTTGATTTAAAGCTAAGATTAAAAAATGGGCCATTAGTGGACAGAAAACATATGCTGATGCCTGGATCACATATGAAATTCCACAGTGGCCCTTTCTTCTAATACAGTAAGACCAAGATGCACCTTTTTTTTTCTGGGATGATACAGACAATTGCCAAAGCAGATCAAAGTGCTGGCACCTAAAAGCCACCATCTTTGATAGCTGAAAATTTCTTCAAAGAGGGGGGAGAAAAAACTTTGCACTGAAAAAATGGCAGCCACTTACAGGTGCTAAGCCCACTGCCCATCCAAGTGAGTCTCATGTACACAAAAGACTGCAATATGCATGCATGCACCAATACATATAAAAACAATTTACTAAAAATCAATGTAACCAAACAATCATAGTTTCCTGCTTTCTGAGCTGAACTCTGAAGTACCAGTCAAATCTAAGAAAGAGAGATGGAGATTTGGCCATAGGAAGAAGTGGACTTCTACTTACCTTAAAGAGTAGTGTCAAAGGTTTTTGGGGGCGGCTAAACAGTTGTCACCCTCTCTGCTTCTCCATTAAGTGTGCTAGACAGCAATACAAACAGGGTCTGATACCAGCGCAGATTTCAGTGTGGATTACAGCAGATTTGAAAAGCCCAGGAGCTACCTAGGATCTAATTCCTCCACGAAAAGCAGTGCCTGCCTTAGCTAGCAAGAAAAGCTGAATGCAAAAATAATTAGAGATAACAAAATGGCTTCTCCCTGTGAACAGCAGGAAAACATGCACTGCAAGTAGAGCTGCGTGACTAATTGATTTGAGGGGTTTGTTGGCAGTCTGAAAACCAAACACACCCAACAGGTAGGCGTTTGAGTTCAACAGAGCTAATATATCCTACTACCCAACAGGCTACACTGTGTGTCTTCCCCAAAGTCTAATAAGCAGGAATTTGGAAGCCCTCCCCACAGCAGGGCATTTCTTTTCCACTTGGACACCTATTTTCCCAAAATTCACAGGAGCACCCATGAGACTTTTCAGCTGCATCCAGACAGCGGGTATAATTGCAATTAAGGGGGGACAGACACAGGCACACATGGACACAAATGCATGACAAGATGAGGCAACAAATGACAATTCATCTCTGGATCCAGACTGTCTTCAGTGGCAATGGGAGACAAAACTGAACCGCTATGTTGCCAGACAGTCAGAGGTTTTAAGCTTGCACACCCCACACTGCTGAGCAGCATTTGGGTAAGAAAATTCTTCCCACCCACCCATGTGAAGATATATCTCTTGCAGCAAGGGTTGAATTACCTTGAGAAAAGCATTATCCCGACTCCCCTTCATATCTCCCAGACAGGATTGCTTTCTCCTTGGAGGAATAAATGAAAGAGTTATGTGAAGGGAAAAAACAGGTATCCTTTCCTCTAAGCTCGCAACAAACCATCACTGGATAACAAACAGGTCCCTTTCCTTTCCCAGCACAGCAGCTGTGGATACTGGCAGACAGCAGCTGACTGTATCAACACATTTTGGGAAAATTTCCCAAATACTGTGATGGTCTGGTGGCCTAGTATGAGAAAAAAACAAACAAACAAAAAAAAAAACAAACCCAAAACAAAACAAGGAAAAGAAAAAACCTTTTTCATAAATAGAGATAATGAGGGGAAACAGGACTTCTTTATTCTTCCCCTGAAAGCACTATGGAATAGCCCTTCTGTTTATCAGGGTACAAGTGGAGCTCCATCCTAAAACAGCTGATTCTCTGCAGTTATTACAGCATTTGTCATAACAGCAAGTTTTCGTGGTGAGACGATGTTACAAGAGCTGTGGAGACAGAGCGAGGTATATAAACACAAAAATACAAAATGCCCTGACCTGCCCATCACAGGAGAGAGCTGTTGCACAGGCAGGTGTCAGACAGTGATCGGTGTTCAGCCGCTCTCCTCCAAGGTGCAAGCTTGCAAGAAAAAGGACACAAGAATCCCCTTTTGGGACAATTCCTACTCAGAGCTGATGAGATGTCACCAGCTCTGTAGCTGCAACAGGGATTTTTCCAGACGGGATGCAGACTTACATGAAGTTTCAGGGCAGCCATTCCTTTTCACCTTGCTACACAGATTCCCAACGTCTAATGCACCCACAGTTTAATGTAAGGATGAATTAGCTTCTCCCTTGGAGCAAAAGAATGTGGGTCAAAAATCGATAGCCTGGATTGCTCTCTGTATCTCTGCTTTTAAGAAAGTGTCACTTCTATCTCAGTAAGACATAAACACACTCAAGTATCTTCTGCTTTGTTTTCTTAAACGTGATGATCTTTGCAGAGACACAGAAAGAGGTGTGCTTCACTTAGAGACACGTGACGTATTTGTTCCTCATTTGCAGGACTGAGAAAGAATTGGAGCAGCTAATCCACAGAATCAAATCATTACAGCTCCGACACCTCAGCCCAAGACCGTGGAAGAACACAACCTCTGACCATGCCTGAGAGCACAGCATAAAGGCGTGTAATAAGAGGCAGAGTTTTTAACAAGAGTAGCAGAAATTAACAGTTAGTCTTTAAGTAAGCAGAGTGTTTATTTCCCAAGTAAGTTCAAGCCCATGAAAAAAAAAAAAAGTGTCTGTCCTCAGGAGGGCTGAAAAGAGAGGCTGGACAGTGGAGGAAAAAAGGTTGGTGACAACGGATCTTGGGATGCTGCACAGCTGTTTCAACTTTCTTCTTTTCCAGTGTGAAATGTCATGACACAGGCGGGAACCACATTCAGCCATCAATATTTATAAATCCCAGAAACTACCAACTTGCTTTAGAGAGCAGATTTTTATATACAGTGCAGCTCCAGCAGACTGAAAGACAAGCTCAATACCAAACTAATGAGAATGAGATGAAGTTAATACACTGTAAGCCTTGGCTAAATCTGTTTGTCCTATTTATTCATTGTCTTGTTGATCTGGAACCTTTAAATAAGAAATCTGGTCTGTTCACAATTATTGCTTAATTAATCCTCCAAAGGTCTATGAATAATGAGACAAAAATAACAGCACCCATTGTAGAAAGAAGGAATATAAATAGAGATGAAGTATTTTGTCTGGAGCAAGCACTTGTAGAACAAATATCCCCACTTCTCCTCCTTTAGCAAATGTAAAAATAAAAAATCTATTGCTTAAAAAAATTATGAAAAGGCCTGCAAGTATAAATGTCAGCCAGCACCAAGTTTATCATCATCTAAACTAAGACAAAAAAATATAATCCTTTATGTAGGAATACCTTGGCTAATGGGAGCTGCTTGGCATCTCCTATGGCCAGGCCACATCTTGGGCAGTGATTGAGGTATTGATATCTGACCTCTTCACGTGTACAACTTAATTCATCTTTCTCACACCTTTGCCTAGCAAGGGAACACTTTAATGCCTATTTCAAGAGGGGGAAACATAAACAAGGACTGATTAATTGTCTTGCTGGTATGGCAGGAGAAAACCACCACACAGGAAAGATATTGAAGAAACTGATCTCATTTCACCACCTTACTAGGGGAAGAAAAAAACAATAAAAAAGAACTCACTAGTTCTTTAGATTAAATTTTTAGGTGAGAAATTTCCAGGAGAGCACCTGGGTGGTCATGAAAAATCATAAAAATTTAGCCTTGAATAAATGATCCTTACAACTATAACACACGATGAATGGAAGTTCAGCTAATGCTATGTCCCGTCTAGCCCTGGCTCCATACACTTTTATATGGTGGGAGGTTTGGTCTGGAAAACTCCCATGTACACAAATACTAATGCCTGCAAACGGACTCTTGGAGAACTGACAAAATTTCAGCCAGTAATGACTACAATAAACCCCATTATTAGAGATTCCCAAAGCAAAGCAGCCTCAGGCTGGCAAACACACTTCGCTTGAAAGAAAAGTCTATTCCGGTGATCATCAAGGCACTTTGCTTATTTGCTTGCACAAATATGTTGTTTCCTTTCAGAGAAGATCCAATACTCCTCAGCGGTGATTAAACTTGGAAAGAGGAGTTACCTCCTTGCTCTGGACTAAGAATAAGCCCCAGGAGAAAGAGGCTACACCTATGCAAGAAAGATGGGAGAGGATTGCTCTCCTAGGACATTTTCTAAGGAAACTGGTTACCTGTTTATCCAGAAAGTCCCCACCCATGCTCTTCTTCAGCTTGTCCAACACCGTACCTGTCTGAACTTTTCTCAACAGGCGAACATGAAGTAAAATGGAGATGTCCCTTGCGAGAAAAGGGTTCTTTTTTGGGGGGGGAGGGGGAAGGGGGAGGAAATCAGGAGAGAAGAGGAGAGCCCCAGGGAAAAAGAAAGAGGTCAAACGACCAAGTCCTTCTGAAGATGGAATCATTTTTCTCACTGAACGGCAACATGCAGTGGGCACTGCCCATGTAGCTGGGGCCCAGACTTAGGCTCTCTTTGTCCATATGTTTTTCTAGCAAAGCGAGGAGTCTGGCATATTGCTGTATCTTACACAGAATAATACTGCTCTACTGGATGTGCCAATGGAAAAGCCTCCACATTGCTGGATTAATACATACCATAAGATCAATTCAAACACTGGCAGTCTGCAGAAATCGAACCCCAACCAGATGCTTGCCCTGGGTGCTCAGGAAGGCCAGCCAGACAGTAGACTAACTGACAATGTGATAACATGCTGTTTAATTCCTTCCTCTAGCACCAGGGTGGGAACCCTCTTGAATACAGGTGCTCTTCAGATGTACCTTTTGCTGTAGCTCCTATTGGCTCTTATTTTTTTGGAGTGGCTGTTCTCCTGCTTCTTGGACTGAAATGTCTCAGTGCCCCATCAGAGAAAGAGGCTGCCCTGCAGTTTTCTCCAGCCCGATCAAAGCAGTGCAAATGCCAAAGTAGGAGAACATTTTGCATTCTGAGATAATAAGAAGACAAAATCTTCTTGGACTGAAGACAAAAATAAGCCACTTACCAAATTTGCCACCTTGAGATGAGTCATCTTGCAGTGAGGAACAAAGTCTGCAGATCTGCTTTTTCCTTTCCTAGTGCATAGGTGCATTTCCCTTTTTCTGTAGTCCCTGCTTTTCCTCTTCATAGACACACACATGTGTTTCCCACCTCTCTGAAAGGAAGGGCTGCAACAGAAGAAAGGTTGCAATCATTAAAATCCCACCTGTTCAACACCCAGTACCACCCTGGACAAGTGCAGCAGGTAGAAATGAGTCTGTCTGTCATGAAGCAACTGAAGGTTTGAGCCCTATTCCCTTCAGACTGCCAATAAAAGCAAACCCAGGTGGGATTAGGCTGTGAAAGAAAAAGGCCTCTCTTTAAACTCGGTTATTTAAATCACATTGAAAATAAATACCCAGCCTGGCTGAATGGTCTCAGAAGACTGACAAAAGAAAGACAATGAGTAACTGCCATGTTCTCCCTTTGCCTGGCATTAAACTGTGTGACACAGGGAATAGTAAGAGGTCTAAGCAGATCTGCAACTTGGAAAAGGATGGATTCAGAAGCACCAGGACATTTCGGGACTGAATTCAATTGGAATTGAATTATATGCTCCAGTCTTCTCAATGGGAGAGGGAAGGAGGGGGCACTCTAAGTCCTACAGTTCAAGTAAAGCAGCTGTTCTATGCTTCAGTCTGCAGCCAGAGATCAAGGAGTCAGACGGATATCCTAAAGAGCTGTGTGTTAAGGAGTAGGTGCCAGGGGCTCTGAAAACCTCCAAGCTGAGACTGTTGGCTTCTCTGCAGGTGGAAGTTCTGAATCTCACGTGACAAAAAGGTAAGCAATACTGAAACAACTAAATGAGCTGCCCAAAGGAGAAGCCTTTCAAAGAGGCATCCCCCAGTCACACTGAGATATCCTCCATCTCTTGCCATTCCTCAGAGCTTGGACTGCCTTTGTGCTCCACCACAGCCCCTTTCTGTTGCAGCCAAAGCCGGTTGCACAGGCAGATGACAAACGAAAGTAGCCATCCCGTACGTATACAGGCAGATCAGGAGTGTCTTCCCCTATAAAAAGTGGAACAGCCCCAAAACAAATGAGGTGTTTCTTACTACCTGCTTTAAACATCACTAGACTGTGGAATGAAACCAGCTTCTTTCAGGAGAGCTAAGTGTTTCAAGTCCAGACCCAACACTATTGAACACTCCCTGAACAACCAGCAGCACTCAGACTAGTCAATAAAAAGCATTGCTAACAGTCGTTCCTCTCCTCTATGCCAGGCAGAAAAAACTGGTGCCACATTGTTGCCAAGGATATATTTTGCAGCTAGCATCATATCAATACAACATACGTGTTTCCCAATTAAGAAACGCGGTCCCCAGCGAGGCTTCGCACAGATCTCGTGGAGTCGCACTCTGCGTTGGTATGAGCTCAGTGCTGGTCAGGTCTCGTATCAAGCCAATCGCTACACCCAGCAGTGTTTCAGTGCCCCCAAACAAAAACTTGAGCATTAAACTAATTAGCAGTATGCCAGTGGTTTTATACATACCCTGCAACCAGCGGGATAAAAGATAAATAAGTTGTTAGCCTCTCCTAAAGGCTTCCAGACTATTTATTTATAGACTCATTTATAGGTGCCCTTCACAGAAGCATCTGACCTTTTCATAATGATTACTGAACCTCTCCCATAAAGTCTGTGCATAATGAGACAGCATTACAGTGCCCATTTTAAAGAGAGGAGAACATGGACTGAAAGCAAGTAAATGAAATGATCTGGTTGCAGGAGCAATCTGTTCCACAGACACGTGCCAAACAAAGATGCTATTACTCTATCACATCTCCTTTAAAAAACACTTGGACTGCTCTGGTGCTTCTGGGAGAACTTTGCAAGACCCTTAACAGCAATGGACTGGCTCTGGACCAGCAATGGAAGGAATAAGATGCTCACAGTCAAGCCATCCCATCAAATCCCAGCAGCACCTTCTGATTTCTGTTCTTCTCCACGGAATGGTGCTAGGTGTGACAAAACCACAGTTTTGAGGATGACTTTCCTTCCAGTCTCTTAAGTTGTTCTCAGTGCACATCTCAAGGTGAGCAAAGGTTTCCTTTGACTGGAAATTAAGGCATGTTGGAGTGTGAGAGCAAAGCTTCATTTCAGCCTTTTGAACAACCTCGTAATTCATAATATTTACCTTTCCATTGCTATCAGAGAGACATAGGTTGCTGTACTGACATTTGTCCGTAAGTACCAACCATGAATTTGATTCCTTTCTGCACTACCATGCTGGAAAGTTTCCAGATTGTTTTTCACAGGCAAAGATGTCATCTTGTCACCAAGGAAAACGCAAAAAACATATTGTTAGAGCTGTATCTGGGGTACAAATTGAACCTCTCTATTGCTAGAGGGCCACTGATTTGAAGCCTGCATCCCACGGCACTGAGAATCACAAGATGAAACCAAAGATGTGTGAAAACTCACTGACTTTCATTATCAGAAAAAACAGACCTGAGACCAGATGCAAACCAAGCACTGTCATGGCCTAACTTTCAGCTTTGCCACATGCAGCTGGCATCTTTGCTAAACATTTTGCAGGAAATGTAAGAAATACAAGGGACCACCAAAAAAACTTCTTCCAGGTTGATGTTTATGCTAGAGAACATTTTGTCCAAATTCAGAAAACAAACAAACAAATAAATAAATAAATAAATAAATGAAGCAAGCCTGAAAGTTTCTCCACTGGTCAGGAACAGCAGCATGGGCATAACATACCTCTCCCCTGAAGGTAAGTTGTTAGCAAGTCCCTGGAAATGTCCTCAATTCTACTCTTGCCCAGTGTTGAAGGGCTGCATTACCAAGTAACCTATTTTTCTCTTAAGCTGTGCTATCAACCGCCTCTTTTCCTGTATACAGGATCATAAAATAGCAGAGATGGGAAAATCTGGCCCATTTCTTTTCACACCAAAACTGCTTCCAAAAGAGCATGAAATATCCCCTCACCTCTCATGTCTCAGAGCACCATACTTGAGGCACCCAGGGATTCAGCAGCAATGATACTACAGAAACTCACCCAGACAGCAAAGAATAATCCCAGGAAAGCACATCAGACAGCTTGGAGGCAAACTCTTTTATGAAGGATTTCATGACCTTGTGGGAAGCTATTGCTCTGTCCCTATACAGCATGTACAAGTTATTAATGAATATAAGTGTATGGTTTAAGAAACTGAGAAAAGAATTACTTTTTAACGTATGACCAGGTGATCACTAGCATTTTTGAAAGGATATCTTCTGAGATACACCATGCTTTACCTAAAAAGACCTAGGGTCTCTTGTGTGCCCCATACAGCCAGCATGGCAAATGCATGACAATGCTGACAGAAACAAGAGGGACGGGGAGAGGAAAAAATGAATGGGTGAGTACTGCAAGTGCCCCGTTTGTTTCAGTATATTTGGAAAGAGTCAAGAGGCTGTTTTCCACTTAATGCTTCTTATCACTGCAAATAGAATTTAAATTTCAAGATAAATGTTACATTTAAACCTCCAAATTTCAGTGATTTAGGTCAAATAAAATTTTTTCAGCACACTGGGGTTGTCTTTTCTGTCAATGAGAACAACCAGACATTTTAATTACTTCCCCCTCCCCCACCAAAAGCCATGGTATTCATACAGTTCTGTTCTACATGAAGGTTTTGTACTAATGAACTATTTAGGAACTGGGATTTCCATCCCAAATGGTTAATGATTTGATTTTATACTCTAGTATTTTAATTGAAACAACCCCTACGGGCATTGCCATACAAGTAAATCCAGACATCTGCACCACATTAACCAAACCAAGTTTTAAAGCAGCGGCTCAAAAGCTACACACAGGACACAGCCCTCACCTCACATTTCAGCCTAGCATCAGCGGGGGAAACAACACCATCATATTGTATTAGATTATATGGCTACTCATTTAAAACAATGCGGTTCAGAGGTTACCATGCTATAAAGTATTTGTTTTTATTGCCTTCCCCTTTTGATACTTTGAGAAAGATAAGGGTAAGAGAAGGACACATATAAAGCAATTTTATTGTCTGTGTACTCACTGGGTTACACAAAGATTCAGTGCTTGCTTTCAGCTTTATTTTTTTTCTTTTTTTAAATAAGAAAAACCTTGCAGGAGAGACAGAAACTGTTACGATTATTTGTTCAATTGATATGATGCCTCTTAGGCTAGTTTCTAGTTTTAAACTATTATTTTAGCAAATAAAGAATAGACTATTTCCAGACAGAGGTGGATGTGCTAAGCCCTCTTGTAATGCCTGCAGAAATGGAGGAACTAATGAAGGAAAAAAATATCTTTGGGATCTAGACCTGGCCACAAGTGTACCCTTGCCATGGTATTTAATGAATATTTTGCTGCTTTGTGCTGTTTGCTACGTACCTGCCCTCCAACAACTGCAGATTCTGGAAAGACTCTGCAATCACAGGAGATTGTGCTGTAACAAGCAATATTTTAACTAAAAGCTCAAAAATATTTTTGGCGGGCCTTAAAGGCAATTTATTCTGCAAAGAAAGACTTTCTTGTACTTCTAAATCTTGCTCTTTTTTTTTTTGTTCCTTGAAGATGTAGTGTTTTGCTCCAATTGAGAAAAGAGCCTGCCTGTGGAAAGTGATGGGGAAAAGGGAAAAAGCAAAGTAAGCCTAGCCTTTTTCTACTTACAAGATATCCAGTAGAAAACCATTCAACAGCAATAGCTGGTCTCCTGAACCAAGTACGTCTTGGCTCAATCTTTACTGAACAGAGCTGACCTGAGTTGGTGTCACACAGCAGCACTGCAAGCAGCGCATCTGGAGGTGGCCATACATATGATCTGAATTCACTACACGTTGCTAATTTCCTCCATGACCATATCCTTACCTCCAGCTCAGCCAGCATCACAGCGAGGTGCCAAGTCACCTTTGCCTTGCCTTTGAGAGATGTGCTTCTGCTCTTGGTTCTTGGAGGTGCTGGCTGCAAGAGCTGGGGATGCCTGGGCTCAGTTTGGGAAATATGGACCTGTGCTGCACAAAACCACAGGATCAAGACCTGGTCATGGCACAGTGTAAGACACACACCTCTTGTGTTCAACACACTGGAGTTAGAAGGGGTGAGGGAAGCTTCAATTGGGGTCCCACAGCACAGGATCAGACCTACCCTCCCACCCCAGGCTTGATTACCTACAGTACTGGTTACCTTTGCTAGAAGGCTGCATGGAAAGTCCCAGGCTCCACTGGAGTTCTACTAAACCTATTCTTAAGTTTTAAGCAGCATTTAAGTGGTCAACAAGGTTTGTTCTAGACACCGTATTTCACCCGCACCAGAACAGTACAGTATTTGTTGCTTATATGAGCATTTCAGTGTGATTGACTTTGGGTAGCAGGGAGCTACCAGTCATGCCAGACCTGTTTCATTCTGACATTTATTTGTGCAATGAAATCCAAGGATCTTTTCTTTTCTCTTTTTTTTTTCCTATGTGCTTCACTCAGTACTCTCTGTGACATTAAAATCCATCATGCTGCTGGCCCTGGTGTACCCATTAGATCGTACGTGCCAACAATGCTAGAGCTCCGTGATGGGGGAAAGACAGCAGAAAGAAAACAAATATATGTGGCCTGAGGAAGTAAATTTTAATTTCTTCCCAAGCTTTCTCTGATTTAGGGCAAGATTCTGTTGCCCTTAATCATGCTGCGATACGCTAACCTCCCTCTCAAGGAGGAGGCAATGAATAAATGCCATGCACCCAGAGGCACTTCTCCTTCCATTTATTCCAGCACTGCACAAGATGCCCGAAGCAGCCTTTGGTAGCGTTAACCTGCCCAACAGAGATATGTCCACAAAAAGAGCCATTTCCTCAATTAAAGAAAATTAGAGGGACAATTAGAGATAAGTGGTTCTTCCCCCACTCCTGATTACTGACAGACGCACAAAGCCACACAGCTCCAGGGTCTGTAGCAGAAGCTATCTAGCTCTCTAACATTTGTCATACAAACTCCTGCATTTCTTTTTACTGTCCTTTCCCCCCCACATCCAGAAATCGGTTGAAATGGAGTCCCTGTGGCCAATGCCTGTAATTTCAGAGCCCTCCTGCGTTCCTGATGAGTAGCCAGTGGAACGAGTCTTTCTCCTGTGCAAAGGAAAAAGGTCACCTGAAGGACAATGCAGAAGAGCTTCCCCATAGCTACCTGCACGCCGTTGGAGACAGAACAAACATCAGTCCCCACTGTCACAAGTCCTATTAACCTTCAGCGGTCACTCAGCGTGCTCACGAAATGCCATACAGGAAGGCAATCCATATAGGCAGCGTTTGAGCGTATGGTGGCAATCAAGCATCACCAAGGCTATGTGCTCTCAAATGTAAAGCAGCACAGAGGCAGGAAGAGCAGCAGTGACATTTAGGGGCAGATATGCAGCGATGTTTTGCTTAAGCTGCATAAGGCTAGCGGCTCTACTGCTAATTTTTTCTGAGACCTTTTACATGCAGTTCTAGGTGATTTGTGTTCAATTTGGCTTGAATCTCATTCATAGTCAATGGTCCAAAATAATAGCAAACTGAAATAGCTGAAAGCAAGTGCTCATTTTCATTGTCTCTTGGATGTGAGTGCAATTAACATTCCCGGGTTCACCGTACTGCAAGTACAACACACGTATGTCAAATGACACTGGGTAGCCGTAGTTCTGCTCTGACAGAGCTCAGCTCTGTTATTTCCAGTTAGAGACAGCTGATTCTAATGGAATCCAGTTCTTCACACTCATTAGGGCTGCAGAAAAGTCAGGCCATGATCATGGAAAGATGTGACATAATTTTAACCAGAATATAGATGCTCAAGTTTGGTCTTTAGTCGATCGCCATCAAATGAAGGGGCTTTTCAGTACCCAGGGAAATCTGCTGTCCACCTGAGTCACAATGTTTGAATTCAGGTAACATCAGCAGAGACAAAGGTGACAGAATATAGAGATGTGAAAAAAAAAAAAAAAGAGAAGGAAAAGTCTCAGGAAAGAGTTAAATGGAGCAAGAAGGCTCAAAACAGATAAATGAGATTCATCTTTTAAGGCGCAGAAAGAGAGAGGAAGAAAAATACAAAGTGAACAGCAAAGCAGTTCACAGAAAAAAAAGAGAAATGTAAAATGGTTGAGAGACACTGAAAAAAACGAGACACACAGGGAAAGGAACAGAAGAGAAAATTTGGAGAAAAATGGAGAACAAATCCTACTTCCGAGTACTGCTTTCTCCCTTCCTGAAAGCTGTTTGAGGTTTTGCAGGTAGTTCTGTTACCTGGCCTTGCATTTAGGCTGCTACTCTAAATGAAACACAAAAAGTCACAGAAATGACAGGGCACATTCAAAAAAGGTGTCTTAAAATCTCCCATTCTGGGCAAAACACAGCTTTTTGTTCATGTCTTGTGAACAACTTGCATCGTTCTCTGAACACAAAGAATTTTGCCGAACCAGGCAGACGGATCTTTTGCAGCTGCTTGTGTTGAGCAGTGCTACCTCTACATAGCAAAGTCTAATGACGCCACCCTCTTTTTCTAGAAACTGATGGTCTTACCTACCAAAGCAGAGTTGCTAACACCAGCCCTCACCTTCCCAAATAACTTCTATTTACTTTGTCCCATTTGCAAAATGTTTCCTCTGGAAAAAAGATGGAGGTGTGATGGAGAGTACCTGAAAGGCAGTTTTTGAACCTTCTTTTCTTACAGATCTCCATTGACGAAGGAGAAAACTCAGGATGAAGCTCTTTCTTCAGCTGTGGTGTTCATAGAAGTGCTCTTTCTTGGGCTATCTCTGCTTGTGTTTTGCTGAGCTTAAACACCATCTTTCCTCACTGAGGACACTGACAGAGACTCCCTCCTATACTTGGCTAGACAAAACCTGTAAGAATTGACATACTTGTCAGGTTTGTTCAGATTTGTTCAGAGTAAGAATTACTGGGAAGGAAAAACCCAGTGGAGGATTACTACATATGCCCCGTTTCCTTTGGAAACGAAGCTAAAAGCATTATAGATAGGTTTAGAAAATAGTTACACCCATTAATCTTTGATTGACCTTCCTGATGCTATCAAAACTGAGAGCAGTGAACCATGTGTTTTCCATTTGATTTGCTGTGTTCTTATTCAATAGGTTAAAATCTAGGACAAGTCTTGAAAGACAACTGTTTGACTGGGGCAACCAGAAACCGTCTGCTAGATGATGCCTTTCCACACTACCTGTAGGTTTTCGTAAAGCGCTTGCCCTCTCCCGACGGCAAAGGAGCTGCCAGCTCTGAAAGGTCACAGCTCAGGAACACAAGTCTGACTTGCAAAACAGGAGTTGTCACTATTGCAGACCAACTTCCCAGCTGCATTGGCATTTCATTTCATTAATAGGGCTAATGAGGATTTACCTAAGTCAGGTTCAGAAAGTCAGGGAAGAGTTTAAGGTACTTTCAAACTCTAAATGCTTCTTGCACCACAGCAAATTTCTGCACATATGATAATTCTGAGCTCTGAGGTAACAGACTCGTAGAATAAAAACAAGTATCCTGAGGCAGACAGGCAGGCTGAAGATGCACTAGTCAAAAAAAAGTGTCAGAAACAACTTTTAGGCATGGGAGCCCAACAGTCGGCTACACTACATCTGCAGATTGGCTCCCGCATGTTTCAGCCTGCTCCAACAAGGCATTTCCCAAATTCTCCCATTAGCACAGCTCAGGAACTACATCCAACAGGCAGTTTCCATGTGGACATGCAGCTGAGTTGAAGGAGTTTAACAGTATGGACAAAGTCAAGTCCTGCCAGCTGGCCTGAGAACCAAAAACCACTCTCTGCCATGGTTTAACTACTACTACAGATGTAGTCCACAGCTGACGGGAGCACTGACAGGGCTTGCTTCCTCACATGCCATCCACCATTTACTTTCTCCAACTTCAGTCCTTGAAAAGCTGTCCCATTCTTTAAGGCTTACCGTCCTATGGCGTCCTACCCTTCCAACACATAAACTCACTCCAAAACACAGTTCTAACCAAAAATTTCATCTCTTTAGATGGTAACTACCAATGCTTTCTCAATTCCTCAACTTTCCAAACAAGGTAGGTAACATTTTATAGAGATGCTGTTGTTTTGTCTGATATCATGCTTATCTAGATGCCTTTATATTGCTGTATGTTAATCCAGTTTCCACACATAGGGGTAAAGTTTGCTGGTTCGTAGTTCCAAGGAGTAACTGCACAACCTGATATAGTTAGACAGCCCTGGCTAATGCTTACAGGGGACTCTAAGCAGTCAGTAATCCTAACAAGTAAAAAGCAAAATATGTTGGTATGTTTAACCTCCAGCTCACAAGTCATGCAGCTGCATTTGAGAAGGTGACATAGATAAGAAATAGGAAGTTAAGACCAGGTTTTGGATTGGTCTGAGCATGACAACAATTTAAAAGTATGTGGATAAGATGTATCATTCCACTGAGCTCATGCTATTCATTATAATTCCTATGAATCCATGACTAATTGCTAAATATATTTCAGATATGTGACAGTCAGTATGGCATACATAGGATCACCATCAGAAAAAAATATTAAACATTCAAGGAATAGAAAAATCAAGGAAATTGTGAATAAGCCAATTTTAACATCTTTCAGCTAGCTATACATCTCATATCCATTAAATGTACCAGGTTGTTCCACTGGCAAACAGCACATTATTATCATACAATAGTTTGTATTGAAATGACCTTTAAAGATCATACAGTCCCACCCCCTGCAATGAGCAGGGGCATCTTCAGCTAGGTCAGGTTTTTCAGAGCCCTGTCCGGCCTGACTTCAAATGTTTCCAGGGATGGGGCATCTACCACCTCTCTGGGCAGTCTGTTCCAGAGTTTCACCACGCTCATCATAAAAAATTTCTTCTATATATCTAGCCTAAATCTACTCTCGTTTAGTTTAAACCTATTACCCCTTGTCCTATTACTACACTCCCTGATAAACAGCCCCTCTCCAGCTTTCCTGTTGGCCCCTTTAGGTACTGGAAGGCCACAATTAGGTCTCCCAGAGCCTTCTCTTCTCTAGGCTGAACACACCCAACTCTCTCAGCCTGTCCTCGTAGGAGAGGTGCTCCAGCCCTCTGATCAACTTTGTGGCCCTCCTCTGGACTCATTCCAACAGCTCCATGTCTTTCCTGTGCTGCAGACCCCAGAGCTGGACGCAGTACTCCAGGTGGAAAGTAGAGCAGAGGGGCAGAATCGCCTCCCTTGACCTGCTGGTCATACTTTTGTTGCAGCCCAGGACATGGTTGTTTTTCTGGGCTGCAAGTGCACATTGCCAGCTCGTGTCTAGCTTTTCATCCACAAAGTACCCCCAAGTTCTTCTCCTTAGGGCTGCTTTCAATCCCTGTGTTGATACCAGGGGTATTCCTTAGGAACAGGAATTAAGCAGAATGACATACATGCTGAGGATGTTCCCACAAACCTCTCAATCTCTTTTTAAAATAGCATCTAATGTTGAAGAAAAAAAAAAAAAGAAGTTGCCTGTTTCAGGAGAAATTCTATGATGCATCCCAAAGTGAATGTCTGCTTTGATAATTCACTTGAGTGTATTACTTCATAGCTATTGTATTGTCACAGGTGGTATAGACTATTATTTTATTTATGATGTTTTTTCTTGGTTTTAATTATCTCTTCTGAATGTGAGTCATTCAATGAGAAGTAACATCACCAAGAATCTGCATTCCTGCATAGTTCCACTCTGTTGGCTGACTTCACTGATGTCTAATAAGATGCAAGGTTTCTTACTGTCAGGAAGTCACTGTACAACATTGCTTCACTGCAATCACTGGTGTCCTTTTGGTAGGAACAATACTGGATCTCACTCTCATGATGTCTGACCACTTTCCCCATAGGAGCTTAATTACTTCTGTGCACACTTGTGTTAAATTTGGTTAAAGGTAGCAAATGAATTCAGAAGTTATATACTAAAGAAGGGTGACTGAAGAAAAAGAAAAGTCAGTGTGCCTGAGCTCATTTTTTAAGAAACTTTCAAAATAAAGTCAAGGAAGGGTGTCACAACAGCTGATACTTCAGTGCAAAAAGTCCTTACCGCGCCTGCAGGAGTCCTGCACAACCCTTGGTTCTAGCCAGGTCATTCTGTGTGTGTCCAAACAACCAGATCCCTGATTTACAGTGGTTTTCAAAATCACTGACCTGTAAGTACGTCTACAGCATGAACTGGCTTGATTTTGAAAACACCACTCATAGCAACTCCATCTTCCAGCTGAAGAGTCCATGTGGCCCAAACCACATGAAAAAAAAACAGATGTTGGGGGATATAATGGAGGACTCTGCAGTGTTCTTAGCTCTGGTTGAGATCAAGTGACAAAGTGTTGACATTCTGAGAGATTTTAGAGCTGGGAGATCATTTCCCAGCTAGCTTTATTGTTTCTCAAAATCAGGCTTGTTTATCCTGGTACTAACAAGAGATGTGAAAATGAGGTATGTACTTATCCAATCTTAGGGATCAGGCTTGTCAGCCTGTACTCCTTGCTAACCCAGAAAACGTGGTAGGCTGCAAATCTGCTTTACTGACTTCTAATAGTAACCCTTGTCCACAGCATTATAGTACCTGTTCAGCTATCAGAGCAAAAACCTGTTTTCTGGGTCCTGAAGAACAGAAGTGTTCTTGGATTTTGTCTTCCAAAGAGGGAAAATAGACAGACAGGCTGCTGTTTGGGCTGCCACATAAACTGCACTTCCAAAAAAATTCTGCAAGAACAAAATATATAGAAACTGTACCAAAAAAATTGCCTCTGTTGGGTCTGCAGTCTGAGCCACGGCACCATTTCAAGACTGATAGACCACTGGAGAGCTAGATGCTTCTGGACTGTTTTGGCATTAAAGATGTGTCCAAGATAAATAGCCAAGCTCTACAGAAGAGTGTTTTCATAGCTCACCCACAGTTTGGCAGCTGGGCCTTGCTAAAACCCCAAAGCATAAAAAAATTGGCCCATGCCACCTGCCCAATCCAAAATTCATACAGTGGAACTAGCCTAGGCAATTAGGAAGAAACTTACCACCAAGCAAAGGCTGTGTGCTCTATTCTTGCAGCCCAAAGAAAACCAGCATTATGATTAAAGTACCTTTAACACAGCATTAATTTACGGAGTGGGGAATTCTATGTAATGAACTTAGCAAAGAAAGGGAGGTCTGAAGCACCAGGTTTCACATTTTTGCAGAGATTCAGTACACAGCAATTGCCCTTGGTCTTAATGAGGTGAGGAAGATGGGATTTCTCCAGTACTGTCACAAGGGGACAGATAGCTGATGATTCCTGCAGTCAAGCACGATTTCTCTGTTGGAACATTTTAAAAGAATTTCACACACACACACACACACTAACCCTCCTGCAAAATACCTGTATCAATGCTGCTGAATTCATTCAGATTCAGACTCCTAAGAAGTTCAAGAGAGTCAGTGCCAAGATTTTGCAAAAAGAAGTGCTGTTGGTTTTTTTTTCCACAGAATCATAGAGATTGATATAACCTTTTTTTTTTCTTTTTAAAAAAATTAAATATTTAGTGTGCATTATAAAATATGCAAAAAATTGAAACACAAAGTAAACGACTAGACTCAAATTTCCTTTACTCTGGTCTTGGGGAAAAATGGAACATTTTTAAACCTGACCAAACGTTCAAATGTGCGTATAAGCTGTGAAGCACTTTACTACTACAGCAACAGGGTAGGGGGTACACAGAAGAGACAGACAGAGAAGTAGGTAGGATAGGATTCTCATGCTGCTTCTTAAGCCATACAGAGATTAAACAAAAACAGGTCCAGAGAATACAAATCTTGAAATCCAGCTAAAGTGCAAAAGTCTTTGATTTGCTTACTGCCTGGTGCCCTTTCACTGGCCAAGGAAACATCTGGTTTAATGGTCCCTGTTTCTCTCTGTCCCATCCAGGCCATGACTACCCAGCCCAGCAATGCCACTCTGACAAACCCAAACGCCCAGGGCACTGAAGATTTCTTCAGTTTCTAAAATCAAAGAAAGGGTAACACACTATAACAGGTCAGACCAGGGGTCTAAGTAATCTACAACAGCAGGCATCTTTGAGGCTTTTTAATTTCACTGGTATCTCTTGTATCACAAGAAAAGTATAAGTAACCTCAACCTCATCACCAGTGCATATCTCACCTGTTTGCTTCCTCCCTCCTTCCTCTCCTTGTAATTTTTAGATATTTTCTATTTCTTCCATTCGGACAAGCTGCAGTAGGCCCACTGCAGGAAAGGCAAGCTGCAGAGGGCAACCCATGCCTCACTGCAAACAGCAGATGACAAGGAGGAGCGGCTAGACTGTAACAACAGACCATGAGGTTGCCGCACACCCCAGGATGTTTAGTGAAGGACCATCTTTAGAGAGGTTCAGCTTGATATTCTCTGCACAGGAGGGAAGGCTACAGCAGGTGTGTCCTGTGCAGCCACCGTGAGGTCTGTAGCCTGCAGCAAAGCTCATAGGCAAACGTAGATCCATGTGCAACTTCTGCCTGTCTACTTCCACTGAGAGTCTGATTCAACTACATTTGACACTGGCACAGCACTCCAAAAAGCTCTGGGTAGAAAGGAAGGTGTTTGCAGAAAGGAGGCACTGCCTAATCAGATGCCTTTTCACCTGCACTTTGCTTCATTTTGTAAAGCAACACTCAGGTTGAAGCACCTCAGCACACCTACTCCTCCTGCAGGAAGATTTGTGACAGAGCTGGCACGTTACCATCTTGCAAATGAAGCAAAACCATCATCCAAAGTAATTTAAGGCCAAGTTCATCAAGACAGTGATGTCAGTGACTTAGACCCTAGCTGAAGCAACCACACTCAAAGTCTTTTTGCATCTTTTGCCAAGTGAAAGGCAGGGGTGCCAGGCTGCAGACCGTAAAGGAAACAAATTGCATTCTGGAGCTCCTCTTTCTCTAAGGTTCGAGATAGACGTTATGGTGTCTTGTTAAAGCACTGCAACAAGGTATCTGAGGTAAATTGGATCAGCATGGTGCTCTGGTTCTAGAAAGCTCAAGGATCTTAGTGTTCATCAACCTGAAGCGATCCCTAGAGAGGAGCTGGAGCTTTTATGGCCAGTGACAGTGCTAACACTGACCTTCGCATTGCTGCAGCTATGGCTCTGCTTCTCTGCGCACCACTGCAGTCCAGCCCTACACTCACATAAGGAATCACAGAGCAGTAATTTTGCAGTTTCCATCAGTAAGTAGGAGGAGGCAATATGCTGGATACTGCTAAATATAATTGCAGTTTCTCTCTGGTTGAGCAGGATATAGATGCTTCAGGCTTCTTTACTGCTAAGGCCATGCAGATAAGAGAAATTCTGGAGAAAGGAAGGGTATCTTATCAATGCTTATAAATAGCTAGAGGGTGGATGTCAAGAGGATGGGGCCAGACTCTTCTCAGTGGTGCTCAGTGACAGGACAAGGGGCAATGGGCACAAACTGGAACACAGAAAGTTACACTGCAATATGAGGAAAAACTTCTTTATGCTGAGGGTGATGGAGCACTGGAACAGGCTGCCCAGAGAGGTTGTGGAGTCTCCTCCTCCAGAGAGATTCAAAACCCACCCGGACACAATCCTGTGCAACCTGCTCTAGGTGAATCTGCTTTAGCAGGGGGGGTTGGACTAGGTGATCTCCAGAGGTCCCTTCCAACCCCTACCAGTCTGTGATTCTTTCTCCTTTTGCACACCTCCTCCAAAAACAGAGAGCAACTCATGGTCAGCACTGTTTAAGGTGGTGGGGATCAGCTCCCTTAGCAGCAGCTGTTCCGATTTCCTGTCTCCTCCTGTATTTCTTCTAAAAGTTCAGATAATTACTCAGAACTGAAAAATCTATGTCAAAGCAATCAGTAGTGTCATCTTGTTGACTTCAGAAAAATTGCAGCAGGAAGTAATCTGACTTTGCAATTCTTCCTTTCCCTGTAGTAAATGGAATAACCTATGTAGATCCTGCCTGTAGGCAGCACCAAGCAAGAGGTCACTCCAACTACATCTGTGGGGCTTGATCCCTCTGAAATGCCTTTTTTCTCATTGAATCCTCTCACCCTGGCAGCTAATGTTAGCAGTTGGACTGAAGCAGCAAGGCACTGAGATGTCCCCCATCTCAGCCAAGGGATGCAAGGGGAGAGCTGATGGAGTCCCTGCTCATTCTTCTCCTTCCCTGTCCACAGGCTGAGAGGGGCACCAATGGTCCTTGCTGGAGTTAGGGTCGGGAGAGAACAAAATACAAACACAAGAAAAGTTCTATTTCTGAACCTGTGGAAATACACATAGTTCACCTTGATGTTTAGCCTACGTACAGAGGAGTGGGGAGAGATTTTAGTAGAGAGCTTTGAAAGACAGGTAAACAGATTTTTATCCTTGCTCTAAATGCTCCTTCATTTTTGCGTTTTTTTTTTTCCAGAGCTCCTTATAGTGTAACCAAACCCAGTCCTTTGAAAGAAGGGAGAGGACAGAAAAGGAATTATAGTGGTAGATGTTAGTTTGCTGAACGAGCCACCAAACAAAGTGTGAAGAAAAATATTTTCTCCTGGAGCAGGGGGGTTTGTTCATCATTTACTTCATGTGTTTACCCTTGGGCTATCATTATATTAGCGACATTTCCCGACTGAGCTGGAGCACCTGGTAACTATAGTAACCACATTTTCATAACTGCCCATAAATTCCCTCGGTTCTAATTAGGGCACTCATTTATAACAGCAATAACAACATCAGAGAAATAACAGCAGACTTAGCTCAGATGCAGTCACTGCTCTCTCCCTCATGTCACAGAAATTACCTGTATCTGAACAGTTCTTATACCTTACGATGCTGCTTATGGCACAAAGCCTACCCTACCTGCCACGTCGACCGCTTTGTATCCATCTGCTATGTTGCCCATACCTTCTCACCTTTTAGAAAGTCTGTTCATTAGCCTTCCAGTTCAAACAAAAGCCTGACTCGTCTCCTTGCCAGCAAGCTTCACACCAGGCTGCATAAACGTGTTTTTCTTCATAGAAGGAAGAATTCACACCTAACCTACGACAAAATCGCACACACAGCACTATTGCAAATTTTACAGACAGTAGGTGGGTGCTATTACAAGCAGTTCAACTTAGAAATTTTCCTATGCAACCTAGATATCTATGAAGAGAGACTAAACCATGCCATCCAAAGCAAATGACAGGTAAATGATGAAGCGGCAATGTACAAGAAATCAAGACCAAGTAATAAACAATTGCAAAGTTCAATGGCTCAGTGTATTTCACCACAAATTATTTCCTTCTCTATGAAACAATAAAACTTGGTGAGCAATTTGACATGATTTAAAAAGATGGATGGTCTGGTAGGTAGTCGAGAGTGTTTGCTTTATTGTTCGCAGAGTCACTGCTCAGAAGTACATTCGTTTTGGAGTCTATGTGAATTACTGTCAAAAAAATGACAAATCTCTCTCTCACTTTAGGCTACATTGTGCAGACCTTACATGAATTTCTTTTGCTAGAAGAAAGAAGACATCACATCTGTGTATTGGCATAGATGAGACGGCAAAGCCCATCTCTGCAGAGATCAAGAGAGCAGGGCTGCTCTGGCTTCAGGTTTTGGGGGACTTGTTCCCATAAGAAAATTGCCTCTTGCTAGAAAAGCATGTCAGTTAGTATAACTTAACCATGACTGTCAACAAGAATATCTTCTCTTGAATCTTTATCCACTTTCCTTTCACATCCCCTGGAGGCTGAGGGAACTGGATAAGAAAACATACTGGAATATTAAATATTCCACCAGTTTCCCTGCTTGCCTTCCCAGAGTAGCCAGTCCTTAAAACAGGGAAAGAGAGAACAAGCCCAGCAGTGATTTCACATAAATAGGTGTTAGTCCAGGCTACAATAGCTTGATGGTTGACCTCAGCAAGGGTTTTGCTGACCAGATGATCCCTGGCAGACAGAAAGGGTGCCACCTTGCATGAGAAAGCTATCCACATTCCTGCTACAAGCACAAAAATTTAGGGGCACATTCAGGCACACTTTGATAATAAAGAATGGAAGGCATCACGAAATTTTTAACTTTGGGATCTACTGGCTTAAGAAGGGATGCTGTGGCCATGCTCCACAAAGCTTCCCCATTCCCACGTGCCCTGCTTTCCAACCAAGTACCCACCGAGAGAAACGGCACCTTCTTGGCCCAATAAAACGATAACCTGCCGTTGGTGAAAGCCAGTGTGTGCTCCTCTCCCCTGACTCCCCAGTGGGTTTGCATGAAGGATTGAAGCACACCCTGGGCAGAGTTGGGTGAGTCATCCTTAGACTGTGGTTGAAAAAAGCGGGTAGGGTTTGTTCACTGCATGCTATTTTATCGCTTTAGCAGCTCTTTACACCAAGTAATAAGAGCTTTCAAAGTGGAGAATGTTGCCATGAGAAAACGTAAACTTTAGTGAATTGCCAAAGAAAAGTTCAAGTTATTTGTCAATTTAGTCATCAAGCACCATTTAGAAGCGTGGATAGAAAACATGTTGATGATCAAATTCTAATATAACCACAAAAATTGATTTAAGATGCTGCCAGATGTGAAGCACAGTAACATTCAATCCCACATATATGTTTTTTCATTAAATAAGTGAAGAGTAATTTCAGTCACTGCCAGACTGGATTAATTTTTGAAGCCTCTCTCAGTTCATGGGATGCTGTTAGGGACTTGGGAGGAGAGTAGGCTGTTGCAAGTTGTGTCACTCATTACTGTACCCTCATTTCTCCGTCAATCACTTATTTATTCAGGCTATAGTCTGTTAAGAGAGATGGGTATCTGCAGTACACATAATGCATAATGAGGCTCCAGTCTCTATGGAAGCCTCTAAAATTGCCCATCATACTTTGCTTACTTGGCTCTTCCCATTTTCATTATAAGGGAAACCTCTCAAACTGTCAAAATCTTTCCAAATGACCCCCCAGTAACCACCGTAACCTAGAGTACTTCTTGGCTTATTAAATATTATAAGTAAAATGTGAAAAATGTAATGTTTTACTTGATTCTACTAGTTAAGGAAAGCAAGTATTTGGCAGAGAAATAATTGCTCAGAAAAATCAGGCAAAATGCTAATTAAAAAAAATATTAAATAAACAGTTTCTACATGATCTCTTGAGCTAGTTTCACTGCAAAGACATTCTTTACCTGGCAAAATGTGTGGTTTGCGAGACCCCCATGTAAGGTTAAGAATTCTTTGGTAGTTGCTTGGAAACGGTGCCAATGACAGTTTGTTCTCATTAAGGGCAAATAATGCAGAAAGACTGCAACAATTGTACATCTGAACATTTAAATCAATTCATTTTCGACACGTTTTTTCTCTCTAAAAATGTAAGTTCTGAAATCTTACCAGAAGTGTTGACAGGAAATAGATTCCAACTTACATGCATGAGTACCCACAGAAATTAATTTGAAATTATCACTATTACTATTATTGTTCTTTAACCTAATTAGTGCTGAGCAGGAAACAATCATCTTGGTTTTGGAGAGTTTTTGAAGTTTTTGTGTTTTATTCCTTCCTGTTCTGTACTGTGCGAAATTTGGTGCTTTTTAAAAAGGCCTGCTGAAAAGCAGGAGTCACGTTTCAAAGTTAATAGAGAGAGGTCCAGAGAGCTGGTCAATATTCAAGCACCACTTCGTCTGAGCTCAAGATCAGTGCATCCCTCTGAGCAAGAAATCAAGCAAAGGAGGCAGGAGACCTGCATGGATGAGCAAGGAGCTTCTGGAAAGACTCAAAGGGAAGAAGAATGTTTACAGAAAGTGGAAGAAGGGACTGGCCACATGGGAGGAATTTAGGAATGTAGTCAGAGAATGTAGGGGTGCAATGAGGAAGGCTAAAGCCAACCTGGAATTCAAACTGACAAGGGATATCGAGGACAGCAAGAAGAGCTTTTTCATGTACATCGACAGCAAAAGGAAGACAAAGGAAAATGTGGGCCCACTGCTGAATGAGGTGGGTGCCCTGGTGATGGAGGATACAGCGAAGGCAGAGTTACTGTATGCCTTCTTTGCTTCGGTCTTTACTGCTAAGGGTGACCCTCAGGAATCCTGTACAGGTTAGGGGTTGACCTGCTGGGAAGCAGCGCTGCAGAGAAGGACCTGGGAGTCCTGGTGAACAAGCTCTCCATGAGCCAGCAGTATGCCCTCATGGCCAAGAAAGCCAATGGTATCCTGGGGTGCATCAAGAAGAGCGTGGCCAGCAGATCGAGGGAGGTTATCCTCTCCCTCTATTGTGCCCTGGTGAGGCCACATCTGGAGTTCTGTGTCCAGTTCTGGACTCCCCAGTTCCAGAAAGACAAGGACCTACTGGAGAGAGTCCAGCATAGGGCTACGAGGATGATTAGGGGGCTGGAACATCTCTCGTATGAAGAAAAGCTTGAGAGAGCTGGGTCTGTTTAGCTTGTAGAAGAGAAGACAGAGGGAATCTCATTAATACTTGTAAATATTTAAAGGACGGATGTCAAGAGAATAGGGTCATATACTTTTCAGTGGTGCCCAGTGGCAGAACAAGGGGCAATGGGCACAAACTGGAATGCAGGAAGTTCCGTCTCCACATGAAGAACAACTTTACTTTGGGGGTGACAGAACACTGGAACAGGCTGCCCAGAGGGGTTGTGGAGACTCCTTCTCTGGAGATATTAAAAACCTGCCTGGATGCAATTCTGTGCAAGCTACTCTAGGTGAACCTGCTTTAGCAGGGGGGTTGGACTAGATGATCTCCAGATATCCCGTCCAACCTCTACCATTCTGTGATTCTGCTGCTTGGAAAACGAGCGAGAAGAGCTGAAATCCACCCAAAAATAGCTACCATACTGGGAACTGGGAAGGTCGTTCCTGGAAAGGAGAGCCCACAAGTTTAGTCCTTGCTTCATGATTCATTGAAACCAGACTGCTGCACTGGGCACAAATCAGTGATGCCTGTGCTCAACCTGGGGACATGTTTTAGAACTTGGGGCTCATGACCGCCTGGGCAGTGCTGTAATGCCTCAAGCCTTAAAACACATGCTTTTACCACATAAGATTCAGCTACTGAATGCATTAATGTTCCAGCTTAATTCAAACTCCTCTGAACCAAATGCAAAACCAAACTGCACAAATTTCACTGTTTTGGTCATCCATCCATCCACCACATCTACTTTAACTTTGTCAGTTCACAAAGCTGTGGCCTCAAGCTGGCTCCCTCTGCTTTCCATTAAGACTTTCCTTTATGACCAGGTGAAGCCATAGTCAGCCACAGGAAGTGCAGACCAACCAAAGTGCCTTCTTCACAGAAATCAGTGACAGCATGAGCACCACAGCTGCAATTAGAAGAGCTTTAATTGATCAAACTGCTGGTAAATGAAAAGAAAAAACAATACATTTAGGATTGGGAGGACCGCATCTCTTCTTGCAGTATTCCAGCCAAATATTTCCTTGTGGGCATGAGCAGGTGGAGAGGTGGACATATTTGTGATATTTAAGTGCCACAGCTGGCAATCCTGCATGCTCATTTCACATTTTGTCTGCAGCTTGCCTGTTACATTGGATTTGCCTTAGATTCATATAATCGATTTTGAATTGATCTGATGGAGGAGAGGATTGCAGTCTTATAAGTAGCAGACATCTTATCAGGTGAGAGTCAGGAAATGTCTGTTCCCATCAAGAGATCCACAGTCTTTCACTGGAAGGCATTGGTCTATTTAGTACCTATACTAAACTTAACACTATATTTAGCAAAGACTGTTCCATCACAGGAAATTTTCTTCTTTTTTTTTTTTTTTAACATGAGCTATGCAACAGATTAGGAGGAGTAATTGAGTAAGAATAAGAGGGAGGGGAAAAGCAGACCATTTTAGTTTAGCTTTTGCTTTTTAACTTTTTTTTTTTCCAGAGAGAAAACCACACAGCACATAAAAGATGTTTAACAACAGGGAAACGCCTTCCTGGATGGACAGAGTTGCATGAGGTTGCTATGAAGACAAGTAAGTTTCCCCCGAAAGCAAGATAAACACTTTACGGAGAAGCTTACAAACAGCTGGATTAGCTAGCAAGCTAGATACCATCAGACAACAAGCAGATTTTCTAAACAACTGAAG
Organism: Psophia crepitans; assembly: GCA_013399095.1. NCBI lineage: Eukaryota > Metazoa > Chordata > Aves > Gruiformes > Psophiidae > Psophia > Psophia crepitans. Next base: position 383,125 of record VWZZ01003975.1, read on the forward strand.
TTTGCCATCTGGCAATGCTGGGAATAAGAGATGAGGGCAAACTCCACCCCATTAAGAGAAATGAAGGCAAAGACTTGTGCCAGATCATGAAGGATGCAGGCAAGATAACTACTGGCAGCTACACTTTCCACAGAGTTGTTTCTCTTCTCCACCACTGCAAAATCAGTTTACAACAGAACAAACAGAAACTGCTGAAAAAGTCAATGCAAGATATTTCCTTGTCCTCAGAATCTTTATGCTTCCAAAAAAGCATCGGGCGTGTGGGGAAATCTTTGGAAGAAAGCGTAGTTTTTCTTGGATAATAATGACTGTTCAATAGCCAAACTCTGTGCTCCAGCTCAGATGTTCTCCTGAAGAGGACTGGAGAACTGAAGCTGAATCAGAGACGTATATACAAAAGCTTTGTGGAAATAAACCACCACATAGAGCAAACCAGCTCATCTTTGTGGCCTCTCAGGCTGGTGGAACAAATGCTATTCAGTATATACAAGCTTGAATTATTAATGAAAAATAACATTAGCTGTAAATGTATTTCCTTTCACTGATCACTGGAAATCAGAATATATTTTCAAGCCCAGTTCCATGCATGCTCGTCAGATGGCTATAAGGAAGATTTTTCACACAATGTAGAATCTGAGACATTTTCAAAGCAGTCATTTGCTACTCACAATGTGTTACATTGAAGTTGCATCTGTCTTACATGTCTGTATCTCGTCTTTCTGACTGGAAGACTGAAACTTCCTAAACAGAAAAATAGTAAGAAATTAATAAATACATTCCCATGACAGTAACCCCTTCTTATCAAGTGAGGTACATCTATTCTTCCCATTGCAACAGTATGTCTTCTATTGTAAATTACAGACTCACGCAAAAACTCGGCACCAAGTCCCACTAAGATTTGAATCTTCATCATCTCACACTGACTGCCTGCCAAAAGGGAAATTTTTACCTGTGACAAGTAAAAAGCAGCCCCAGGTGTAGACAAAACAAACTGTAACTGAACTGCAATGAGAATATGCAAATGCCATTTTGCAGCATTTGATCCCCTTCAGTGAGAATACTCCACTGCCTCGTGCAAGACAAATACACCAACATGCTAGAAGAAAAGATGTTTTGTCAATTTAAAAGATGGTGTACTTATAAATTAAAATTATGGGACTGAAACAGTAATTAAAAATCAGACAATCTGCATTTAAGAACCTTGGGGTCTGCATTTTTACAAGTCAAATGCATCTTTACAAAAAAATATTAGTTTTTTTTCTCAGATTCATTGAAACAACAACCTTAACCTTTTAGAAATAAGACAAATACTTGTAACGAGTAATTTAACAAAGATTTCTTTCCATTTTGCAAACATGCTTAAAATACTCCCTCGTTAAAAATTGAAAAAGGACATGTCCATAATCCCACTAAATCCAATTTACGTCCTGGTCTTAATTCTGGTTCCTCCTACCCAGGGACAAGGGTGTCCACAGCCATGGGCCTAATCTGGCCACCAATGAGTGTTTTGAGCCAGGTGTATCACCCACTGTTTGCAGTCCTTTTCTTTATACACATTAAAACCAGACTTTTACATAGAATAACTAACACACAGTACCTTCCTCGGGTACAAAGTCATAAGGCAGATGGATGGACATATGTACAACCGCAACTAACTGCTAATGTAGCCATTAGCACTCAACAACATGACACCAGTTTGGGACATTTTCTAGAAGAATTTGTTTTTATAAATAAAACCTTGGCATCCTGAGACTGATATAATCCTGCTTTCATGCAACCTGTGCGAGACATTTAAAGGGACACTTACTTCATTCTCCTTTCGTCTCTCTCTCCTGGTTTCAATAATACCCCTTCATCTCATAATGAAAATACTATATTGATATAAAAATTCACTATATGACTCTAAACTTCAAAACCTGCTTTCCTTTAACTTCCATTTTTTAACACAAGGGGACTGATTCCTGATGGAGGTATTTAGGTTTTACTCAAGAATATTCCTACACTGGTCAAAATCAAATTAAAACAGAACAAGGGCAAATGAGAAAATACAATGAAAGACTACAAGAACAAAAGTCTTCTTCCAAAATATGTGTCTCCATATCACAAATGGACATGAGTATGTATCCATCCACATATTTGAGGTACATCACTATGGACAGTTTTCTGTGTGTGGAACGGCTATAAATTCAGAGCTTCAGTAACAGCAACTGAGTCTCCATTACACAATGAAAGACAGTTTGGTACTGGGGTCCTTCCACAACTAAATTATGCAGATGGTGAAGTGGTGCTGCAAGAAAACAAACAGGGTCCTCTCCTATTTAAAGCATTCAATTGGCAGTTGGTTTCTGGTTTTATGTGACGTTGATGAGGTCTTCCTCAAGGATTTCTCTCTAATAAAGCAGCTAGTTTAAGGCTGTTAATACATTTCCAAACTTCAGAGCAATTGTCTTTGCCTTTTTCATGTAAAACCTTACCTTTAATGGGATGGTTATGTCATCGTATCACATGCTATTCATCTATGCGCACACACATTCAAAAGGACCAAGAGCTCTTTTCCAGGCTCCCATGTAAACACTTACAGCCAGATTGCTCCTGAAGAAATAACAAAAAAAAATATTTTTAAATATCACTTGCACATAAATATTTTTGGGTTTTTCAACATTTACCTAGCACTATTAATAAATAAGTAAAACCGTTTCCCCCCCCAAAAATCAGTAGATTTACAAAATTTACAGTACAGCTTTAACTTATTATTTTGCACCCTTGTTTTTTTTTTTAACAGATTGTTTACTTCTCCCAGCCCATACATAGCTATAGGGGAAAATCAAAGCAAGCAAGGAAAAGACTCCTTCGGTCATTAGGTCTTTTTCATTGGCAACTCTCCCTGTGTTTTCATCTGTGAACTTTCTAAGGTAATGGCCAATCTCAAACCGCATGCTGAAGTAATAATTTCTTGATAAAACTAATCTTTCCAATAAACAGCTCTCTGAAACACTCTACTTTTCATTTTCAGACAGCCAGAAGGATTATAGTAGTGATTTGGGTATCTTTTTTTTCTAAAATTGCCCTCCAAGTCTTCCTTATTCTAATGTAATTCTCAGAATCCTTAGCAAATAGGAACTGCATCTAGAAGAAGTGAAAAAAAAATTACAGCAAAAACAAATGTAACCTTAGAAAATCACTGATGTAAGTAGTTTCATTCCTTGTACTAAAAACCATTTGAAAACTAATCTACTGCATATTCTTTCCTTTCAGAAAATGTAAATTGATCTTTCAGTTTGAATACCTGTCCAAGTACAACCACTATAATGTTGATAAGTCATTTTGCCTTGTCAGTTGATAACATCTTATATACTGTAAACTTACACACAGCTCCACAAGAACTGCTGGACCAGATTACACCCAAACCAGGGTAGGGCATGTTCACTCTTGGAGAATTTGGCAATGGCATGAGTGAGGAGTGTTTTTCTACCACCAGCACGTCCCAAAGTGGTACGAGAACACATCACAAATAAAGAAAACTAAATCGGGTTATAATAGTTCCCAGCATGGCGCTGGCTCGTTAATCTTCCACAAACTGTCACTATGTCCCCTCCATACAGTGAATGGGGAGGATATTACTAGCTGCCAGGAACATAAGGATGGGTAAATTTTCTAAGAAAGAGGTGAAAAAGTGTCAACCAGTGTTACTGGGACATTCTGGACAAGCTCACAAAGGTGCTGTTACACAGAGGCCCGTTTCAAATACTATAATATTTAATATCCACTCTGGCAAAACTGGATGACACTACGGCTTCCTTTACCAAAAAGCACTATTACAAAAAATAATACTACTAGATACCCCTTTATTTTACCCTTTTCACTTAAAGTCTGTTCTAGGCTGTGGACTATACCAGTTTCACTGATGTCACCCACTATGGGAAGGAAAAAAAAAAAAGGGCTTTTGGGAAGGCAAATATTGCTAATCTGCTGCCCTCTTTGCTTCTTTCTTTCTTTCTATACTTAAGGTTTAGCACTCAATCTACCCTATAATTTTGTACATTTACTCTAAGTTTCTGGGAGACGTCGCTTCCTATATGAAAAGGGTCTTCAGAAAACACTGAGCTAAGGCAAAATTTCCTTTGATTGTAACAGAGTTGGGAATTTATTCTGTGAGCAGCACTTTTCCCCTGACTTTACCTGGTTTGAAGTAAGAGTCTTGAATAACCCTGGGGCATGTGCTCCTTCCAGGAGCAATGGGAAAGGACAGCATCTCCAAAGTGAGAGGCAACTCATTTAACAAGTGCAGACACCTCTGTGTTGACTACTTGAGACTTGACTACTACAGATCTAGTGAGACTTTTAGACCAATGTAGCAATGTGAGAAAAGTCCCAAAAAATCCTTTTCTAGATTTGATACTTTATTTCTGGTTTGCATATTATTCATGAGCCACCCCTTTCTCTGACAAATGCATATATTTTTCACAAGCACAAGTCACGAAAAATTACTTTTAGCCTATGAACTGTCTCTACACACTTCATCTCAATTATTTGTTATTTGTGCAGTGCAATTGGTCTGCTTAATTACTTTGTTCTGACTTTTTGTGCCCTCAACAGGTAGCTGAGCACACTTAAATCAAGAAAATAACCAAGTTGAAAAAACCCAAGTTGTTTTAGTTGAAGAAAGACTGATGACATTCTTTGCAGGATTTTCACAAATCACCACTATTTACATATTTGTGAGCAGGTTACATGCTCACATGGCAGAGTTTTGCCTGTGCTCATCTCATTCACGAAAGCAGCTGCTCTGCATGCAAATCCTTTCTGTTTAGCCAAGATTTTTCCTGCTTCCCAGTATTAGCTGTTAAACCCTGAACAGAAATTGATGCCCAGCAGGAAGAATATGGCAAGTTTTGCCGGACCATGGCTAGCATTTCTCAGAGACTAGGAAAAGGTACAAAGCTACAGGTAGTATTTTTTAGTCTGGGGAAAGGTAAAAAGAATGAAGGAGCATGTCATAGCCTTGAAGATTCATCTTTCAGCTCTTATAAAACCCATCACAGGTTTTGTTTGGGCCTGAGCAGGTGCTGCAGCTCCAGCCATAGCTCAGGCATGACCAGCTCTCGCAGGCACTGGCTTGTGTTAGCACATAGGCACTTTTCAGTGAAGCAGAGCTGTTTGAAAGGCACCAAATTACTAATCTCTGACAAAAACTACCCAATTCTTCCATCTCTTTCTATCAAACTTTCCTTGAGCATTAATTAGGTGTCTGAAAGTTACCTGAAAGTCAAAGCCCTTCTCCTTTGCTGAGAGGAGAGAACTTCATAACAAAGGTGGCTTTTTCCTTTCCTAGAAATCACAAAAAACTCCTAAAAAGTGTGCACAGCTTTGCCTCAGACTGACAAAAATCCTGTCCGACAGCTCAAGTAAACATGCAAATTTTGTTCTGGGAAAAAAAACCAGAAAAACTCCTCCAAACCCAGGAGACAAAACCAGAACCATAAATGTCAGTGCTATTGTAGTGAAACACATGTGGCCCAGAAAAGGTCCCACTGCCATGGAAAGCAGTTTTGGAAACTAAACCTTCACTTTTCAGTTGAGTGATGTCTTGCCTCAAGTCAGTGCTGAATTTGACTGTTCAGCCAGCCAGTTATTTCAGGAGAATTGTGTTCAGCTGGCAGGACTTTACTCCCACTGCCCATGTAGCTCTGCTCTGGCTCCTAGTCCTCATGTAGTCATTCATATAAGGGATGCAAAGTGGATTTCACTTGATGCCATGCTTGTGGCTTTTGGTCAGCTCCACCAAGCCAGCTATGCTCTGTTTAACAATATGAACTAACTTTTTGTTATTTGGTGCAAAAGTCTAGCTTTTAGTCCCATTTTCTTTAGATGCTCACTGTCTTTTCAAAATGCACACTCAATTCCTTTAAGGAGCCTGTTTGGTTTTTTTTTTCCCTCCCCTCTCTTTTCCCAATCACACTGAAACTAAGGCTGTCTCTCTAAGCTTCTCTCTGCTTTCTAACCCAGTTTCACACTTTCTGTCACATGCTTGTCAATCCCATTTGCTCCTCAGCGTGGATAAGACCAGACTGGCTCTGCTTAGAAACAACAGGCTTTTCTGGGAGTTATAGTATTTCCTGAATATTGTTCAGATTTCCTGCAGAGTGAATTGACTGCAGAAGGCACACAGCTATTTTTAAATCCTTTTCTTTTTTTTTTCTTTTTTTTTTCTTCCCTTCTCATCTGCCCCAGATTAAAACTCAAAGGGATTTAGAATAGATGGTCCCAACTCATCACAGTCCCTCATACATTAATACCTCAGGTCATCACTATCAGGAGCTTGAAATGTTCCATGTTGCATAGTACAAGTTTAACATCAATTTTTCTTCTTCTGAATTTCTAAATATAACAACTCTGTTTCTCCTTGTAAATCTAAAATTTCTCAGTTGCAAAGCCAAAAACATCCTGCTGGGAACAGATCTCCCCAAGTTTCCTGAAAGAAGCCATGTTCTTTGAGAGTGGGATTCATCAAGCACATCATTAGTAAAAGAGTTTGTAGGGTATTTGGTTCCTCCAGCTGTGTGAGAACAATACAGAACTGGATGATACAGTTAGCATCTCTTTCAGTGAAGAAAATGTGTTACTACTTTATCACCTTAACAGTCTCCAAGTCACACCTAGAGACAAATCTCTGAAGAATCCCAAAGTCCAGAAAACCCACAACATGAAATTTACACCAGGTGTGTACACGAGCTAGTATGTGTGTCCAAGCAAGTGTGTACACACGAGAATGTCTGTGTGTGACATGACTGTATGTGCGTGACTCTTCAAAGGAGCGTGTGCAGCCCAGCGAGTGAATGTAGCTGTTGTTTTGGCCAAGGAAAACGTACTGAAGAGGGTGAAGGAGTGGAAGAAGACATCCTTGCAGTGAGCAGAAAGACCTGGGAACTGATTTCTCCGTACCTTTCCTATGTCTAAGTACTCAAAAACGGTGCCAGCATCCCCCTGTGCTAACATGCTTGTTCTGTCGGATGCTGGAGAGCCAGAGGGCTTTGACACAACCAGGCAGAAGTGTTAATGTACTAACTCAGGAGAAAGGTGTCTTAAACTTTAAGGTTTCTTTAATCTGCTAGAGGTGAGGTGCAGACGCTGTAATGACTTACACATCATTAGGTTACCTGACAGCTCCTTATTGCCATTAGTAGAGAGCAGGATGAGCAGGTGAACCCCACAGGGAGCAATGGAGAAGCAAATCCTGGGGCTTCTCACTCATACCTGCAGGAAAGATGAGAAAGAAAATACCTCCGTGAATGAAACACCACAGGTTGGTACATGAAATTAGACGACACGCAGACTAACTCACTCCACAATAGGGCTGTAGCCTCAGGGACACATCTGGAGCAGCAAAAGGCAGTAGCGTCTCTTAACTGAATGAGGCCAAGGTAGAGGGAGGCATGGAAAGGCTGGTACCTGGCCTAGCTGAAGGGGAAGTCCAACCCAGGACAGGGCACAGCCACACTGGTATAAGCTATTGAGGAAAATGCGGTGCTTGAAGTTTTTTGTCCTGGAGTTTTACTCTGTCTGCTCTTGGTTCTGGGTCATGGTAGCACTTAAACGAGCCCACACTCATGTATGGTACTGGTGACAGATCGAGGCAGCGCCAGGGTAGAATGGGGCCCCGGGGTGACTGCATGGAGAGAGGAAGAGTCTGACGGAAACAGGGCACTTGGTTTTTCTCAAGCTGCAAGGTGATGCTGCAAGAACATCTCTGAGCGGTATGATGTCAAAAATCTAATTTTATACAACTGGAACAGTTTGAGTCAAACAGGGCAGGTAGTTGTGGCCAAGAAACAATATGGAGGAGAGAGAAGGTATGAATCCATATGTGAAATATTGTTGTACCCTTTTTTTAGGTGAAGACATTCAACGTCTCATTTTGGAACAAAATTTCTTTTTAAAATTAAAATAATTAAAAAAGAAAAAGCATTAAAAATAGCACAAATAAAATGTTTAGGTCAGTATAAAGGTTTTTTTCCTACTTTTTTTCTCTCAATTCTCTTAAAAGAACAAAACAAATTGCCTGGGACAACCATTTTGGCTGTTGAACTAGAAATTCATTTTCCCAACAGCTCTTCACTGGCTGTCAGTCCACTAACACTTCCCAGGTCCAGGTATTATAAAAGCTAACATAACCTGGCTAATGTTGAGCTAGAGGGATCCGAGTGATGATTTTAGACAATACTAGCTCTCATTTGTCTTTCCACTAAGCATAGTTAACTAGAGTCTGGCCATATAAACAGCTCTTAAACCAAAGGTTCCTTCAATTTCTCTGCTTGTAACACTTCTTTACACTGCCAGCTAGCAGAAATGCTGAAAGTCAGATCTCTTCCCAGAATAGAGCCTTTTTTGATTCCAGGTTGAGCATTTTCAGGGAGAATTCCAGAGGCAGAGAGAAATGCCCTGAAATACTCCCAGGGGACATCCTTTGGGGAAATATCTGGGTACTGCCCCATATTTTAGAGAATATCAATATTCTAGACGAGCACGAAAGGAAGAGCTGTTTGCTAGATTTCTTGTTTGCTGCAAATTACTCACCCACTCTACTACCAAGTGCTGTGTGTTCAGGCATTGCAGGAGCTGGCTTCAAATTCAACACCTGAGCAATACTTGGCAGAAGTTGAAAAAAGCCCTCTGGCTCTACCTCACATTTATGTCACTGAAGCGTAAGTACCTTTCTAGCAGTTTAGTGCCTGGACACCACTGCCTGCCTATCTTAAATCGCCAGCATGTTGAATATTTAGTTACAAACCATGATAGTGCGGTCTACCTGGAAATCTGCCTTCCCAACTTTGGATAATTTTCCTGTGGGACCTTGGGCAAGTCACTCAAGCTCCCCATAGTTTAGTTTCCTACATGTAAAACAGATAAGTTTTACTTTGGTTCCCCTCTATTTTGTCTTATCATTGCTTGAGGGCAAGGACTATCTTTGCCATGTCTTCATGGCTTCACCTCATGTAGAACTGAGCCATAAACATGAGCACCTCAGTCTAAACAAAAGACAAATACAACACACCACACAAAGAACAACTGAATACAAATAAAGACTAAAGGCTAATGATGTAGGGAGGCATGTCAGTGTGGGAGCTACATAGCGCAAAGGTAAAACTGACTTTCTTTTATTTTCTCTTTTACGCCCAAACAGAGTCCAATTCCTCTCTGACATAAGCATTTATGCAACACCTTTTTTAGAGGGTACATTTCTCTTGAATGTTGTGTCACATACATCAGTCTCTCTTCAAGGTCAGAATTTTGTTTGATGTCTTTGTCTTAAGCAAACAAAGGTAAATGGGAAAGAGAAAATATGCACTAAACTAGAAACTGCTGAGCCTTCTGTATAAATGTTTCCATTTCTTCCCAAGTTGGCTATATATTTCCTCTGTTTAATCTTTTATAACTATATAAACAAACCAACGAATGCAACCAACTCACATTTCTAAACGAAAAAGAGAAAGCCAAAATACGATATACATCACAGTGTCCAGTTGGTGCCTGTGCTGGGAGACTGAAATCTTACATGATACCTGTAAACTATGAAAAGAGTAAATGAAATGCCAATACAACATAATTTTTCCTGGTGTGAGCCACAGTTTTAAGATCTCCAGCTCCTTTCTACTTAGTACTACCTCAACAGAGTGGTAAACAATAGGTCCCATTGGACTAGAACAAACCAATAAATGGTGATAGAAATAGAAAAAATAATGGTTTACACAATGGGGACCAAGGCTATGAGACTATCAAATCTACCGAAGGCTAGAGAAGTAGCTTGTGCCAGAGCTAGGACTTGAACTCAGCCCTTCAATATCTTAATGTAGGTTTTTGGCCCTTCTTCATGAAGTAGATAGTGTATTTTGTAACACTGAACGCCATGACCATTAGAAAATCATGTGAGGGGAAATCGAACAAATGCCAAGCTGAAAAGCACAGGCTTCCAGTGAATTCGTGAACACAGACTATTCTTTCTGATACCAGAAGAAAAATAAAATCTAATGAGCATGGGAAAAGGTAAAGGGACTCTGAGCAAGGTGTAAGTACAGCATCTTGTGTAAAAGTCAAGGAGAAAAGGCACAGCCAGCAGAGAAAAGGGAATGTGTTTCTGAGCAAAGAAAGAGACCAGAGAAGTTGGTGACTTAGCCCTCCCACTAACAGGAACACTGAGGTCACCCTGCAATCGGTGACTACTGCCTGGCAAAGGCAACGATGCTCTCTTGGCCCTTTTCAGCTGCCCAGCAGGAGCTGGCAGCCCTACAGCAACGCTCTGGCATTACCTGCTCTCCCTGAGGAATAAGAGCTTACTTGATAGCATCTCGCTAGGCAGCAAATTAAATGTGACCTGAACAATGGCCGATAATAGCAGGGAAATGACATTTGTGGCCCTTGTTCCTGCATATATAAAGAAGATATTCAGAAAAACAGGGACTAGTGTAAAGCAGCACAGGTCTACTAAAATCAGTGAAATGGAGCCATATGGAATGGGCTGAGGATCTGGCCCATTTCCACTGATTTTTTAATTTTTTTTTTTTCATTTGCTTGTAAAACAGCTGTAACAAAAGTAAAATATAACCTGAATACAGGTCAGCTGCTAAGCAAATACAGACTTCCCGTAAATGACTGGACGACTTTACAGACATAATCCATGTACAGCAGAACTCGGCATTGCCATGGAAACAATTACATTCAAAGAACAAAACACAATTGATATCAAGCCATTCAGAAGGCATTTAAAACTTGTTATGCACTTAAAGTACAAGGAAATTAGTTTGCTAATTAACACACTGTTCCCAGCCATTGTGATTTCTTTCTTTAATGGTGAGCGTGGTATTTGCTGCTTTGCTTTCCCTCCTAATGCTCCCTCCAGCAAACACACTTAGCTTAAATACAATATTTCAGTATTTGTTTCAAGCCACGTAATAAAAGCTCAAACTGCAACTAGTCTTTATCCTTTCTTTTTCAGCCAATGCCTCCAATAGATCCTTTTTAATCTCCCCTAATGTCTCTAATGTAATGAATCCCATATATAATGACATTATAATGGTTAGAAAGTGCTTATTAGGCAAGCCTTCCAAAAAGAAATAATCTTCAGACTCTTTAAACAAAAAGCCAAAACAACCACCCCCCTCCAATAAAAACACCTTTTAATTAACTGCAGTGCTCAGGGCACTGCTTAATTATGAATTATGACTTCTAATATCCCAGTCCTAGTTTTGCATGAGGTCAGTCACAATTTTCCCCAAGTTTGCAGCAGAAGAGCAATCTAATGACCCCAAATGACACCTGGCACTTGGAAATGCAATGCTGGTTGCATGTTAATAGAAAAAATTCTCTTCTTTATGATGATTTTAGCATAAGCCTCCAGAAGCGGCAGGATCCTAGGAGAGATTAACCATGCGGATGGCACTGTTTCTGGGTGCCTCTAAGAAAAGGGTCTTTTGCATATTAAGCTTGCAAAATTCCTGTATAGCCAGTGAAAATATTTCAGGCGGTATAAATTCAGCAACATTTATAGCTCTCAGGATCTTGATTCATTCCACTGTCTTGCAGGCATTTAATCAAGATGCCTAAAAGGGATGTGCAGTTGTCTTAACTGTCTTCTCTAGCTGCTGGACAGAGATGAAACTCCAGAGAGCAATCCAGATCTTAGCTGGGTTCATTTGCTCTCTGGAGGTTCTTCTGTCTCTATTACCTACAGAGAGACTGCCGCACGATTAACTCCTGTGTTATGTGGGGTAAATCCAACCCCAAAGACCACGTTACTGCAACAAATAGTATTGTCTCCCCTTTATTTTGTGAGAAACTGAGGCACAGAGAGATGCTGTGACCTGACTTTCATTATTAAGCAAAGCAAAAGCACCATGCATTTCTAAATCTCTCATCCCAATGCCTTCTGCAGGATTGTAAGACCTGCTATTGCTTATTCACATCCAAATACTGATTTTGGCACCAGCTGAAATGAAACCAAGTCCCAAACTACTTTTATTTCTGCTTTTTCAGACTGCCACATCCTCTCCAAGGCAGAACAGTCTGCAGCAGCTCTTTCATCTCTGTGCAAAGCAACTGCTCTGCAACTGCATGTTTCCCTTCTTTCTTGTCTCAGAGCTGCTGTCTGAGTGGACGTAAACCTCTTCCAAGCTCCTCTCATTCATTCACTCCCTGGTAAGCTGGAGACAGCTGTAGAAGCCATACTGCCAATAAACAGCACAGTTAGGGAGAAGAGTGCCCTTCAATCCTAAGTGCTGGAGAACGCTTATAAGAATAACACACCTTCTAGCTAAAACTGTGTCCCAGTCTCCATCTTCACGGAAAGAAAACATGACCCAGCATTGCCATGCATAGCTAGATACGGTGCTTCCAGGTGTGCTACTGGCCCCAAAATGTGGCTGGAGACCTCAGAAGGTCCCAAAGGTCCATTTTTCATGAAGACAACTGAAGCATGTAGTCAAAGTTAAACCTATGTTTAAGAGTTTCGCTGGACTGAGGTTTTGATGCTTAAAGCACTAAAGGAGCTTTTGGTAATTTCCAAACTAATTTAGGCTAGTAGCTTCTAGAAAATGACCCAAACTAAAAACCAAAGCAACAAACTAAAAAACACAAAACCAAACTCGCTTGCTGCACTTTGCTGTGTTACAAGGCCATAATCACGAAAGTAGTTTTCAGGGTTATACTAAAAGACAGAAAAGCAAATCGAGTGCCTGACTGGCACAAAATCCCCTTTTAATAACAACTGTTTGCAGAATCAGAACTCAAGGCAGAAGAAATTCAGCTATTCAGTCTTAAAATTTTGAACCCTTGAACAGTAAATAGAGGAACAAGCAACCCTGCTACAGCTAATCATGAGATGAAAGGTTGGAATCTCAGCACTGTACACATGATTCTATCTTGATGAGCCAAGAAAGATGTACAGGAAGTAGTTTAATAGCTTTTCTCCTTTTACCCTGGCCAAACTGCAGGAAAAGACAAGGAAGATCTCCACATATAATTTTCACAGAACATAGGGAAAACACATGAACCTCCTAATAAAAAGCTGATTACCTGATTAATTTCGTACCTTCCCACGTTACAGAAAACAAAACTGCCCCCACAAAGGGACTTGCTGGCCATATGTGATTAATGACTATAGCCTGATTTGACTACGCCTTGGCCATGCTGCATGGTGCCAAAGTTACTCCAAGATCCTGACACCGTCATTTCCCACATGGGACATTGAACATTAGCCATAGTTTTCTCTCTATTATGTCCCTAAAAAAAAAATTTAAAAAAAGAATCCAAAACAAATGACCCTTCTGAACTCCTCAAACTAACATGATGGTTATAATTCCTGCCATATTGCCTCTGCTCCTGCTAAAGTCCTGTTCCTTGAAAGACAAACTCTTAGCTAATCATAAGGCCTTAACTATGGTCCTATAACTCTCCCTGCACATCAAAAAACCTTTGAAGTAGACAAGAATGTATTCAGAATATACTGTTTTTCTCTTTGGGAGCCAAATGCTTTTCAGAGGTAACTTGATCACCAATTACCCATAAACTTGGTGGCAAACATTGCCACTCAATTTAATTTGCTTCCTGACAAAGAAAGCCTTCCTGGGGATATCAACATGCAACATAGGAAACAGTTTGTGAAACCCAAGGGGGAAAAAAAATGGACAGCAGGGGAGTATATTAAGGTGTTTCACCTGCTTTTGATGTGCACCTGTTGTAACTGCAAAAGGAAGGCACAAACCCCAAATGAGGAAGAAAACCAAAAAGATAAAACAGCTAACACAGAAAAAGGAGGGATGCACTTAGTGCTGCAGCAGCTTGACCTTTATAGTAGAATAACCACAAAGCACAATATCTAGCCTAGGGGAAGAAATAACATGAGCTCTAAGCACAAACCAGTACTCTGACCAGAAGCCTGATGACTCTTGTATGCTAGAAGGCAGAAAAGGCCATTAGAGGTTATCCAAAAAGTCACCAAAATGTTTGCATTTGACCTTACCCTACGGCTTACTTGCAGCTACAGAGCCTGAATGTTTATTTCTGCGTATTTGGTAGCCTAGGAAAAAAAAAAAAAAAGTCGTTGCTTCCATCAGTTTTATAATTGGCTGTAGCATTTCCTAGAAACAGCATGTTATGGCCTGCTCATCCTGCACAGCACGGCAAGTGGCGGCGGCACAGGCCGCCCTAGACACCATTTCACACACAAAGACGATGACGCATTTCTTCATGGAAACAATACTGCAGGCTTGCCTTTAATTACATACTAAGGACAATGGGAAAGTCTCCATCAAAATGGGTGACTATTCCATCCTCAAAGTACACTCCTTAGGGACAAAAAGGGTACGATGGCCAAAAATAGCCTTTATCCAGTTGGGAGAAGGCCAACCAGAAAGCACCTGTTGTACGTTAAGTAGAAAAACAGTCACCGAATGTTGGGAAATTAAGGTGATGTTCATCAGAGCAAGGACAGAGGGCAAATGCCAGCTCAGAGGGAAGCGGAGCCATCCAAACTGAGTGTCCCAGCTGAGGAATTTGTGACAACTCACTATCTTTGTGGACCCCAGTAATACATTTGTATCATAGGACAGGCAGGGAAGGGATTCAGGACCACAGTTTTTTACTCATTTCTTCTCTCCCAAGGCTGAATTACTAGACTTACATCAAGGTCAGCTCCAACCACAGTTCTGTGCAAGTCTGTAAATGTTGTGTGAAGACTAAGTTAATGACAACATGCCAAGCCTGTAGCAGCCTTTATTAAAAAGCTTCAGGGAAGCAGTCCTAGATTTCAAGGACAGATAGATCATAAGTAGCACCAAGAGAAGCTCTCAGTCAGTTCAGCTACCCCTTTTCAGGTGCAATATAGTGCAAAACACACACATGTGGCGCTTCTTACCACACACATGTGGCGCTTCTTGCCAGTGTAAGGAAGAAGAATTTTCTCTTCTGCCACACTTGGTATGACAACACCAGTTTGTCATCAAGTCAATGGGAACAGGAGAGCTGAGCCCCATCATTTCGCAGCACTCACCAAGCCTGGCCACAAGACCAGGGTGGGCCCACTGTGCAAGAGGGGCATGTGACTACATCCAGGGTGTAGAGTGGAGAAACTAGAAAGGTGAAGCACAATACTAAAAACCTGTAACCTGCCACCAGCATGTTTGGGGATAGGACTCACTTTGAATGGGTGGTGAGTACTGTGCTCTATTTTCAGAAATTTAGAAGAGTTTATTTTTTTTCAATAAAAATAAATACAGCTGATGGCTGGGAAAGATTTTACTTACTTCCAAGAGACAAAGAGATTGAGTTGACACCCAGGGGATAGCACACTCAGATCATTGCAGCCTTCCTGAGCCATTTTGGGTCAGTTCACCCAATGCCTAGCTTTCAGTGGTGCAACTGGACAGGCAAGGGAGTTTTCAAAATGAGCTAGGTTCTTGCATCGAAAAATCAGATGCTGAGGCTCCGACATCGATCTAGGCTCCCTGTAAAGTCAATGGAGAAACTAAACAGGGGCATCCCACATCCTCAGATTGTTGCTACACTTCTGTTTATAATGGATCAGCACAATTTTCAAGGCACCAAACTGACTTACCAAGCCTCAGTGTCAGAGGAAGGCGTAACATCCCGTATCTTACAAGGTGCTTCAGCAAACAGTTCTCATATCAACAATTTTTGTCCTAGCTGAGGTCTGGCCAACTTGATGTCCTCCATATGGCAGAAAGTCCAACGGTGGAGCGTCCTCTCCTAGCTAGCTGGTGAATGAATTTGCTCTGCAGAAAGAAAAGTTGTATTAATTTTCTGAGGTATCCTAGGCTTTCATTGCATTCCCATAATCCCAGCATTCATACAATCATAGAGCTTTGCACAACAATGAGAACAGTGGATTAAACAAAAGTCTGCACCTGAATGTTTTGCTCGTTACCTATTACTGCTTTTTCTTTTATTGAAAAAGAAGGCATCTTTCAACAAAACATCGGGGATAAGTAGCAAACTCTCAGACTAATATTTTTTATTAACCGCTGCAAGATGTAACAGGAGTAAGACTTCTTCAGCATTGAAGATGCAGAGCACTTCATCCAAGCACAATCTGCATAGCACAAAACACGATACGATACAAAGCCAGGCTATTTAAAGTTAGAAGGTATCTTATTATCATAATCATCAAGTTGGAAATGACAGGATGGGAATGGACAACTCAGTTTAACTGGACACCATCTGTTACCACCCACCTTCTGTGAGTAAAAAGGCAACCTGTCAGGGTATGGCTAAACTAATGCACATCTGGCTCTTGAATAGCCAGAGATGGTATTTGAAAATAACCATTTGGGATTCTATCAGCTATCTTTTGCTCCTTTCCAGAGAGCAGGTAGGTATCTGAAGGCACACACCTGCTGAATAAATATTTTAACTTGCTTAAATGCAATTACAGTCCCTTTTCAGAGTGGAAAGGCACTTTCCTGGCCCTGTATACCAAGCACGTGAAAGTCCTCTATGTGCAAGATTTCAGCAGTGTGTGCTCAGCCACTCATTATTTCTTCGAACTGAAACAGTACTCTCTCAGCGAACAACTATCACAATATTTATTCTATGAACACTTAACTTCCATGATTATCAGATGTTTTCAGTTTTCTTTTTTAATCTTTTTTGTAACTAACTCAGAGATCTGCAATTAAAAACTGAAACACACAAAGAAAGTGGTAATGGATTCTAAGCTATCAAATATACAAAAACAAAGAAGAAATCTTAGGATTTAGGTCTCAGTCCTACTACTTGAGAGATTGTGTTCAGCAATATAAATTGCCCTTTCCTTTCTGCAGTAATTCTTGCGCTTTATCAGAAGCACAGTAGGATAAAATATCATGACAGCCCCTCTACATTGCTAGGAACATTAATTTGAGATCTGGCCTTGGTTTAGGACTATCCTTGGTTGTACCCCTTCACTGAGTTTGTGTTTACTTGAATGTTCCTGACTTCTGCACTGATTTCTGTCTCTTCTTCCATGTGACGCAATTTGACCGTGAACAGAGTCATTGATATTTAAAGGTCTTTCTATCTCTCATCATTTATTACTTGTTCTGTGAAATAATATATTATTTGCTCTGCTAAGTAATGAATCCTTCACATTCCCGTAACAATAAGACAAGAGCTTCAGTAATACTTCTGTTTCCTAAATTTCATAGTAACAATCCATCTTTTACTTCACATTAATCGTCCAGCCAAACACATGCCATAGAGCAACCAACAGTTGTGTGTCACCATCACCTCTCTGCAAGCTGCCTGCTGCTTGGACCAGCCTTCAATGTCAGCTCACAAGTGACTTCTGATAAGGGAAAATTAAATTCTACTGCCATAGAAGTGATACAAACAGCTCTACAGTTCTCTTAGCTTCGTCGTGGCAGACTTCAGCTGTCAAAGCAGTGCCAGAATAGCTTCGTTCAACACTCATTACTCTGAATTACTAAAATTATTACAAGACTGACAATCTTCAAAGATGTTTCAAAATCCCCACCTCTGGTTCAACAAACCTTATAAAGAGTATTCTGTCTCTGTGTCTTGGGGTGGGCTCTGGTGGGATCAGTTCTTTGTGGACATTGTAAATGTTCTTGGCCCACGTTGCACAGAAGGCCCCTCCCAAAGTGGCCCTCGTTAGCACTGTAGAATGAAGAGCCCAGTGGCTGCTACACAAGGAAATGCAAACATTTTAACAGTGCTTTTATTTAATTGGCTCAGAATAGCATAAACAGTCTGTAGGAACATATTTCAGGGTAAAGTTAGCAAAGCCTTTAGGCAAACTATAGCCAGCAAGGGAGGAACACAGCCCAGTATCTTGGAATTGAGAAGGATAAAGCACTAGGCTAGGGCATCAAATGCCTAATTTGCATTTCAGCCCTGTCCACTACAGGACAGGGTGTGAGGAACGTTATTTGTGTCCTGGTCACCCAGGCTGCTTGGGGCTGCCTTCGTGCACCTCTGCTCTGCTCCCACATCAACAGGGGTTATTTGGTGACCGAGAGGAAGTGGGGGAAGGGGAATGACATGACAGATTCCCACCTCAACACAGGCAAGGACAATTATCACATCCAAGGGAATATAATAGAATATAATCCATTTCTCCTACTATATTTGGGGACAAAGAGGTCAGGAACAATGAAGAAGAGAAGATACCACTGCCATTAACGCATACCTCAAAGACACCTGTAAGCTGCATGTGTGTCTGCAGAGGATAAGCTAGACCTGCAATCTCTTCCAAGCAGTAGCAAGTCCCTGGGGAGCAATTTCTTTTGTACTGTAAGTAGGTATCAGTGGGGGGGAACCACTCTTTCATGCCTAAATGTTTTTGTAGTATTATTTTGCAATAGTATTGCCAGAGCTGCATTATTATTGTTCCTAAATTCTTCCTTTCCTCTCCTGAAATATTCCTCTGGGCAAGCTGCGGCTTACTATGGGTTTTACAGAAGACAGTCAGAGGCAGAGCAGATAAAAATCCAGTTAACTTAACAGGCAGTAAAGTGTAGCATTGAAAAACAAGCCTTAAGGAATGCAATAGTTAAGCCAGCAGAAAACAATACTGTTTTCTGTAGCAATTTAGGACCTTCATAAAAGACAAGGGAGTCTAATAGTGTGCAGCAATAGAGAAAGGTGTAAAAGCGAGACATCACTAAGCCTCAGAAATGGTCTCATACAGCAGCAGGCTGGACTTTGTGTTTGCAGGCAGGATCAGCACGTGCGTATAGCCGCCCAGGGAAGCCCATACCAACTTCAACCAACAGGCACACACCAACTAGGCAGGCACCTGGTAGCTGATGCTGTTTGTTACAATGGGATGAACAGTGCCCATCATCTTTCTGGCCCCACTTCTGCTTCATAGGTCCAAGCAGAGAAGGGGGAGAGACACAGCTCCACTTGTTCCTAACCAAATTGCACCTGGGAGGGAATTGGCTATGCAGCCGATACACCAGCTGAGGAACAGAGACCAGAAATTTGAGCTTGATGTCCATCAAACTGCGAGCCCATGACATCTGCCACATCGTGGATAATTACAGTTGCATCCAAATCTGGCTTCAACTTATCCACTTGAACAGAAAGCAAGCAGGTTAGTTCAATTTTGCAAAGCCTCCAGCTTTATTTGTGCAAGACTCCATGGTGCAAATGGGAATGATCTGGACATACTGAGACACCTTGAAAGGACAGTATGGGTAGGCACAGCAGTGACATTGGCTTCAACAAGCCCACCCCTACATCCTTTATAGTAGATGAAGCCCATACTGCTAGTTTAAAGCTAACTCAAACATAAATATATATGACCTGCAATCCAACACCTGTACTAGAATGTAAACCAAACAACAGAACATTCCCATTTAGCTCCTGGTCTGTCACTGACGAGTTGAGTGACCTTGAAAAAGTCCTACCCCTCTGTTTAAAGTGCAGAGCAAGGATAGGAGAGGCAGTCTACTATAACGAGACCTTGATCTTGACTGGGTTTTCTGATGGCTCAATAATCCTTATAATAAACATTTCAGAGACGGAATTACCTAGAGTCATCCTCAGGCACTTTTTGCATTGCATATGTATATATTCTAATTTAGGAACCTACACATTAACTGTATGTGAAGGCATCACCTTGTGCTTTTATTACCCAAAGTCCAAAGAAACTGCACATCCTAAAAGCCACCTCATAGGATGAAAGAAGCTGAAATACAGACGCTGGTAGAATGCCTTCAGCTATAAATCTGCATGGTAAAAACTGGTCTCTCTTTCCTCCAGTCCATTCAAATTGGCTTTTATCTACATACTGAGAAGCCCTACTCCATACACAGTCTGAGTAAAACATCCATGGTAGGCATTTGGAGCCTCCAGGGGCATGGATAACAAATAATTGGCATATTACCACCAGAGACTCAGAAAAGTCACCTTCCAACTACAATGGATTGCTTCTGACAAAAGTCAGCTGAGGCGCATAATGTCGTTGTTGTTCATTAGGTTTCCACTAATGATAAAATTTCCTATTTCAATATTTAATACACCTCAGAAATCACAGTGCATCACTTAATGTGCAAGCAGATAATTTGCTGATCAAGGTACACGTTTCACATTCAGGCAAATTGTTGCACACTTTGCTGATTAACTGAATCACACACACTATACCAGTCGCTTCTATCAGTGAAGCACTGTCCTCTCTGGAGCTAGTTCCTCATGGTAGACAGCTAAACCTTGAGCATCTTAGCTCTTTTACGTACAGTATAAATGCTGTATCATCCACACCTGAACTCTTTTCTGATGCACTGGTTTCTTGCACATACATAATTTCAGGACACCCTTGGCGATATGGAATTATCCCATGTGTTGAGGCTGCTCTGCCATGTGCCTCCCAGTATTACCTCTCTTTTGGCTGCTGACGTGTCTGCACCTGAATCCACTCCTCACATGGCATCTTTGGCATGGAGGGCAGCTCTTTGGGCAGGCATCATGTTTTGGGCATTTCTACACTGTCACAGCCAAGCATGAAGGCACCTAGATAAATGATATATACAAATTGCTTTTAAGTTGGTATGCTGAAGGCTTTGTGGGAATGGACAGGGTTGTCACTGAAGTTTGACTAGGAGAGAATTCCAGGTTAAACCCAGAGACAGATAAAGCAAGGAAATTTTTATTATTTTTTTTTTCATTCAGCAATTCAAAAGCCTCACTTTGCTCCAGGGAGCAGCAAGATCCAGGTGCCAAAACTCATAATGATTCAGAAAACAGAAGAGTAATTTTTCACCTTCCTACTCTGTTAATTCACGTGCTTTTTTTTAGGGTGAGTTTAAATCATCTCAGGCAAAGGTATGAGCTTCGTCAATGGACAAACACTCCTAACCACTCAAAGAAGCACAGGGAAAGGAAGGAGGCTGGGGCAGCTACCCATGGGTTATAGCCTAGTGGCATTTCCGTAGATGTCATTACTATTATTTGGGCTATATAGCTTATAGCAGCTGCTGATCCGGGCTATAAACATCCAAGCCTATTTTATTTACACTGTAAAAACTGGGCAGAATATCAGCAAATTCTCTGGAAGCCCAAATAAAAGGCTAGATTATTCCTCAAGATAGCATCACTCCCTGTAAAAACCAGGACCAGACACCACAGGAAATCATGCTCAAACCATTCTGCAATGTTTTACCTGAACACTGCCCATTAACATGCAGCTAAACCCCTGTCAACCACTTAGAAAATGTACCCCCAAGTCTGAATTTGTCAAGATTTCTCAAGACCTCAATATGCCTGAGATCCCAGAAGGTACCAGCAACTTGAAGAGGTTTTCATATTTCCTGTCTATCTCTGAGCTCAGTCAAATTAATAGGAATATATTGGCTCAGCCAATCACACTGGAGAAAATTGAGCTGGCTATTAACGATCTCAAACAGCAAACGGCCCCTGGGCTAGAAGAGCTCCCAGTGGAGCGACACTCCAAGTTTTAGCAAAAGCCAAACTTCTTCTAATGGTTTCACAAAGAACTTACTTTTTTACCCTTTCACTGCCAATTCTCCTCCAAACTCACTCTCTCTACAGGCAGCAATATTCCTTACTAGGGTCTGTTTGCCAGTGTGCGAAGTGGTTCTTGTCTCCTCGATCTGCTTTAAGTGGTGCCCCTCTTTAAGCTGGCTAACTGATGCCAAAGTCAACTCCAAGTTTTTAGTCCAAAAGCAAAGAACAGCAATGGGGCCAGATTTGCAGTAGAGATAAGTTGGCTTTCTTGGATCTACACCACTAAGAGCTTGGTCCTGGGAACATGTGGGGGATGTGTGTGTCTATGTATCGTATCATAGCTGGTGGGCTAGCAGGTTTGTACCTGATGTGCCCCTAACCTAGGCTGCCCAGATTTCAGTAAATAACAAAGCATAGTTCAGCTGATCCAAACAGAAGTTGGGGAAAAAGACAAATTGTCCCTTTTCCTTCTTTCTATTAAGATATTTGGGAAACTCTTCTCTCCTGAGGTCAGCTATAACCGAAATATTCTTCACACACATGATTTCATGTGACTATTAATCTTGACAGACCCTGTCCTTCTATTAACATATCAGTTAAACTTATTCCCTCTTGGAAGCCAAAGGCAGGCAATCCATGATCAGGAACAGAGAGGAGTCCCTGGCCAGTCAGCAACTATAAGAATAAACAAAGGGCAGGGGAAAAAAAAAAGAAACCCAATTCCAAACCCAACAACCAGGTTTTCAAAAGCTCGCCAGCCTGGGTATTTCCTTTGGTTGCCATCTGATTTCGGTGCCGGACCAGGGGACGATATCTACTTTCTGTACTTACTTTGATTCACCTGTTGAATTTAAAACGCTGATGGTGCTGGGAAGCAGGGTGCTTCACCACACCCTGCCAGGGGAGCATCCTACCTGCTGCGTCACAAATTCAGGTCCTTGCATATGGCCTTCTCCTTCCCTTTCCTCTCCCTTGCCAATGACTCCTGAGGATTTTGCTGTGCCATGGCATCACTTTGACACCAGGCAGAGTATGTTCCTGATCTGCCTGATTATTCCTGGAAGGGACATTTCTCCCTGCCTGAGGATTGCTCTGGCTGCTTGGGGTCAGGATTTCCTCTGTTACCAGCAGTGCATTAATACAAAAGTTCATTTTTCTAAAGAAAGACTACAGGCAATGCTCCTATACCAGGGGATCTCCCCATAAACCTTAGAGATCATTTATATGTATAGGTCACACACCCACACGCAGTTACAATGCAAGGAAGCGTGTCTGGGCCAACGTGTGACTTACAGCCTAGGACAGAAGAGACACGGAAGCATGAAGCTACATATGAAGGCAATGTTTTCTAGAGGACTCCAGGCATACACACAGATTTCTATCCTCAAGAACAGAAAGACTGGAAAGCCCATAGGATCCTAACTCTTACTGGAGATAGCTGAATTGCCTGCACTTAAACATTATAACTGCAGAGCCAACGATCCTTACCTACTTTGGGAGAGGTGAAGAGGTTGCAATAAGCTCAGCTAGGCTTCAGAGCAATGCAACTACTGCCAGCGTCCTTCCTGATTGTCTGCAATGCATCACAAGGAAGATCTCCCTCAACACACTTTGAGAATTGATGTAGGTACCTGCATCAAGAGCTTCAGCTCCCTCTGCCATCTGCAAATTGAGGCTTACTCCAACCAGGTAAATCCCACGGCCAGATGTGCCAAATTCCTTCCACTGCACAGACAGGTTATTTACAGCAACTGACACAGACAGCTCTGATTTTGCCCCTGACTTTATCATCTTGTGCAACTAAAGAAAAAAAATAAATCACTGCTAGTAACTCTACGTCTCTCCTACTACAGTTTGCAAAAGCAATTGCCCCGCTGTAGGCATGAAGCTCTCAAATGCCAAAGGGCAGATCCATCCAAATATTCAAGCACCTACTTCCCACTCAGTCAGCAGCAAACTCAAATTCCTGCAGGAGAAGTAGGGCACTGGAACACAGCAATATAACCACCCATCATTATGAGCCATCCCTCCCTCCAGCTGTGCCAGCTTAAGTTCAGTGTTTTGCAGGTGTCTCTACAGCAGCAGACTTCCAACTAAACTACCCTCCAAACCTCTTCAGGTCAGAGATTTTAGGCTTTGAAACCTTAAGCACAAAAAGTGCACTTCACAGCAGCTCCTGTGGGCGTTATAAGGAGCAACAAATGCTCTTTAAGCGCTCTTAAGAGAGAAGAAGATGACAATGAAATTGAGGGGAAATGGAGAAAAAGATAATCACGCTGCAAGTTGCTGCTCTCATCTCCCAGCTACTTCCAAGGCAGCAAGAACCCAGGCAGCCGGCAACAGCTGCCACCCTATTAAACTCAACAATTTACAGGTGCTCAGAGGGAGCACTTGCATGCAATTAGCCGAGCAAATTCACTTACTTCAAGATGCAGGGCCCAGCTCTCGGCTGCTGCAGTTTGGCTGTGCTCTGTTGACTCTGTGGAGTACTGCCAAGTTACTCCAGATGAGGGTTTGGCTTGTGGATGTTGAGGAAGCTGGGAAAGCCTTGCTCTGCAGCAAATGGGTACAGGTGTATTGGAAAGTATAACACACTCTTCTCACTCCACAACTGTGCTCGGCCTATGGAGGGTACCGATGCAGTCCACTAGGCCTACCATATAAAAGGAAAATAGGACTCCATCCCACGCAAGCCTGTTTGGTAGTATTAATCTAGCCAGCCCACATAACACGGATGGGAAAGACACAGGGGAGTAGATTTGGTGCAAGTAAAAAAGCTCCTACACTGGCTTGAAAGCCTAGTGTGGGCAAAACCCCCTACATCACTGTTGACTCAGGTTAGTGCTAGAAATGGTCTGAAGAGACATCACAACATGGACCTGGCCAGGTCTGACAGCTGTAGGGACTGCGCCACTTGTGCTGGATGTCATGTGTGTAGACAGGGACACCTGGGCAGGGGTGCTGCAGCCCAGACACCCAAAAAACCCAAAACAAACCAACCAAAAAAAAAATCAGTCATGAACACCATCCCTATCGCTGGGCAAGCAAACTGCTCCCACCATGACCTTCACCCAAAAGCCTCCCACATAGCCATCTTTGCTCCATGCCTATTACGGCCTCCCCTTGCTTCTATTACCTGGCAAAAACGATAATCAACAGCAACAAACATTGTCTAGCAAAGCCACATATACAGTGAGGCCCCATATTACGAATTCTTTCCTTACTTGAGCAGCATAAAATAGGGAAGGTTTGGTGAACACAGCCCTGTGCAATCAGCAGATCTACTTGCATTTATTCCTGATGAAACTCTGGCCTGGTGATTTACGAATCAGACAACAGAAAGCCAGGATGATTGTTTTCAGTGTGGAATAAATAAATATGAATTCTTTGTGATATGATGTCTCTTCTTGCGCTGTTCTTTCTCTGCCAGTTAATCTCATTATTGCAAATTAGGGAGTTTCTCTGGCAGTTGAAAAGGTGTACTCTCACACATACAAAGGAAATAAACAAAGTATTTTGCTTCAGATCTCAGCTGCAGTCAATTTATTCTTTGAGCCTCTTGACTTAAAAACCGTAAGACTTTGGTCTCTTTGCTTGTATCAAAGTCACACACAAATTGAAACAGCCCCTGCTCACATCCACTCAAATTCAGTAACACTGCTGCTCTGATTTCGCAATGACCTGAAAATACTTCTGTATTCTCTTTGTTTCAACCTGCTTCTTTACTCCCATTCTCCAATTAAACAGCAGAAAAATTCAAAGTACCTTCTAATTGAGGGTAATCCAAAATGAAAGCTGGCTAGAAGGCTGAAATCAAAGATCTAAATAGGATATCTTTACTTACACCAAACAGTCCCACGATAGCATCTAGGAGAGGATGATAGCTTTCCTCTATAAAAGCCAGGGTCATACTCACTGTACAGGGATACGAAACCACAGAGCACAGTGCAATAAAATGATGATATAGCGTAACCATCGGCTACTGCAAATTAGTTTCCCACTGTTTGTTGCATTCTCTGTGACGATCTTCCCAGTGCTCCAAAATGTCCTTTTCCTCTGAGAATGCCTTGGGTTGGGCAAGAATGGTGCCTGAGAGTAAGATGAGAGGGATTGACATTAGAAACTCCTTGCTAAATCAATGTTTTATTTAACATGACAATTAGAACAAATATCTCAGAGAGTTTGGGTGATGTTTCAACTTTAAGACAGCGTGGAAGCACTTAAGTTGCATGTTTAAAATTGTCAGTACTCAGGGAACTGGCTATGATGCTGTTTTGAAGCTCTTGTTAGCATCTTTAGAAGGAGTCTGCTTCTTGGACTGTGTACGCTGTGCAGTGTATGTACCAAGAGCAAATAAGTCTCTGAAACCATCAGGGACATGGGGTGTTAAGAACTGTAGAGACCCCCACCTATCTATTAGGGACCAAAACGAAGGACGTCATCTCCCTGGGCTCCTGCTGTACTCAGCAGAGGGAGATCACTCCAAAGCATGAACCTGGCCCTCTAGGGATGCCTAACTCCTACAAAGATGATGATGGATCAAGACCTAAGGTAGGTGCCTTCATTAGATACCTGAAGCTTCTGGATGGATCCAGACTAGGTGTCTGGGAACTGTTAAATTTAACAATTTAGAAGGCTGCATGACTGTGGAGCAACAGGTGAGCAATAAAGAATGAAGATTTTTGCCCTTCCTGCAATGACTTGAGCAAAGAATTTTGGACTGCATTAGTCATAGCAAGCAGTCAGTCACATAGGGCAGGAAAACTTTTGTATGCCCCAACTCTCTTCATTATGAAATCCAAAAAATCAGGTGACTATTTCTCACACTGTAACTCTTAACTGAGTGATAATCCCTCAGTTTCACCTTCTATTTCCATTGTAGCTGCTGCTTATTGCCATAATCCCTACAAATAAACTTGCTTTATGACACAGCAATTCATCCCTAGACTCAGCCTTAGGCCTCCTGAGGTATTAACAGAAAGATAAGATCCATTGAGAGATGTGAATGTAGGCTCAGTCACCCAATAAGCAACCTTTTACCAACTGGGCATAATCCCTTTATTAGATTATACCTGATGCATTGTATTCTCTAGTCTGCAAGTGCTTTTCTGAGATCAATTAGAAACAGCATTAGAGAAAAGAAAAAAAATTCTTACTGAGGAATTTCACCACTAGGAATTCTCAGCTGTAAACTAGCTAGGCTGTTAAAAAGTTGGGTAGGCTTAAAGGAGAGCAGCAACTCATACCATCTGAAAAGGTATTCTCCTAAACTCAACGGGGCACTGCAGTTTAACCCAGAGCACTCAATTCATGAGATGACTTATGTGCAAATAGCAGAGAGCCAGGAGAGGGTGCTCAACAATAACTAGAAGAGGTCCTGCACACTGATTATGCCCTGGCAAGGTGATGCCTCCACACAGCCACTTACATGAAACTGCCAGAACCAACATGAACAATAGAGGACTTCTTAATTCATATTTCAAAATTTCCAAGGGGATTTTAATCTAGCTCTTTAAAAAAACATTTTGGAATACAAGGAAGTTCATGGGATAAGATTTTTAAAATGTGGGAGTCTACC
Source organism: Psophia crepitans (assembly GCA_013399095.1). Lineage (NCBI taxonomy): Eukaryota > Metazoa > Chordata > Aves > Gruiformes > Psophiidae > Psophia > Psophia crepitans. The sequence continues at coordinate 410,180 of VWZZ01003975.1, forward strand.
TACTGGACTTTAGGCATAAACACTAAGAATTCCACTCAAATTCCCATGCCAATATGTCCTACCAGAAAAGAGCATGAAGGTCTCCAGGCAGTCCACAGAAAACACCAAGCATGGGGATCTGGAGGAATCTGAATTAGTTGGACTTATGCCTCATTCATTTTAATAAAATACAATATCCTAACTCCCAAAAGTACTGAACTGCCTAAGGATTTTGGTCAAGCAAAGCTTGTCATTGTTTTTTTTTCCCCAATTTTGAATATTTTTCTTTTAGTTGTATATTAAGTGGAATAAATCTATGGGAATTCTGATAAATATTATGGCCATTTGATAAATTATGGGCATATGATAAATAAGGCAGTGTTTCTTAACTATAGGAAATTTCACCTTCTTGTAAGGAGTTTTTAAAATAGAGAGAAAAAGAGAAGTATTTCTTCTCAGATTGAAATATCTGATGAGAAATAACTACCACTATTATAGTCATTGTCTTTAAAAATTATTCTTTAGCAAGAAAGAGCCTCAGCTGTCCATGCAACTCCTACAGGAGAAGAGCAGGAACCAGGACTTCAAGCAAAGGCTGTGCCCCTGCAATGCTGATTTGTGAAGTTCAGCAGGATGGGAATCTGTGGCTACGAGTTTACTAATGACATGTCCTTTATCCTACTGACTGCAAAGGTTATTAGATGGTCTGTACTGCTTCTAATACAAATACCTATATGGGATTACATTTGCCATAGCAAAATGAAGGGGAAAGGAAAAGGGAGGTTTGAATTTATCAATTAAATTTGAAGGAGGATTTTTCCACAGAGTCTGCTGTCACAGCTGCCTAAATTGGAAAACAGTGAAAATTCAGGCTCTCTGGACTGAATAAATGACTATAATTTGGATTTAAATGGCATAGGAATCAAAAGTTGACTCTATTTGCTGATTCTATAGCCCTGTTTTTCCTCATTGTTTCTTCCTGAGCCTCCTACTGTTTATAAAATTGAAAAACCAAGCTGAGCTGAATGTACAATGCCTTCACTATGATTGAATCTCTCTTTCTGTGCACGTGATTGACAGCATCAGAAAAGAATGCTTTCCTTAGCTAACAAACACTCACTTTGACTTTGTTTTATCTGCCCTTGCTTGGGATCATTCAGCCCCTGAAAAGAACGCCACTGGGAATGACCTTCTTGTTGATAACCGCCTAATAACTCAGACAGATATTAAAACCAGTTCTGCCAGACAGGTGCTGGAGGAATTTCATAGATGGTACTTGCAAAATATCCTTCCGCAGCTCTCAAAAATAGCAAAACATCTCTTGAACCTGCTTGGCAAAGACCTTGCACAAGGTTAAAGATCCTGGTTCACTTATTGTCTGTGCAGGGAAGATCACTGATCCACATAGACATTATTTTCAATACCAGTTTTAAGTCACTGTAACTTTCTAGCCTTCTGTGGCATTACCATTGCTTTATTCTCATGTGTGGAACAGGAGAGTCAGACCATGTCGTGTATTTTGGCGTTACAAGTCTTGTTTTCTAATGTCACAGATTATTAATTCCTCACAGAAATAACTGACCACTAGATCTGTTTTCTCCATGATTGCAAGTGCTATTAGCCTTAGAAAGGCCTTTACAAGATCTTAGGAAATAGAGGTGGAAGAGACATCAAGAGAATGTCTGTTCAATCACTTGCCCACAGCAGCAGCAAGTAGACTAGTCATGCAGATTGCACTTATTCAGAGTATTCTTAAAAAGAGCTAATAACAGTTGGGGTTTAAGGTCTCCAAGCCCACTCTTCAGATGATTCTCAATGACATTGAACTATCTTACACTGTGAGCTGTGCATCCCTCTTGGAACAAAATTTGTATTAAAATATTACACTATATACGATAGGCCCTTCTCAGCATTCTCCAAATGTGTATCACAGAGTGCCAGCTACGTAATATTAGTGCATTGTCTGTACCACATCCACCGTCATGGAACCTTATCTAATGAAATGAAAACCAGATACTGCAAAAGCTGGTGTCTGTAACCGGGCTATTTTAAACTGCCTAAATAAGGCTCAGAAGCCAGATCAGTTACGGTACAAATGTTAACCAACCAGTATCTCCAATTAAACCAGCTGAAGGTAAAAAACAAACAAACAACAAAAAAAAAGAAAATCACAACACAAAAATCTAAACTCCAAAACCAGCCCAGAAATACTGCATTCTCTCTGGTCTCTTTATCATTTTTACTTAAGGGATCTCAGCTGATATTATTGCTCAGTACTTTCGGAAATCTGGCTATTTAAGCCTCTATATATGAACCTCCCCATGCTGAAATATATCCCTATAAAGACAGTGGTGGTGGAGAGAAAGGCTGATTTCCACAGAGAAACTTTATTATCCCTTTTTCTGAGATAACAGAGATGTCTCTAGGCTAATAGCACATACAAGGCAGCACAATTATACTCAAAATGGAAGGAGGCAGAACTCCCTTTGCTCTGGCAGCCCAGTGCCCAGGCAGAGGACTTGCAAACAACAAGGCAGAGGGTACTGAGGGACAACTACCCATTTCTTTCTCTTATGAGCACTCAGAAATCATTTGATTCAATGGTGCAATCAATGCTTGAGGAAAGCTGGAAGACGTGGAGGAAATACAGCAAGGCTGTATTTCAGCACCTGCACTTGTTTTACTTCAGGTGCATTTTGCTGGGCAAAATGTTGTTATGGTGTGAGAAAGTCCATGAGAACCTGAAGCCATGCAAGGTCAGAAATGTAAAAATACAGAATGTAATTTTTGAGTTGGGGACAGTAAGCAGTCCAGAGCATAAACATGAAAAATACTGACAGGGAAAGGTGGTGGTGGTGGTAAGATGGGAAGACTCAGGAGATGGAAACTCTGCAACATCAATGATCAGCCCTGATCCAAGGAGCAATGGAAGAAGATGTTCCTGGCCTGGCCAGTAAAGGCTGTTTGAATGTTTCATTGAGGTAGTGAGTGAGTTAATGCTCAGTCTTTTAGCCAGCTTGCTTTTATTGGGTGCATTAGCCTATAAGTATCGTTTTACATTTTTCATTTATGCGTATCCTGTTTACAGTCTCTTTGTACACAGAAGTGACCCAGAAAATACGGATTATGGCATGTGTAAGAAAGCCAGATAAAAGTGTAATTGGAAAGAGACAAAAATATGCTAGACTAATAAATAACACATTCTACCTTTCTAAAGGGTGGTCGGGCATTGGAACGGGTTGCCCAGGGAGGTGGTGGAGTCACTGTCCCTGAGTGTGTTTAAGGAAAGGTTAGATGTGGTACTTAGGGACGTGGTTTAGTGGGTAATAGGTGGTGGGGGGATGGTTGGACTAGATGATCCTTGAGGTCACTTCCAACCTTAATGATTCTATTCTATTCTACTAATCATCAGATTTAATCCAGTCACATTAATCAGCTCCATATTTTCTACCCGGCATAATACTGGATCAATACTAGACATACATTGGCCATCTGCTCTCAGAATCTCTGAAGATCATCTTAAATACTCAGGTCAACAGGATCCTTATCTGGTTGCTAATGTTGACAGCCACAGTTCTTTGATGCAGAGCTTTAATTGAATTAGATGCTCCTGCAGTCACTGATTCATCACCCTAGTAGTCAGTGCAACTCTGCTGAAAAATCTGCAACATTTCCAGCTCTTCAGAGGTGGCCTTATTGGGAAGAGGATTCTTTCCATCCCAGAAGCTATTAAAGATACAAACAGCTTGGCACTGAATCATTTTTATGTGACTGCTGGAACACCAGTCTGAATTAGGGCTATATTTACGTAAAACTGTGTGGTAATGGTCTTCTCTGACTTTTTTTTTAGTTAAAAAAGAGAGAGGGAGGGAGGAAAGGAAAAGGAAAAGGAAAAGGAAAAGGAAAAGGAAAAGGAAAAGGAAAAGGAAAAGGAAAAGGAAAAGGAAAAGGAAAAGGAAAAAAGAAAAGGAAAAGGAAAGACAGAGAGAGAAGCTGAAAAAGAATAGGAGCTGCAGTGACATTCAATGGAATAATTTTGTGCTGCTACAAATCAGTGTCTAACCACTAATGACAAGCTATGAATATATATATATAAACAGCCTTAATAAAAAAAGCCCTATTCCAATCACAGAAAAGCAGCCAATGGGCACTTTGTAATGTTACCAATTCAATCATAAAAGCTTTCAGCCCTAATTTGTAAGGCTGAACTCATTACTCAAAAGTGCTCTGCTCTTTATATTGTCTTATAATAATTTCTAGGGTAGCTTTCAGGTTTGGTCACACCACGGTCAGGCCCTTCAAAGATGTCTCAAAGACAAATTGAGAGTGGCATTTTCCCTCCTTTCTTTACATATGCTAAAATATCCCAAATTGCCTTACTCTTCCCTCTTTTTCAAGGCCGGACAGTCTCCAGCAGTCCCACCTGGGAACAATCAAATCTCAGCCACCAAACTCCCAACTTAGGTGTCTGAAAGCAGATGCGCCGGGCGCTGAGCCATTTCCAAGCCTGGCCCACCACCAACCGCAGGGCTATTCACGGCAATATGATCCATAACAATAAACGTTTCTGAAGTGCTTCTCATTAAATTATCTGCGCAAGCTGATGGTAATTCCTCAGTGACGTGGAACAAGCCGTTGCAATGCTGGGAGGCTGCTAAGCGCCGTGCAGGGGAACACGCAGGCTCAGACAGACAAATTTCCATAGCAAACTCTGTGCTTTGCGTTTTCTGCAGTGACACAGAGGCAAGTTCATGACAAGCGCGAGCCCAGAGGCAGAGGTGCAGGATGATTTCTCTGAATTTGTGCCTAAAAGTCTGCCCCTTCTCTGCAGGCTTTTGCATGAAAATGAAAAAAGCTCCAGCTACTCTTAGGCTCCCCAATTCCTCTGGTTTTGGTGGTTTCACTGAGAATAAACGAGAGATGCAATTTGTCACAGGCTTGTGGAAATGCAGCAGAACGCCTGTCCCGTGTGGCATGCTTTAGCCCTCTGCACTAAATAAAGCTGTGTTTCAAGATCTTGCTATAGACATAAATGCTCAGTCTCATAGCATCTTTAGATGGGTGTGTAATGATGTGTATATACACACACATGAAAACCTCTGAGTTCCTTGACAGCAAGGAGCTTTATAGCTAGCAAGTACGGTACTGTTATATACTGCATGTCGTGCCAGGATACCAGAGTTTGAAGTGCTGCTACCAGCCTCATCTAGCCTAACATATTGGCCCTTAATCTGGTTCCCCTATGAGGAGCCCTCCTATCATGTCCACATGTAATCAGACCTGTGCAGCTGCCTACATGTTCTTTTTAATTGGATTGAAGTTAATCACAGTAGGATTAATTTGAAGAGATCAAGGAAACAGAGTGATTTTTGGTGGAAAGCAGATGGTTTCTTCTGGATGGAATAAAGCTCTGAAAGCGGTATGAGGTGTTCAACTTTTCAGGTTTACTGAGATTAAAAGCTCAAGGATTCTGTAACTTAACTATAGTATATTTAATCTCATTTATGCCACGTCAATGAATGAACCCTTTGGAAATTAACTGTGTGGTTTCCAAAAAGAAGTGGCTTACTGACAGATACCAGCATCTGACCATCAACAGGCACTGTGAAGGAAGGTGTGGAAACATATGTCCAAACCTGGTATAATTATTCCCAAGCAAACAAAAATTAAGCACAGCTGTTTTCCTGAGAACCAAGAGCATCCTGCCTCTCCAAATGGCATACCATGTGTCATTGTTAAAGATTAACCTTAAGAAATAGACTGGCAGTTCAGCACTGACTTGTGATTTCAGCTCCTTCCCTTTCTGCCCTCCAAATGGAGTTACTGTAAAGGAATTCAATATCCAACTACAGAGTAAGAACATAGCCTCTTTAAATTAGACCACTGAAATTCAGCCACCTAAAACCTTGAGTGCAGTTGAAAATCTGTTCTTAAAAGATTATAACAAACTTGAAGAATCATTTGATGAATGAGCTGCTGTTCTTTTCCCATCTCTTACATACGTGTGTAAAATACATTTGCCATTCCCACGCTCAAATGCACACAGATATCCTGATGTCTCTACAAAGTCAGACCTTGATGAAGTGCCATAATTTGTATGTGACATACACATTAAGCAGGAAAGAAGCATGTCACTACAATGAGGATGCAAACTAGATGAAGTTGAGTCAAGAATTGAGCTATAAGCTCTGCAGAGCAAGGAGAATGGGAGTCTGGGGAAAACCCATGCAGGGTAATGTTGGTGTACCCCTCAAACTCCAGAAAGGAGAAAGTTTTCCAAAAAAAGCCAAGCAGATCAATGACGAAAAAAGGCACCTAGAGCTCACTCACACTCTATCGTCACTGACTTCCCGAATCTAGTGTGAACAAAGCCATTTCACTTCCATACAGGATCAAAGAAAGAACGACAGAAAAGCTCCATTAACGGCTCTGAAATTGAATCACAAGAAAGTGCATCATCTTGGCTTGCACAATTCTTTTTCACAAAGTGAAAAAGGTTATGCATGTGGGATTGCCAGGTACAGATCTGGGACCAGCTAAGGCAGGACTAATGAAAAGGTCTACACAGAGGTGCTTGCCTTTATAATTGTTCTTAGCACAATTTCTCCCAAATCTGATCAACCAATTCAGTTTTGCTCACAGTTTTTATCTTCTACTGAGTTTAGGGCAAAAATCAGAAATTCTATTCCATTTCTAAGAGCACTGAACAGCAATGATTACTCAGCTAGATTTGCCCTTTGAAAAGAGGATCTTGACTTAGTTGAGAAGTCTGACCACTTTAATTATAACCAATTATCTTGTGTAGGGATATTAAATAACATACATCAGTAATATTAGCAGGGTCAGTATACCATTATGGTGAAATGCATTGCTTCATCCAAAGCTTCTAATCAGAGCTCTCCTGTGAGACAAGACACTTCCCTACAGATGTGTCCTCTCATCTTGCACTTACTGTAAGTACTACTGCCTTCATTATCTTGATAGATAAGAGCTTCACAAACAGCTACAAGTTTATCTTCACACACAAAAAAATGGCATGATGTCAGTATTCTCTCTTTAGAGCCAGGGAACAGAAAGATGAAATGCCAGACCAGATCGTCTCCTCTTTCTGTGCCTGCGAAAACGGGAGCAGGTGGGAGAACAGTAGACTCTGGAAAAGGAAAACTGGAGAGTCACCAGTAGAGAAGGCACAGCACAAAGAGTACAAGGTTACTTCTGCATGCCCCTAGGCTTGCACTGCATACCTTACTTACAACTGAATACAACCTTACGCAGAGAAGGCTATAAGAATAAAACCCATCAAGATGTATTTTAATCTGCTTTAAACTCAACATAACTATTCATTTGCTATAAGCATGTATCATTTAAATCCCGTGGTCTAGTTCTCCTCCCATTATATGCATTTATTTAACATTTCATAATCCGCTAGGGCTGAGAGGCAATTTAGGGCAGGACCTCATAGTGATTATCACTTAGTGCAAAGGAGCTTATTACCTTACACCCACACTTCAGAGCAGTCAGTAGAGATACGACAGAGTTCATATCAGCTGAAAGTAAAGATTAGCTCTGGATATTAATAGATACACGATCATATTTTCCAGTAAGATTTAGGTAACTACCAACTTGTTCTGTTGTACAGTTTTGCTTTTCATTATGTAATTAAAGGCAATGTACGTGAAGCTGAAGGTAATAACCACGTAGTACATATCACTCTTTTGACAAACTAAGAGACATACTGCTAATAGCTAAGTATATTTACTCCACAATTGTTGTAAATCACGGAGGAACATGTTTGGTTGTACTATTAACAGTAAATTACAAATACGAAAAAGTATAATTAGGTGGTTATCTTGTAGCTAAAACATAATTACACTGCAAATGTAACAATCACTTTAGTTTTAAATACGAACACAGGCACATTTATTGAATTTGGTTTGGAGAGCTTTCAAACAAACATGGTAGGGGGACAGTTAGACTAGATGATCCTTGAGGTCTCTTCCAACCTTAATGATTCTATGACACACATATACCACCACTTCACAGGAAACAAACTTCCTGACATTCCTTTGGCATAGAGAAAACTACAGCTGCTGAAAGAACAAGTTTTTTCACTAATATTAAGTACATTGCATGAACTACTACTTTGTGCAAACACAAAGTGACTTTTCATCATTAAACAACATCTACAATCTTTCCAGCTGTCTTCTGAGTATCTTGATCACAGACTTGGGGTCGCTTTACACCAGTGCAAAATGGGTGAGAAAGAACTATGTCCTCCCTTCCTTCCCCGGCCGACCCCCCAAAATGACAGCCCTACTACTCACGGTGCACAGCTTATTGAATTTGGGGGCACTAGGATCAGCAGCTAAAAAAAAAAAAAAAAAAAAAATCTGCATCTAGTTGGCCCTGGACACAAACAACTAGTTCAGCTATGAGCAAACATCACATCATACCCATCTCCTCTTCTCAGACTGCACGCTCTCTGGGACATAGTATAGTATGATATATAATTATGCAACTCTGCATTGCTCAAAAGCTGACAACTGTGTAAACTGCTAACGAAAATTTCCTGAAATAGTCCTTCTTTGCATTTATGATTTCTTCTAAAACTACAGTCTACAAAATATACCATTCCTTGTGAGTGTTAATTAAAACAAATCCCCCATGAATCATATTCCTGATATAGCTTTCTGTTTTGGAGATAATATTGACAGAAGTAGAGAGGTCTTCTCAGCAGATCTGCTTCTAGTGAAGCTGCAAAAGCTCTCAGAGGAGGATAGAATCATAGAATGGTTAGGGTTGGAAGAGACCTAAAGCTCTTCTAGTTCCAACCCTCCTGCCATGGGCAGGGACACCCTCCACTAGACCAGATTGCCCAAAGCCTCATACAACCTGGCCTTGAACACTGCCAGGGAGTGGGCAGCCACGATCTCTCTGGGCAAAGGATGAAAAAGTTAATTAGAAAACAAGGATCAGAGTGAAAGGGGGGAAAAAAAAAAAAAAAGGTAGAGTACAAATGTATGATTAGGGGAGAAAATGAGAGATCAATTTTTATAAAGGAAATTGTATTCAAATGCCAACTTCATCCAGCAGTCTGCATAATTCATGTAATACCTCTACATGCCAGTTGATAGCTGTACCTGTTTGAGGACATTAATCACACACAAGAAAGTCGGTTATTGTGTTAAAGAAATGAGTGAATAGATAGTGAAAGTAACAGGCACTAGACAGGAAGAACATTAACTGATGCCAAGAGACCACAGACGTGGGTGGATGGAGAATCTGACCTTCAGTCTGTAACAGAAACAAGTAGTATCATTTCAGAGAAAGTTATTTCACTATGAAAAATTGAAATTAGTGCAGTATAGCCTCCGGGCAAAATTTTTATCTAATTTCAATTTTGGAAAATAAAGATTAAACTAATTTGAAATGAATAACTTTGAAAAGTTGATTTTCCTGAGAAAAAAAATCAAAGGACTTTCAAAAATGAAGTGACTGCATAACGTGAAAATTAGGTGTTTGTTGCTGTTGTAAAAACCCAAAATTTAAGATGTCCCTTCTGATTACTCAAAAGCTGTAAGAAACCCTTCATATTGAACCAAAAAAATTCCTACTGAATTCAATGAGCATTAAATCACACCTTTTGGGACAGTCCTTCTACACTAATCCTGATAGATGAGAAAAGTAAAGATTAATATTGTCTCTGTCATATTGCCAGCTTCTCAATATCCGCAGCACACCCATTTTATTTGTCAAATGCATAAGCTAGGATGACCAGTAGCTACAAAAAGTGCCAGACCCAGGTTTGGCTATGCTGTCTGCAGCTTGGGCATGGACACCTGGCCTGAGCACCCTGAAATGTGCCAGCCGGGGCTTATAGCCACTGTACTCAGTGGGTAAGTACAGCTTGTCCTGCAGTACCCCAAGCTGCTCATCAACACTCGTCACTTGAATAGATGAGAAAAACTCAGGTATGTCTTGCATTATACATGGTTCCAGCATGGATGGTCTGAATCAACAGTAGTCAGAGTCAACATTGCTCCAGAAATAAGGACTAAGGGCCTCTTTCACTGGTGGCTGAATGCTTTCCCTACAAAGGCAAAAATACTTGTTGGTGTCATAGGATCTTTAAGGTTGGAAAAGACCTCTAAGATCACCGAGTCCAACTGTCAACCCAACACCACCATGTCTACTAAACCATGTCCTGAAGTGTCACGTGTACACACTTTTTGAGCGCCTCCAGGGATGGGGACTCAACCACCTCTCTGGGAACCTGTTCCAATGCCTGGCTGCTCTCAGTGAAGACAATTTTCCTAATATCCAATCTAAACCTCCTCTGGAGCAATTTGAGGCCGTTTCCTCTTCTCCTATCACTTGTTGCTTGGAAGAAGAGACCAACATCCATCTCACTACAACCTCCTTTCAGGCAGCTGTAGAGAGCGATAAGGTCTCCCCCTCAGCCTCTTCTTCTCCAGACTAAACCAACCCAATTCCCTCAGCTGCTCCTCATAAGACTTGTGCTCCAAAGCAGGCCCAAGCACAAACAATCTTTGTATCCCCTTGCAGCACATTTTCCATCCCTGCGTGGCTCCTACAATGAGGATCTTTCAGTGTGCGTCATGCCCTGTTCTCTCTGTTGCATTTACCTCCTTGGCCTGGCAATACTCAGAAGCAGGTGTGCTTCATGGAGCTCTCTACCTCTTTGCTCAGCTGTTTGTACAATTTGCCCTGTTTTCTATCCCTTGTACGGTGAGGAGGACCAGGATCTCTGTACATGAGTAAATACAATAAGATGGTGTAAGAGCATTTAGTAATCAGTTATGCGTGCTGCAGCCAGTTCCTTCCCCTTGATTGCTCCTTTTGTGTTAAGAGCTTGTCCTTCACACACCATGTACAGCAGAGAAATTCTGCAGCTAACCAGTGTGCTAATGAAACAGTTGTTCTGTTAATAGAAATTTTTATAAACTGGCAAAGAAAGAAGCAGCTTTACAAATGAGCCCTCCTCTTCAGCTAGGGCCCCCATTCAACTTGAGTGCCACAAAAAGCACTTCAGCAGTGCTTGAGCTTTACTACTTCAACTGTTGATTTCTTTCTCCCCAGTATCATGAACCAATTAGAAGTGTTACAGGAGTTTATCAAAGAACAGCCAAGTGAGTCATCTAGCTATTATTTTAATAAAGTCACACCTGAAGAGTCCAAGCCCCAGCTGAGAACAGAGCCCACTGTGTCATGGACTGCACAAACACACAGCAAGGGTCCCCACTTCTGACGTTGACAGTCGATGCTTTATGGGGACTCACCTGTGCAGGGCAGTGCTGACAACACAGCACCCCGCACCAGGATGGAGGGCAGCCAGATCACAAAGGTGGCTCTCAGAGCCCACCCAAGCCAAGTCTCGAGATGCAGAGTTGCCTACCTGCCAGTTGCCTGATGGGCAGCTATCCTTGTGCTTTTCATAGCTTGACAAGTTCTCACTTTATTTACATGTAACAAGTGAGGCTGAGAAAAGCAGCAGCCAAGCAGCCAATGTGTATCCTGTCCTGCCAATGCTTTCAGGAAGGCAATAATTGCCCAGGTTGAGGTACTGGCCATTTAGGCTTGCCAAGCAGGAATTGGGTGCTTCAAGAAATTTGTGTTGGTGTTGACACCAAAGTCATCATGGCCACAGGTCTGAAGCAGCAAAGATAATGAGGGGAAAATGAAATTGAAGAACATGCATTTGCATCGTGGCTGCAAAGGCCCTGGTGACTCCCTGAAGAAATGCGGCTTCTGGAGTGGGGAATCTCTCCCTTGTCTACAGCCGAGAAAATTATTTCGGTGACTATCACAGCTGCACAAACTGCAGTAACTTAATATTTTAAAAAACAGGGGAGTAAGGGAGAAGCAAAAAGAAGGATGAACAACTGGGGAATGAAAAGGCCAAGTAACCACAGAGAAAATGAACAGCAGTGGAGGGCAGTAGAAAAAGCCGGCAATGAGTTTATGCCAAAGTCAATGATCAGCAACTCTTTTTTTTTTTTTTTTTCCCTTTAAGGAAGTGGGGAATGTTTAAAATGTATTACTTTTTTTTTTTTAATCAGAGCTTCTTACATGAGAAGGTGACATCACACTGGCAAGAAGTTTTGCCAAAACCACAGAAATTCCTCCCATCTTCTTGCCCTTGACTCTAAAGGGCGCCTGGGCACTAACAGAAAAGCCCACCTTTGACCCATGAAGCAAAGCTCTCTCATTGCCAGCCCTGCTCCAGTGAAATCTCTCCCTGCTAGAGGACTTGGCCAGGACACTCAGGTCACCTGGACAGCAGTCTTTGCTGAGATTTTGACAGGCGTGGTGCGTCAACCTCAGGCAGCATGCTCATGGGAGCAGGAAAATCCTGTTTCCCAGCCTGGCCCCTGTGACAGCTTCTTGTGAAGCATTTGGTAATCAAGGGACTACAGAATCACAGAATCACAAGGGTTGGAAGGGACCTCGAAAGATCATCTAGTCCAACCCCCCCTCGCCAAGGCAGGGCCACCTAGAGCACATCACTCAGGAACACGTCCAGTCGGGTTTTGAATGTCTCCAGAGAAGGAGACTCCACAACCTCTCTGGGCAGCCTGTTCCAGTGCTCTGTCACCCTCACAGTAAAACAGTTTTTCCTCACATTAACCCGAAACCTTCTGTGCTCCAATTTGCACCCGTTGCCCCTTGTCCTATCACTTAGTGAGGCCGCGAAGAGCCTGGCTCCATCTTCCCAACACTCACCCTTAACATATTTATAAACATTGATGAGGTCACCCCTCAGCCTCCTCTTCTCCAAGCTAAAGAGACCCAGCTCC
>VWZZ01003975.1:423094-438928 GCA_013399095.1 Psophia crepitans
CTGCTCTCCAGCAGGTCAGTCCCCAACCTGTACTGGCACATGGGATTCTTCTTTCCTAGGTGCAAGACCCTACACTTGTCCTTGTTGAATCTCATCAGGTTCCTCCCCGCCCAGCTCTCCAGCCTATCTAGGTCCCGCTGAATGGCAGCACATCCCTCTGGTGTGTACCAGAGGGATGTGTACACGTCCTACCAAAGTCCTCTGGCAAAGAAAACCAGAATTTGTACACAGTATTATTTCAGATGTGAAATTATAAGCTGCTTTGTGCAGTATTAAGTAAATAGTTAGGGACAAAGCAGTTTTTAACAAAAAGAGGTAGCGAGATACTCATGGATTAGTTTTGCACTTCAGCAAGCCTCAAAGAATTGTCTGTAATATCTCTCCATTCTCAGGATGTAGCTTTTTCTTTTCAGTGAGCATGTCACCTCCTGTCAGCATCCCCTCTGCCTTCCTTCATCCTCTTAATTAGTGACTTCGAGCTCTGCCTTTGTTCTCTCCATTCGGCTTTAAGCTAGAGAAATTAAATCGGAGGAATCCTCCAGAAGGCTTTGTACCTGCACATGAAGGTGTCATAAATAGCTTGTTAATGATTTGAAAAGTGACTAATAAGTAGCTACATTGGGTAACCTTTCAGCATGCTGAATAATTTGTTAAAAAATTAATAAGTTTAATGGGGGCTACTTTAGTATCAGTATGGAAACAGGAAAATTGAAACTTATACCAGCACTGATGTTCCTTTGTGTCTCTCTAACAGAGACACTTCCCCCCAGATGTCAGCACTGGGGCAGAGCCAGGCATTAGGGGGCGATTAACTCAAGGGCCAAAGCCTGAGGCAGACATTAGGCCTAAGCCCAGTGTTTGCTTAGTAGAAAACCTTGTAATTAAAGCAATACAGTCCAGAGACCTCAGTTAAAAATAATTGTCATCTTCAGGGGATACCCCTATATCTTCTAAGTCCGATAAAATTTCCTCAATTTTGCACACCTGCTGTCATTACAATCTCATTTCTAACGACTGTTTCCTTGCAGCAGGTTCAACATCATAATAGTGCACTGGAAAGTTATCAAATACTTCACCTGCTGGCTATTCCTGCCAATAAACCAAACAACTTTGAAACATGAGCAAAAAAATTAATCAAAAACAATGATCAAACATAATCAATGTAAAAAAAAATAATTAACAAAATTACTTGTTTGCAGAAGGTACATCCCTACACCTCAGCTCCTCAAACGTGTTCGTATACCATACCTAAGGGGAACACATGTATTAAGAGGTGCTTAATTTTTATAGATTTTGTGCATTAATGGTGACTGAAAAATGTGCTACTACGGGTGTACACATCAACTTGGGATGCAGTGAGACTGCACTTGAGCTAGTGTATAATTCTAAACTCTTCTGACAGGAAAGTACCCAGTGTTAATTATTAACTAATAATAAATTACTCTGACATTGACCTAGGAGTTTGGTAAGATATTAGGATGCTCATGTTTAAATCTAACTCTATGAAGAAGTATCAGAAATGTTTTATGAATAATAAGCCCACTGAGAGCTCTGTGCATGTATCATTAACTGACATGACGCTGTGAACAAAATAGAATGTTCCTATCTTTAGTGACAAGAAATCAGGGTCCTTCTGTTTCCAGCCGGGCCAAGCAAAGGAGTTTTTTCAACCACAAGACTGCAAATTTCACGGTATCAGCAAGCATGTCACAAATTCTTACCCTGAACCAGACTGCTTGCACTGAATCTGTCTAGGAATCTGCGACAAAACATTTCAATTTTTCCTTTTGAAACAGTTATTCATTTGGAAATATCCTTGAAATTTTCTTCTTCTTAAATATTTCAAAAGTCTTATTCAAAACAATATGGGCTTTGGCAAAACTTATATGTCAGGGGGAAGTGAGATAAGAAACATGAATATTTATTTCTTTGAGCATTTCCCAACCACCACCATTCTCTTCTGGAACTTAGTATCATAGAGTCATTGTGGTTGGAAAAGACCTTTAAGATCATCAAGTCCACCCATTAATCTGGCACTGATAAGTCCAACCACTAAACCATGTCCCTAAGCACCACATCTACACCTCTGTTAAATACCTCCAGGGATGGTGACTCAACCACTTCCCTGGGCAGCCTGTTCCAGCACTTGACAACCCTTTTGGTGGAGAAATTTCTCCTAATATCCAATCTAAACCACCCCTGGAGCAATTTGAGGTCATCTCCTCTTGTCCCATCACTTGTTACTTGGGAGGAGAGACCAACACCCACCTCTCTACAACCTCCTTTCAGGTAGTTGTAGAGAGTGATAAGGTCTCCCCCTCAGCCTCTTCTTCTCCAGGCTAAACAGTCCCAGTTCCCTCAGCCGCTCCTCGCAGGACTTGTGCTCCAGACCCTTCACCAGCTTTGTTGCCTCTCTCTGGACATGCTCCAGCACATCAGTGTCCTTCTTGCAATGAGGGGGTCAAAACTGAACACAGCACTCAAGGTGCAGCCTCACCAGAGCTGAGTACAGAGAAACAATCACTTCCCAGGTCCTGTGGGCCACACTGTTCCTGATACAAGCCAGGATGCTCTTGGGCTTCTTGACCACCTGGGTAGGCTGCTGGCTCATATTCAGCCAGCTGTTGCCAGCACCCCCAAATTCTTCTCCTCCGGGCAGCTTTCCAGGCACTCTGCCCCCAACCTGTAGCACTGCCTGGGGCTGTTGTGACTCAAGTGCAGGACCCGGCACTTGGCCTTTTGAACCACATGCAGCTGGCCCCAGCCCATCGATCCGGCCTGTCCAGATCAGCCTGTCGAGCCTTCCTACTCTCGAGCAGATCAATACTCCTGCACAACTTGGTGTCATCTATAAATCGACAGAGGGTGCAGGTCACCTGCCAAATCCCCAATTTCCCTTTTTTTCTTGGGCATAGATCTCAACTGGCTAATTTATCACCATAACTGTGCAGCCATAGATCAGGGTTTCTAGTCCTACAGCTAACAGAACAGTGGAGTTTCTGAATGTATAACTGTTGAGCTCCAGCCACAAAAACAATTTGAAAGTCTTCATCTGGCAGCCTCATCCAAAAACTATCAAAACAAATGGCAGGACATTTCAGTGTTAAAATCCAGGGCACTGAATTGGGTCCGACCTGGGCAGTAGCCCCAAGAGAAATCAAGTAAGATACTTTTTTTTTAGAGACGGACCGTGGGCTTTTTTTGTTTTGTTTGGTGTTGTTTTTTTTGTTTGTTTTAGCTTTTTTTTTGCAGGAGGGTATAAAAAACAGATCTCCGTTTCACACTTCAATTGAAAACAAAAAAGAATGAAGAGCAAAACATTTGAGTTACAGCAGAAAAATATCATAAGGGTTTGCTTCTAATTTCTTTTTTCTAATTTGATGAGCTCAGATTCCCATTTAATGGTCCCCAGGACTCTTACACACAAAGGCCACTGACAGCCTATTTACGAGGCATGATGCTAGGGTTCTTTTTTCTACTTGGAAATGTGCTTACTCTTCCTTTCCTGCCTAAGCTGTGTCTCACTAGCCTTGACTAACCTTCAACTATGTAACTTAAATGCATCACATTTATGCTTCAGTGTGCTTTGGAAACCTTGATACCCACCTACAAATGGGAAAACATGACTCCACTGTAGTTTCTTCTATTTGTAGGAAGATAAATATGTATGGCATCAATGTTTCTTGGCTCTCTGACAGCAGACCTGTCACCTCCTGATCTCAGGCAAGCTTTAATGACAAAAATCAGTAGTTCTTTCTGACTTGGTACTCACAGAGAAGCATCAGTGAGACAGAGCTCCAAGTATTTTTTGATCAGTGCATTTCTCCAGGCAAGAGTCTGATTGAGTGGTAATTTCCAGGCTGAAGCCCTTTGGACCAGGGGAGCATCCTTCACCCATCAGAGTAAAGTCAGTAACAACCAATTCCTCGACTTCAGTAGACTGAGACCTTTCAAAATTCTTTCGCAAAAAGGATACCTACAATCAAGTCAAATACAATAAACCAAAACCAATCGAGACCCTAATTTTGACAAGATTTCTGATTAGCCCGAGACTTTTGCACCTTTACATCCTGCCATACATGTACGTTGTGGGAAAATAGCACTAGAGAGCCTATTTGTAGGATAATACTTACTTACCAAAAACCTGTGTTTATCCCACCGATCAAAGTACACAGTTCAGGTAAAGAAATTCTACTTTTCAAAGCATGCAATACAGGGAAAACTCTACCACTTGGGGTCAATCTTACTGATTTTAAGAGAAATATAGTGCAGTTCACTTCAGCCTGTATTTCTCTCACTTCACTGGTTTATGATACACAGCTTATGCAGACTCTAGTAAAACTAATTATTGGTTTACCTGTCTTGCAAAGGTAAATTCCCTACAGATTTCACTGGAAAGATGACAACTTTTTTGAAGAATGATATTTCTTTCTACCAAGGAAGTCATTAGAAGTTGGAATCTGTGATAAGCACAAGTTTTTCTGATAAAGGACTACGGTAACAGAGCAGAAATTATGTATATATTTTGTTCTTCCTACATTTTTTATTGCATTTTTATTTATGCATTTACTAAGGTCAAATGCATACTATGCAATACTCTTTAGAAGCTTTTTAGCAGTTATTCTGTACAGTCTATAAGCTTATATACTTTTCTTGCTTTGGTGTATGTATCAATGCTTTACAATGTTTATGGGACACATTTCCAAGCACAAAAACCTATGATTCTGCTACAAACATTTGTTTTGCTTTTCTGTAAATAACAGCAGCTTTATACTTTCCTGTAACTGAATAAATCACTACTCAATCTCAGAAAAAAAAAAATATTAGCTCAAACTGAGTATTTATTACTTTCGGTAGAAAAGAGAGACCAGTTGGGTTTGTTTGTGGGTCTTGGTTTGTTTTGCTTTTTTTACATAAAAATAGGTATCTTGGAAAGAAATGCTTTTTGGCTTCAGATTTTTAAAATTCTGGCTTGAAAATGTAGCCACAATGTCTTCCCGCACAAAGCAATTTGATCTCCCTTAAAATTTCATCTTTGAAAGTAGTTGTCAGTATATTCTGAGAGACTGCATAAGTTAAAACCTGCTGAAAACAATATTAGGAGAATAAAGGCAAATCTCTTGCTTTTGTGTCCTCCCAGCTTGACTGTATTATGGCATGGAGGTACACTAGCTGTCACATGAGCCTGTGTGCGCTGTGATGTGCCGTACAAATTCCTCCGCTAATGAGGAGCAATGAGCACATTCCCATGTCCTATTGCATTTTACTCAGCCTGTCTCTTTGCAAGGATCTCTTCTCATCACTTCTCAGCAGGAATTTCTTTCTTTCACAGAGGAAGATGAAGACAGCTTGGTGGGTGTTTGTATATGGCTTCAGAAGAATATGTTTGAAAGCTGTTATGTTGTACAGAATAATACTAAGCTGCTTAGCCTCCCCGTCCCAGTTACTCTCTAAGTAATAGGAGCTATATAACACAGGGAGGTAACAAAGATAACTGTGTAGAAAAAAAATTAAGGAAGCTCCAATGTTGGAAAAAGAAGTTATATAAATAACACAGGCACAATAATTATTCACTGAACATACCATACTTGAAGAAATAACATGTGTAGCTGTCACCATGGACGAGTTGTGCAAGACTTCTCCTAGGTTTAAACAGTAACTGGACCCTGATATCTTCAGGAAACATTTGGAACCTCAATCCGAGTCTTCTGCTTTCATCACTAAACTTCAACTTTTCTTTAGTATCTGATTTTAGCAGATGACTGCAAATGACAGTGTCATACAAATTTTTATTTTAACTGAGAAAGTACCCAGGGGAGCTACAGAAGCGATCCCCTCTGCCTATCATAGGCACTTACCTTGAGCCTAGGCTGCAGGCATACAGTGTATCAGCTCCCCTCAGACAATTATGCAAGACAAGCCTTACGAATCCTTCCAGAGAAAAAAAGTCCTTTATCAGTGAGCCCTGCCGTCATCCCTCTTCTAGGAAGCAGTAAAGTCCAGTTTTACCTTCACAGTCAAGAAGCCATGTGCTGGCACTGCCTCGCCTGTCACCTACCACTGACATTTGCAGTTTTGAATGAGGGACGAACAGACCTGAGCAGCTCAGACTTCCTCGCTCTCTGGGAGAAGCAGTCTCTGTTTCCAGGTTCATGCGGCAGCCTGGACCAAGCTCTGTGTTGCTTTGCTACTAGTTCTCCAGGCAAAAGCATTTCATCACAGCTCTGGCGCCTCATTGTTGGACCATGGCCCCAGCACCCTCACTTTGAGAGAACTCAACTCTGAGCTTCCACAGCTTTTTGGAAGCTCAGGTGCATTTGGAAGCATCAACTAATTTCAGGTTTGTGTTTTGTTAGCTCTCCTCCTCTGAGCTGTTTCACATGATGTTTTTTCTCAAAGCTTCCTACACTGCTAAGGAACAGTGTAGGAACAGTCAATTTCACTGACTGTTTCTCTCTCCTCAGATCCTCCTTCCAAACAGGAAGCAGGACAAATATGTAGGACAAATATGAATTTTGCCATAGATAAAGCACACAAAGTTCAAAAAGACTTACCTAGAGGCCTCCAGAAAGACTGGCATTGGAGGTACATGGCTGAGGGTAAAGGATTAAAGCTGTGACAGCTGAAAACTGTTCCAGCACCAGCTGAGAGGTCTTTCATACAACTAATGGCACAGATATATGGAAAAAAAGGCTGAGATAAATGTTATCTGGCAGACCTCACTGGAGTAGTTTAAGATCACACCCCTCTGACTGTAACACATCACAGCTAACATACCTGAGTGGCTCATGCAGACGCTTCTGATTCATTTTAGAGCAAAGTAACACAGATTCATTTAAATCATTCCCAGCACTGAAGCAGATCAGAAATCTTGCACAGGTTTGGGAGTCAGCACAACTGTGAGGACAGGCATCACTCCTGGAAGGATGAGAAGGGGAAACTAAGGAGCAGATAGTGGTACATCATCTTCAGCAACTCCTGGCAGACCCATAGGAGCACTCTGTCTAGACTTAAAACAACAGGGGCACAGAGTTGTGCAGGGGGCTAGCTCAGAGACTATCTAGCACTTCTGTGCTCTCATTGATCTCAAAGAACTTCTAAAACATTGGCATTTCCTTTTCTGTTTATGAGCTGGAGAAACTGAGACACAGCCATGAGGAACCGATTGACCTCCTGGCTCTCAGCCGCAGAACTCAGCATATAAATCAGTTATCTTGAGTCCTACCCCAGGGTTTTATTAACAAAACCAGGCAAAAAACCAGCCAGAAACCTAATTATGCCACATTGTGACTAGAAAGTATGTGACAAAACTCATCTGAGAGAGAAGAGGGAATGAAGCCATATTCTCTTTGGTGGAGACCAGCTACTATTGCCAATAAGTGATCTGCAACTCCCTTAGATCCTCCGTTCAGAGCCAAATTGCATGAGATGGGCTGGATTTAATAAGTTGCAGAATCCTTTGGCATTTGTTCCTTCCAACTGCACAGTTTTCCTTTCCAGGTTATCATAAGATCAATAAATGAGTAATTCTGGCCTCCCTGTAAAACACAAAGCTTCTTGCCTGTCCCCTCTCCTCAGCCCCTTCTTGAGAGATCTCTATTTTACTTTCTTTTCTTGCCCTTCTGTTTCCTACCGAATCACACTGAGAGTAATAAGTGTTCTGTGATCTCTTGTATTTTCCTTGTTGACTTTCCTTAGAAAGATGCAAGAACCATAGGAAAAAAACCACTCCTTTAGAAAAGATCAATTTCACATGTTGTGAACTGTAGGACAAGGTTTCAAGAGAGAAAGTCCTTCACGAAGTAAAGAAATTGCCCTCCACCCTGCAAACAGACGTTCACAGTCATTCTCCGTGAGATAGTCCTCACATAGATGTTCCCAGAGGGAAAAGACCACTTTAGCCATCTCTCCATAATGCTGATAGGGAGAAGAAAAAGCTTTCTTACAGATCTGAGTAAGGATAAAAGAAAGGGTTCACATGAAATTCAACCATAAGCTACAGAATTTAACAATACTGCCTCCCTGCAGAAGTACTTGAAGCTCAGAGGACCTCAGATGCAGAAGTGTCGTCATTGTTTGAACATTCAGGTTTTCACATCTCTCGTGGATTTTTTCTAGAGGTTTGTTTTGCTGTTGGTGGTGTTTTTCGAATGTTTGTAAACTTCCAGTGGTTATAATACTCTGCATCAAGAGTTTCCATGGCTGAACTATACGGTTTGTAAAGAAATGCTTCCTTGAATTGCTTTAAGCCTTTGTGTGATAGGTTTTTCTCACTTAACTCTAGTACTTGAAGTCCTGGAAGAAACACTGAACAACTGTTCTCTACCATGAACTCATTCCACAGTCCTCCAGCCATTGCTTTTCCAGCTTGAAAAGTCCTAAGTTTCTTAATCTCTCCCTGTGCTGAAGCTCTTCATAGTTTGATTGTTCTTGACATGTCCTTTGGATCTTTCCCAGTAACATTATTCAAATATAAAGCTACCAGAAATAGAGTGCTCAAGAGGTGGGAGTCATGGATTTATACAATGCTATAATAATGACTTCTACCCAGTTCTATATTCCTTCATAATTCCTAACCTCACACCTGCTTTGAAGACTGCTACTGACCATTAAGCCAATGTTGTGGCAAAGCTATCTATTTTAACTCCAACATCTTCCTCTTGAAAGGCTAACAAGTAGCTGGTGACCCACTGCTGAGTGTACAGTTAGAATTGTTTTTTTACAAAGTGCACCACTTTGGTTTTTTTCTCTGCACTGCATTTGATTTGATATTTTATTATCCAACCACCAAGAATAGTGAGGTTAATGACATTGCCCCCCTGTTGACACATAAGAAACAGAAGAATGAGGACTTATACAGGGCTTTCAACAGAGCAGAGGGCAAAAGATGAGTCTGTTGCACCCTCAGTTTTCCCCCATGTGAGAAAATATGCTCCTTGTAAAGCTTCTTTAAAGTTTTTTTATACCTGTAGTGTTTGGGGGGAGTCCATGCAAAGGCAGCCATTTCCTTTCGCTTCCAGAAGTAGGAAGCATGTATATAGAAGGAACAAAATCCCATAACGGAACATGAGGATGCAAGATGAGATCCAAAAGATTTTAAGGATGGAAGAACAGCTGAACAGCTTAAAGTTCCACTAATTGGCTACAAGAGAGGGGGTTTATGTTCTTTATGCCAAGATGTTCAAAAACATCCGTCACAGGATTTAGTCAAGCTAAATCTAAGCAACCACCTAAAATCTTGAGATCTCATAACCAGCTAGCTGATGAATATGAGGTAGGGAATATGGAGTAACTCAAGCCACAGGAAGGACATGTACCTGGGGTGGGGAGACCAGCACAGGGGCCTGAAGATGGGGGCTTGATGTTTCCTGCCACTAGGAGAGCAGGTAAGTGCATTGCGTAAAGTCCCTGGCAAGGCTGCTGTGGGCTGGTATGAGCCAGCCAGCTACAAATGGACAGGCAGCCTGTTCCTGCAACCTGCTCATGGAGAGAGCTGCAGCCATGGTGTCCTGCTGCTGCTGCACACCTTTGAGAAAGATCATCAGCTTTTAATACTGAAATTTATCTCGCTGTTTGCCCAGCTTCACATTCAAAGCCCCTCTCAGCTACAGCACTACAAAAGATGTGACAGCATTTGGGGATGTAATTGAAAACACTGCAGCCAGGACGCAGGTTTGGGAAGCATATGGGCAATATCCTGCAAATCATTTCCATATATAGCTGTTATTTCTGAGCAGATCTTGTGTATGTAACTGCAGCTTCTGTTATATCCTTTTCTCTCCTACCTTCTCAAAACCTCCCATCTGTTTGGCTCTCAAATTAACTGGGCATTTTAGCACAATGGGCAAGCTCCTCCAATCTATTATCTTGAAGGGAATTTTAATAACTTAGACTAGCTGGCCTGCATATTAACTCTTAGTTTTCTGCAGTTCGCTACAGTTATCTACAAAATAACAAGCTACATGCCACACACGGAAACTACCACGTTTCAGGATGTGCATGCTCCTATCCGGTACATATGTCAAGGAGCAGCACTCTATTGGGGCAGCACAGTCTTGTTACCTCCAAACTAAGTCTGTTCTTTCCAGTTAACACCATCTGAAAGTATTCAGAAGGCCTGCTGGCCAATCTTGCTTGGATCCCATGAACTCAGCTCTTTCATAGACTGGCTCAACCTCAGTGAGTTCCTCTCCATTTCCATGAAGCAGTATAAACACAACTCTGCCACAAGTGGCCATCTCACTAAAGGCAGTTTTAGTCAATACCCTGTGCCCTGGCACATCACATGTATGATGTCCTCGTCTCTAAATTGGAGATACATGGATTTGCTGGATGGATCACTCAGTGGATAAGAGTTGCGGTCAATGCGTCAATGTCCAAGTGAAGACCAATGAAGAGTGGCATTCCTCAGGGGTCAGGCATCGAGGCTGGTGCTTTTTAACACCTTTGTCAGTGACATGGATGGTGGATTCGAGTGCACCCTCAGGAAGCTTGCTGATGACACCAAACTGCATGGTGTGGTCAACACACTGGAGAGAAGGGATGCCATCCAGAGGGTCCTTGACAGACTTGAGATGTGGGTCTGTGCAAAACTCATGAAGTTCAACAAGGTCAAGTGAAAGGTCCTGCACACAGATTGAGGCAATCCCAAACACAAATACAGTATGGGCAGAGAATGGATTGAGAGCAGCCCTGAGGAGAAGGACTTGGGGGTGCTGGTTGATGAAAAACTCAGTATGAGCCATCGGTGTGCACTGGCAGCCCAGAAAGCCAACCATGTCCTAGGCTGCATCAAAAGAAGCATGACCAGCAAGTCGAGGGAGGTGATTCTGCCCTTTTACTCAAATCCTGTGAGACCACACCTGCAGCAATGCGTCCAGATCTGCAGTCCCCAAGATGAACATGGACCTGTTGGAGAGAGCCCAGAGGAGGGCCATGAAGATGATCCAAGGGCTGGAGTACCTCTCCTATGAAGACAGGTTGAGAGAGCTGGGAGAAGGCTCCAGGGAGACCTTATTGCAGCCTGCCAGTACCTAAAGGGGCCTACAGGAAAGCTGGAGAGGGGCTGTTTACATGTTACATGCTGGTATTGATGGCACAACGGTGCTTAAGCTGAAGCAGAGTAGATTTTGATTAGATATTAGGAAGACATTCTCTACTGTGAGGGTGGTGACACACTGGAACACGTTGCCCTGGAAGTGTTCAAGGCCAGGTTGGATGGGGCTTTGAGCAACCTGATCTAGTAGAAGGTGGGGTTGGAACTAGATTATCTTTGAGGTCCCTTCCAATCCAAATAATTCTATAATTCTTTGATTTCACTTCACTGATGATGGATACATCATCTGGAAAGTGAGTTCCTTAAATGACATCCACCTATGATCCTTGGTACTGTAGGGCAATGATAGTCCAGAGAGAAACTGAAACTCATCACTGGCTTCATCAACATATCAGTTCTTCAGAGCTGATCTAAAGGCTCTCTCCTGCAGAGAAGTTTCTTCTTGCTTATATGCATGGTTATTGAAATGTCTGTTGGTCATTATCATGGATGTTGAGTATGTTTCTCACTGATATAAGCAAAAACCCACAAGCAACAAAAGGTCTGTATTATCCATATTGGAAATGCCTATCAAGGACACCATCCAGTCCAGCACCAACAGGGGATTAGTGGCAGACTTTTGTGCCTGGAGGCAGACAAACACTTGGTTGGAGAAGAGCCCAAGGGCTTCACTAAACTGACTGAAAGCAATCAAAAGAGTCTTGGGAGCCTCTGTGAGCTTGGGCAAGGTTCCATTGTGAGCTTCCTGCTCTGATTTTCATCATGGTGCAAAATCTAGGCTGCTCTCAGTCTTGCCGTTCTGGGGAAATAAATGACTTCAATAACCAGAAGTGCCTTCTGCTACATCTGCCTGCACTGGTACTACACAGCTGCCCCAAGCCTATAAAATGTATCACTGCCTGTCTTTTTATACTTGTGCTATGGGTTCCCTGACCAGGGAATCTCTCTTCCTCATGTGCACAGGCTGTGGCAGAGTAAAATCTTGAGACACTCCCAGCACGAGCTCAAAGAGTGCCTATGCCTTGAGACAGGCTACAGCACAGTCCCTTCTAGCCCACACACCGGTTGTTTTGCTTCACTATGTAATGTAGTCCAGAGGAGCCACCTATGGCCCTGAGCTCCAGACAATAATTAAGTTGTTGGTGGGTTGCCCCAGAATTACAGTAACTGATGATTAAAGCAGGCGCAGGACACCACTGAGGCCTGGCACACAATAAGGCTGCTCAGTTGCTCTCCTCCAAATTCACACCGCTGAGCAATTTTGTTACACGCATCATGTTCCAGGATGCTAACAGCTTCGCTGTTTCCTAATCAGCTGGGGCAATTTACGCAGTCTCTGGCTGTGTTTTACATCAAACCTCATTTGATTCTCTGGTATGTTGCAATACTGCTAAAGACAACCATCCTTCAAATATGCTTTCCACACACATCATTCCCCTTCTATTCCAGTTTTAGAGGAAAAGGGCAACTCACAGCTGTGTATACTAATTAAGGGAGTCCTTATATATTGCACTCAGCACACTCCTCTGCGTTGTTTCTGAAACAGTTCTCTTATCTAACCCCACAGTTGATATAGTAAAAGATTGATGACAATGGTATCAGTAAGCACAGGTTTGAGATGGAAACGGTGACATTTTGTCTTGTCTCATGAGAACAGCTCCACATCCATCCCACAGATGCAGAAATCTGACCACTAGCTTAGCCTAGCACTAGCTTACCCTTTTACATACACAGCACAGAGAGAAGAAACTTGTGACACTGCTGTGCGTAAGCTTGTATTGCTACTTTATAGGTCACCAGCTCAGAATAGATCTCCGATAACGAAGGCCTCAGGTGAGAGGGAGATATCTCCTTCAGTCTGAAACGCTGCCTAATTGGAAGTGAAGTGCCTTGTGCCACCTTCCAAGCAAATACATTTGTATCATCAAATGCTTACCCATAGGCAGATGGCTGGAATTGCACAGTGGGGTTCCTTCTTCCAATCTGCTGCCACTAAGAGCCATTTGAGCCAGATCCAAAACCTCTTCAAGTCAATGGGAGTTTTTTCAATTAACTTCAATAGAAGTTGGGTAGGATCCAGAGAATTAAGTGACCTTGAAGATGTCTTCTGGGCATCTGTTGATGGTCTCCAGGGGGAAATTCCCAACTCCTTTAGGTTTGGGGTTTTTTTAAACAATTCTAAAATAAGAGAGTTTTAGTTTAAATTTCCAGAACCTCAAACTATAGGAAAATCCTGGCCCTGTTAAAGTGAGAGGAAATGTTGCCACTGATAGGAATTTACACTGATGAGTACCATTTGCTCTACTCCGGGAGTTTTACTGGCTCAGAAAGCTGTTCAGATTGGCAGACTGGTTCTTTCAGTACCAAACAAGCAAGGCCAAAAATAAGCACCTAACCACTGCTCCTGAGATGTCCCCTACAACTATTCAGTATCTGGAAACTTTCCACCACGCCATTTCTTGGGGACTTATAGCAGCCCTACCTAGGAGATCTATTAACGTCAGCCTTTCCATTCCTCCCACGCTTGAACTATTTTAAAACACACTTAAGCTATAGTCTCCACAAGTTTTGCATTAACCTGGTTCACTTCTCAGACATGAAGTGTAGCTATTCCCTAGTGCAGTTTTCCTTCTGCACAGAACAGAGACACCTACTAATTACTGCTAAGAGCTATGGCATGACCCATTGACAGTAATGCAGCTTTAATAAATTTATACGCAATGCCATGACAAGCAGGCTTGGTGTCTTTTTGAAAGAAAACCAAAATTAAGCATAACTTTCAGTGAAAAGAAAGGAGTTTAGATACTTAGGACCGTCTTTTCAGATAGCTAGTAAAGAGGTCTACTGGCAATACAGCAAGTAAAGTTTCCTACATTTACCTCAAGTAATTATATACCTCTAGTAAAAAATAAATAAAAAAAATAAAAAGGAGAACAACAGCTCAGTCAATGGTGGCACAGAGTTAAAATGGTTCTTCAAGGTGACAGTCCACAAAGAAAAAACTAAAGCCCATTCTGAAGCCCTATCAAATGGGATGTGCTGTCTCCCAGTAAGTCCTGCTGAAGGTCAAGGGAACAGTATCCATTGAAAAGGCATCTTCAGGAGGGCAGGACATTATGATGCAGGCAGGATGCACTGAGCATCTTAAGGATGGCAGTCAAGGGAAGGGTGCTGTTTAGGGAATCTCTATCCCACCACCTCCTTTGTGTCCTCAATTTCTGTGTTTCCTGAAGTCTTAAGGCTAAAGAGGTGCAAGTT
The DNA here is from genome assembly GCA_013399095.1 of Psophia crepitans. Taxonomy (NCBI): domain Eukaryota; kingdom Metazoa; phylum Chordata; class Aves; order Gruiformes; family Psophiidae; genus Psophia; species Psophia crepitans. Next base: position 437,409 of record VWZZ01003975.1, read on the forward strand.
GGTAACTTTTCCATATACAGCTAGAAGCAGCTGATATATGCAGACAGAGAAGTACATATACCGATTCGGTGTTCTGTTTACTTACCTACCCTATCTGGTTTTGGTTTAATCTGAAAAAATCAAGGCGCTATCTTGGCATTTGAAAAATGAAGCTCTCTTATTTCTTTCCAAATCCAAACTTTCCTTTTTTATAACTAGAATACTCAGAATATGAAAACAATATCTGGATTGTGGAAGACATAAAATGATAAAATGATTTCATAATTCTCTTTCAAAAAGTAAAAATTTGAGGGTATTTTGTTGTTGAACCTGAGTACATATAATGGCCATTTTTCATTTATAAACTTCTGGAAAACCTGCAAAATCATCTGACTCGGGCTGGAAGACCTAACTTGACACACTGCTGCACTGGCTTTCCAGTGGAACTCTTACAGACCCACAAATGGAAGGGCATGTATGCTTCTTCCTCCAGTCCACGTTTGTTCTGTGCCTTCTGCATGGAGAAACTCTGCTGGGGAGAGAGGTCTGGGAGACTCTGTGGTTGCAGATCCACTATCAAGACACCTACAGACCTCCTTCAATTTGAGGTTCTCTATCAGTTCAAGCCCTTATTGCTTATTCCAGGCTTTCTAAGATATTAGTGTAAGGGTACTGAAGAAGTCGATATTGTTTGTTGACATCATCAGCGATATCACAGTCCTGGCACACAAGTATCTCCATGATATAACATGCTTGGCAGAATCTAGATCTTGACATTCCTAGAAGTATGACAACAGACGAAAAGGTCCGACTTTGTTAAAAAGTCAAAATACTAAAAGGAGATTCTTCCAGGAGGTAATTTGATCTTTCACTACCTTTTCAAATCAATCTCACCCAATCTTCCAAACTGTGTCCTGAGCTACTGAATGTATTTCTTTGCTGTAAACACCAGGACAAAGCATAAAAATCTTGCCATCAGTTCACTAGCTCAAAGTCTTTCCTACATTTAGTGTTGACTGGAATGATAAATAAATTATTTTCAGAGTACCAGATCTCAGAAATAAATTTCTAAAACAAAACTCCTGCAAAACACAATTATTATTCAACTCATTTTAACAATTCGATAAATGCAGAGCAATGACTTCCGTTAGCTATTCTCCTAGCCAAGGTCTACTACATCATTAAATATTATTGAGTTGGGTCTGCCATTTTACTTGAAATTATGTGCCTGGCATTTTAGTCTATGGCCATAAATGCTGGAAATGTCAGTTATATAAGCATCCATCTTTTTCACTACTGTCTCCCATCAAACATTAATGGTAGAGCTCTAATCCATTCTACACAGTCCCAGATATCTACATTTGCTAGGAAAGGAACTGTAAAAGAGCGCACTGACAACTCACAGTAAGTAATTACTCTTAGAAATATCTCAGTAAACTCAATTTGCTCCCAGAGGTCTTTTAAATTATATCTCGTTAAAGTGCAATGCTTTTTCAAATGACAAGGTCACACAAAAAAGCAAAACTCTATTTTATCTTTAT
>VWZZ01003975.1:438967-527059 GCA_013399095.1 Psophia crepitans
CTTTCCCTCCCCCCCCCCCCCATAAAACTGTTATAACACATAATTCCAACCAGATAGAGATATTGTGTTTTACTGTTGGAGCCCAGGAAAGCTATAAAGCAAGCAGAGTTGTTGTTTACAGTCACAATAAATTTGGAATATCGTATAGCATTCTAGGTGAGGCAAATGAGTCTACTAATGTCAGTTGAGAGGGAAGAAGTACTTTTTTTTTTAACTTTGCCCGTAAAATAATTTTCTTTTGAATTTACACTAAAAAACTCATCATGAATCAGAAAAGATGAATCTCAAACTATAGTAATACAGCAGAATACACACTTCATCTCACCACCTTGCTTATGTGTCTTGATGACTTTACAGCAGGAGGTTATTGAAAAGCAACATGGATTACGTAGTTGATCAACACTTCTTATTTTATTACAGATCTTCACAGTTCTTTCTTATAATCCCAGCTTCTGAAGTCATGCAATTAGGAAAGTATATGAAAAAAAATTCTTGCCATTGTTTTTCTGAAGAGCATGAAAATATGTTGTAATATACCCTGAGCTCAAAACCAGGACCTAGATAAATGCTCTAAAAAGCATAAGACTCTGCATTTATATGCCATTCTCTTGCTGTTCAGGACTGGGGTAGGAAAGGCCTCCTTAGTCTTGAGGTCTTCACCAAACGTGCCAAAATAGTTGCCATACAATCACATGGGACAATGAGAAAGACAACTACAGTGTAAAAGTAGCAACATAATCACATTTTAGCTACACTAATTTTGGGTAATAAAGCTACATCTTGTATTAATAAATAGAGATTTCAGTTTAAACAAAGAGAAGGATGTAGAAGCAGCCAAGCTGACCATTAAGTGAATATGTGCTTTTATTTTTAAGTCCAAGTTATCTGGCACATTGGAAGAATGCACCAAATTGAAACCCAGCAGCACTGATATATCTTAGCAAGTAACTACCTCCAAAGAAATTCCCCATGGAATTTAGAGGATAACAAGGTGCCATCATAGAAAATGCACACCCCAGTTTGAGAGCTACTATACAGGGGATGGGATACAAGATCATTCTGCAAGCAGGGGTAAGCCCAAGTCTTCCCAGAAATGTGCCTAAATGAACTTGACTACTCAAAGCAGAGGTAAGAAAAATGGGAATAACTTTGAAAGAACAGATGTCTTCATAGTGAGGGGTTTTTAAAATCCTTTTCTTTCACAAGGATATTGTAGAGGAGTGAGTTGGGAGAGACTAGCAGGAAATTTAATGGGCATAGCACAAGGACTGTCATAACAGTCAAGAAAGTTTCTGAGCAGCACTTCCACTTCTATATGCTTTACCATCTTGAATTTGACTTATTTCTATTTTTTCTTTGACAAGCACAGGCTGAGTTTTGCAAAAGGATAGCATCAACAGACAGTCATCTTACAATCAACTTTCCCAGAAAGTTTGCCTTCTCTGAGCTCTGCCAATGAAATTAGGAGACTCTTCTTCTGACAAGGGAATTTCTCCTGTTGTTATATTTCCTTGCATTGCTTAATCAAGACAATATGTAAAAGGCAAATGCCTAAATTAATGCTTATAAATACAGACCACAAAGCTATAGTTTTAGCTTGGGACTGGAAAGGAATGGCTGCAAATTCTCTTTCAAATGTGGGGAAAAATTAAATTAATATATTAAATGACATCAAATTGATGGAAACTGAGTTGCAAGCTTTCTAAACACAGTACAACTCAACTGCACGGTCATGAGATCAGACAAAAAAAAAAAGCACCCAGTATCGGATCCTTCAGGGCCTCATAGGCTTTCTGAATTTGGGGTTTGTTGCTCCATTTCTGACAAGTTTCTGGCAGAAATACCTCTCTGACAGGGGATGGCAAGGACTTGAATAAAATCTTGTTGACATGCCATGACTGCCTCTTGCTGCTACAATGGCATTTGCTGTTATTTGCCAGAGATAGAAAAAAAAATTATATATAACATCCTGTTTCCTCAGAGGCAGTAGTGACCAAAATACAAAAGTATCTATGCATACAGGGGAGGGTGGAAGGACTCAGCAGAGAATTAAAGGTCTATCTGGCATAGTCCTTCTAGAGGAGCTAAGGGAATGTAAGGGTGCCTGGTCAGGTACTACAGGGCTGTCTGTTGGGAAATGTTTTAAGAGGGGCTCTTTGGATACATTATACCAGTGAAAATTACAAAGTCCTCTTTGAACAGGACAATGAGGGAATCAGGAGCTGGGGTGGGAAAAGAATTTCTCCTCTCCTGATAATTCTTTGATCTTTATTAAGGATTAGTGGCTATAAAAAAGGTTGTGGATGCAAAGACTCAGGACAGTTATTAATAGATATACATCTACACTCTGAAAAATCCCCTGTGAGGCACCAGAAGGCAGCTGCTTCGACACAAAGCAGAAACCAAAGAAGAAAGCATTTTCCCCCTTCTGAGCTCGCTCTCTATGTCAGGGCACAAAGTCACACTTGTGACTTTCTCTCCCCCCATCCCACACACAGGATAGTGTCCAGGAATCACTTGGTGCGCCAGTAAGAGTCATCCAAAAGAAAAAAATTGGATAGAATGGAAAATAAAAAATTGCCAGCACAGAATGTACAGATTGCAAGTAATTTCCTGTATCCTTACACTATTTAAACTACAATTTACATGATCAACAAGCACTGTCTCCTTCTCTTCCCTTTTCAGCTCTTCTATGCAGAACAGCATTAACAAAGTTAACACCTCTGAAGACTGCTTTCAGAAACATCTGACCAAGCCACCCTGCTCAGACTTCTCAGTTATTGAACTCTGTGTGAGAACTCCTCAGCAATGGTCCAGACTGTTCAATAAAATCACAAATAGGTCAAATTTACCACAGATCTGCATCAGGTAACTTCATGGATTTCGGTTTATACCCCTGCAGATCTGGTCCACCTGACTTCATGAAGACAGCTGTGTCATTTTATTACAGGTGTAAATTTGACTGGCCCTGGTTATGGCAAAAACAATTTTCTTCCTAGCAGCTGGTGTAGTGCTGTGGCTTGGATTTAGGGTGAGAATAATGTTGGTAACACACTGATGTTTTCATTGTTGCTAGGCAGTCTTTACACCAAATCAAGGACTTTTCAGCTTCTTGTACTGGAGAAGGAGCGAGGAGGCTGGGGATGCCCAAGAAGCTGGGAGGGGACACGGCTGGTATAGCTGACCCAAAATGGCCAAAGGGATATTTCATACCATATGATGTCATGCTCAGAATATAACTGGGGGGAAGCTGGCCAGGGATTTAGACCACAGTTTGGGAACCAGCTAGGCATTGGTGGTTTGTGGGTGGTGAAAAATTGTGCTGTGCATCACCTGTTTGTATATTCTGCTCTTGTTATTGATAATAATAATAATAAAACCAGCAACATTATCCTTTTCTGTCACATTAAACTTTCTTTATCTCAACCTACAAGTTGATTTTGTTTCATTTCTGATTCTCTCTTCCATCCCACTGAGTGGGGGGGAGTGAGTGAATGGCTGTGTGGCTGTTTTAGCTGCTGGATAGGTTAAACCATGATACAAATAGCAACAGAGATGCTCTGATTCACATCAGCTGACTTCAAAAGAGCTAAGCTAATTTCTGTTACCAGAGAAAACTGGGACAAATAGTAAAACCACAGTCTGAGCTCCCTCTTACTATAGTATCAAACATTTCAAAACCAACTCATAGTCTGAATCCTCTTTTTGGCCCGGTTCTTCAGCAAATATCCACAAAACCCTGATATATTTTAAGGAAACTAGAACTGGCTGATAAAACAGTTAAACAAACATAACTGGAAGATACATTTTTCTCTTTCTATAGAAATATGCCTTGTACCTGAACTTATTGAATTTTTTTGCTGAGCTTTGATTTTTAAAGAGTTTCATTTTGTCTTGCCCCAAACAAACCAGAACATTTCAAAGCCCAAATTAAAATGATTATAGTTCTGCATAACAACTTTAGCTTGAGGAAAACAAAGGCTTTCATCACAGTTTTCAGTAGGAAAGCACTAGGAGAGAAAATTTTCAGCCAGCTCTACCAAATACCTGCATCCTTTCATGCTGGCATTTTTACCTTGCTGGTAACACTTCACAGTGAGTCCCACTGCTTTCCCAGAGCTAAGCAGCATCTTTGCAGTCAGCACCTGCCAGACAGGTATGCCTGAGCCGAGCCATGCCATCCTAGGAGCACAGTCAAGTGATGTTGAGCTCCACAGATCCATGAGGTAGGATTTCCTCTTGATTTCATCTTTGCTTTCTGAAAAGGAAGAGGAAAGCTTAGTAATCATTGCTGCCTTAATCTATCCAAGTAGAAAGAGCATTTCTAATGCTTCTTCAGTCTATCAGGCACATCATTCCTATATTTACAGGCTGTAAATTGAACTCCGAATAATGAAAAAAGAGATAGACGTGTTTCCATTTGCTTTTTCTTTAAACTGAGTTTCTAACTGACAGAAGATTATCCAGAGGTCTTGGAGGATGTTCTCTACCTCTTTAAATCTTAGAGATCTCTAGATCTTTTTCAATATTTAAGCTTTTAAATCAAGACTGAATACACACTTTAAGAACTTTAAGTCAGTTCAGCCACAGGTTGTTAGGCTTGGTGCAGCACTCAGTGGCTAAAATTTAATGCATACAGGTCAGTTTAGAAGATCATCATAGTCCCTTCTGCCTTTAATGATCTACAGATCTATGCAATGCGCAACAGACTGTAATCAACCTTTGGCTACCCTTCCTCATTCCTCTGGTTGTATTTTTATTGCAGTCCTACAGAGACATAAAAATTAAAAACATAGCAGCAAGCCTGAAATCAAAACAATTAGATGGAGAGCAAATGAAACAACCCAAATGACCAAAGCTGCTTCCTTTTTTATTCTTTTTTTCCTTTTTCAGCACTCTTTTTAATGTATAGATCCCACTTGCAGCTTTTCAGAACCACCAGAAAACTGAAACAATCTTATACATACACAGCTCTGCTCCAAAATCCAGACTCTGCCGTGACTCTTAGTTCCTGCTTGCAGCATCACTAAACTCTCAGATATCCCTGCACAAACAAGTCTTTTAACAGAGCATTTTGTCCTCCTTTTACCATTCTGACCATGAAAATATCCTCTAGGCTTTCACCAAGCTGAAGGATGATCAGAAGTTTTGTGGTGTGCCGATAACAATGAAACACAGCGAGTCTCTCAAGCTGTAGTTTGGACTGTGGCTTGTATTTCACAAGTGCATGGAGAAAGATCACAGGCAGCCATTACCCCTTTTCACCTCTCTGCATCAGTCAGACAAATTGCTATCTTCATGACCATGTGGTGGAGGAAATCTGCCACAGCCTGTAGCAGGGTTAGCTATTGCAAATCAATCTGCTAGGGGGAAAAGCAGTGATGGGATTATTTTTCTCCTGATTTCCCACTTGCCAGCAGTTTGGAGTTAGAGCTGTGGCCAGGCAAGCAGTCACTTTCAAACAAATCACATAAGCTCATTCACAAAACTCTGATAAAAATCCATTAAACAAGGTTTAATCCAGATTACACCGCCACTGCTGAAGCTGGATGCTGGCCCATAAACTGCTACAAATGACATTGACCTTGTGCCACTTTTGTGTTTCTATAGCTAAGAATGGTCTGTCATCATTTTAATGCCCAATATCACCCACAAAAGACTATAAACTTTTAACACAATGATAAAGCCAGGCTTTAACCTTTAAATAATCTGCATCTTGACTAGCTGTCCAGTCTACTTTCTCCTTGCCTGTTATATTGAGGGGCCATAAACAAAGGGGAATGAGAATAGCCAGTAAATTAAAGTGCAGGCAACTGAAAAGGTCAAAGTAGTATGCTTTATTATTGTCTGTCACTGAGTATATGGCATGTTAAAATTCATACACTGGTCTTTCAAGAAAATAGAAACAATCTCTAAAGTGTATGAGAAATCAATCAGCATGCATCAACTCCACTAAAAATGATTGGACTGAGTCTATCTCAAAAGGCCTATGGCTATCAAGAAACAAACTTCCATTACCTCTCTACTGCCCTAACAGGTGGGAACTTGGAGAGGGACTAAATGACAGATGCTTGCGTGTATTTCAACAATACCACAAACGTGAAGCTCATGAGTACAACTGAAGTAGCAAGGATTTCATTGCAGTCCCTTTGCCCCCACAGTCAAATCCTAATAATAAATTTCAAAAATGTTAAATTCAACAGGCAATTTTTTCCCCAATTATCAGCTGCTGAGGTAGTCAAGGATGAAACAAAAAACCAGGAGATTGCACCCTTGGCTGCAGGTTGCTCACTATTTTCATAAATGGTCTGCAGCATATTGGCATCAAAGCATAAATCCACAGCCCTAAGTGAATCTGCTGTTGTTAATGTTCTTGTTGCATTCAGTCTCATCCACTGGAGGAAAATATTGGATCTTACATGGAATCTTGGATCATGAGTGCTTTCTGGCCTGTGCATCTCAGGAGTACCTAGTATGGCCAGCATGGATCTTTGAAAACTGCATTAAGCCAGTTATCATAACACACCACACAGGGCAATTTGATATCATTAACTTGGTTAAAAATGACTGCTTGTTTACTGAGAACAGCCTGCCTGCTTTTAGTCCCTCGGAGTGCAGCTGCTGAAGGACATGTCCCTTTAATTCCACAAGCAAGTTATTAGAAACAGGGCTGGCCAGATGAAGTCTCTTTCCAGGAATCGGCTAATTTTGAACGTGATTGTTTGTGAGCATAAGCAGAGAAGAAGAATTAGAGGGAGTTGACAGTTTTGAAACATGTTATTTGTGATCAAGTCCACCAAACGCTAATGAGACAATGTCTTGCCTGCAGCACAGCCTGATATATTTTTTGTCACATAATTATATGCTACTGTGGCAGAACATATTTTCCACAATGATTTTCTTTCTATCTATCTATCTACCTATCATGGGGGAGTGGACCAGCAATTTGCAAAAACCTGTCTTTAAACAATGATAAAAGATAAGTAGTGCCTGGGCTTAACATTTCTCTTACAACCTGACGAAATGCTCAAGCTCGATTTTTCAGTATAAATGTATTTTCTTCTACTTTTTCCTTAAGAAGGAGATGGGAGCTGTTTTCACAGCTGCTGGATTCATCACCACCATAATTGTATTCTCCCATAGAAGGAAAAACTACTGTACTTTCATGCTGTAACCGTAGTCCTGTGGTCACAGAATGGCATCTCTCCTCTGAGGGTTCAAAAGCATAAAATGGCCAGAGAAGACACCTGCACCTGGTGTAGCAAATAAGTAGTGCTTATGTCTCACCACTTTTCAAAAAGGATGGAGAGTAAATCCTCAGACACACCGCAGTGTCTCCTCCTTCACTTGGAGGGAAAAAAGGCACATGCAACTTTTATTATATTGTTAAACACACAGTCTTTTGTCATGCTTCAGTCAGCTGCAGAGATAATTTTACCAAATTCTAGTCCTCACAATGGTTTCTCCTCTCAGTTATTATTGTTACAGACAATGAAACACCATTCAACACCACAGTTCTTTGCTGAGCCTTACTGAAACTGAACTAACAATCTTGTCTCAAGATTAAATACTTTGGAGGTTTAACTCAGGAGAAGAGCTGTCTGTGGAAACATGATCCAAACCTGAGTGAGATGCACCAAAAAGATAAAGCAGCACACAGATTCATGGGGTTAAGAACACAAATCCTATAAAAATTCTGTGAGAAGCAAACCAGACTTTCTCGTACTCCCATCTCAAAAAGCCTTGACAACAGGCTTTACCAGCACAGGTCATATCAACTCCCTCTTGGCCCTGCTACTATTCTCAAAAGTGCATCCAACAGGGATCTGTGAAGCTGCGGTACATTTTCTGGAGACTTTCACAAGTGCTAAGGGCTCTGCAACTTACACTCTGCCTCTGTCTCCATGTTACATGCCGTACCAGTACGACAGTTCCCAGAAAGGATGCATCCTTTCACATACAGCACTTGACCTGCAGCAGGGATAGATACACTCACAGTCCAGCATTGGAGGGAAAAGATGAATAGCAAGCACAATTTAACTTTTGGGAAAAGGTCCTAAAAGCCATTTTTGTACCGTTCTTGCATCTTAACAAAACTTGTTCACATATTCCATAAGTTTATTAGGTTATATATGAGCCTTAATAAACTCTGGGTACTACATGCTGTTTCTATAACTTATTAGCACATACACTGCAATTATTTTAAAAACCCATGTATGTAACCTTTTGTGATGCAGAATTACTTCTCCTTCATAAAATTCTAGCTAAATTATGCCTTTGCAACCTCTTACCTGAACCACATCTTAATAACACTGAACTGCTATTTCCCTCCTGTTAGCAAGGAGAGTCTGGACTGATCATTACTCCAGGCTCTGTCACTGGCTGGCCCCAGGTAACAGCACTGCCTTTGCCACTCATCCCCCATAAAAGCCAAACCTTTGCCTCTTTGCTCAAACAGTTGCTCTTTCCAAACATCCCTTCTCTACTTCTTTGATCTGAATTTGAAATGCTTTGAACAGCTGTTGTGGTTTAGCTCCAGCTGCCAGCTGAACATGATGTCATATGGCATGGAATACCCCTCTGGCTAGTTTGGGTCACCTGTCCTGGCTGTGTCCCATCCCAGCTTCCAGTGAAAATTAATTCCATCCCAGCTGAAACCAGGACAACCATCAGGACTTTGCTGGGGCTGCTGGCTGTCTGTGCAAGTGGGAAGAGAACCCTGAGGAGAAATAATAATAATAATAACAATAATAACAACAACAACAACGACGACAATGACGAATATACAAAACAAGTGATGCAGAGCACAATTTCTCACCACCTGAAGCCAGCAGTCACCTAGTTCTTGAGCTGCCCCAACTCTTGCAACCCCCCAGCTATATATGGAGCATGACATCATATGGTATGGAATATCCCTTTGGCCAGCTGGGGTGAGCTGTCCTGGCTGTGTCCCCTCCCAGCTTCTTGGGCACCCCCACCTCCTCTTTGGCAGGGCAGTATGAGAAGCTGAAAAGTCCTTGACTGCCTAGCAACAATGAAAACATCAGTGTGTTATCAACATTATTCTCATCCTAAATCCAAGCCACAGCACTATACCAGCTGCTAGGAAGAAAGTTAACTCTGTCCCCACAGAAACCAGGACACCTTCTTATGCTGGGGTCCTGAGAGCTGGATGCACTACTCATGGTGGGGTCTCACAAGAGCAGAGTGGCAGAATCACCTCCCTCGACCTGCTGACCACACTTCTTTTGATGCAGCCCAGGATGCAATTAGCTTTCTGTCTGCAAGTCCATATTGCTGGCTTATATTCAGTTTTTCATCCACCAGTTAACATTATGAATAATTAATTATATATTAATACTATTAATTACCAATATTTCATGCTGCTGCTACTGAAGGATATAGTGAGTAATATAAGACCAGCATCTGTCATGACCAATGCATTGTTTTCTGCTTTTAGTTCAAATTCTGTGTACCAGGTTAACAAGGTGATATGCATAAGTGATATTCCTAAAGTGATGAATCAACATCTTTCATTAGATAAATTACAGAACAAACTCTGCTTGGCTCCTTTCCCACCTATTTATGACCTATAAAATTTGCTTTATTCCCCTGTATTATAAAAGATTAGCTCACAACCTCTCTTCCTTTTGGTTTGGGATTGGCAGATCATTGATGGCTGTGAACTAAGAGGTCAGAGAAAGAGAAAACCTGATGGGAAATTCTCCCAACTGAGTGGAATATGGATTCAACTCTACTCCAGCAATTAAAGCTTCAGCTGGCATTTTTCAGAGATTTGCAGAAAGTTACCCTCCTCGGACTGAGAAGATTATCACAGAGACCGCTAGAAAGGGACATAACTTACAGCATTACCTCCACAGAACTTTTTACTCTTTTCCAGTTGAATTTCTTGTCAGTCTGTGACTCATAAGTATCTTCTTTTCCTGCTCATTAAAGCTACCATACTTATGACTGAAGATGCTATGAAAGGCTTTGGTCTAATCAAAGTAAATCCCCTTTTCAATCTCCTTTGCATAGGTTTGTTCATCAGCAGAGAACAGAGCTAGGAGACTGTGGCTGGGGGAAAAGAAGAGAGAATGTGTTTCCAGTAGCTTCTGGGAAGCTGATTTTTACCAGTATGTCACATTCCATTGCAAAAGCCTGGGTTCAAGGCTCACTAATATTTTATCCATGCTGAATGCGATCTAAATATACAGATAACCCTTAAAAAGAGCCATTGCTTTATAAACATTATTCCATTTGTGGCATCCTTAGCGCTCTCTAGAAACCACCACGTGAGAAACAAACATGTTGTAAAATGCATCTGTTGCTGACCAGGGAGGTGCCACCAGTACCAATACCAGCTGAATACTGAGAATTACAAGGACACACACCAGGCAGACATTTCCCAGAGCCTGCAGGCAGATGTACCTACAGACTACCCAGATGTGTCCATTCATGGCCAAAATTTGGATGAAATGGCCGTAGTTCCTCAAAAGAAAATTAAACTCCTATGCTGAACTTCTCATATGTACCATCTGTAGCAAAAGAAGATTTTGAAGGATGCACAATCACTACATTCAGCCAGCCCAACCTAGCAGATCAGAAAAACAAAGATGTACTTTAAATCAACTTAAATCCAGCCAGCCAGCAGGCAGACTTAAACACTTTCTTTTAAAATAGTTCCTTTTCCTCTAGGAGCAGTTTGGACTCTGACAGTGAATGCCATGCCAGGTAGTTTTAGCACACAGGAGGGGGAATTAGGAAATGTTCTAAGGGCATTTCATCTCAATATCATTTGTAGGAGAAACTGCATGTTTCAGTGGCTACACCCCTAGGCTGGAACTTACGGCATGTCTAGAACCATGCCAGGGACCACCATGCTGAATGCAGACTCAACTCTTGGACCAAAAGCAGGAAAAATCATGACAGCACCATGCTGAGCCATGCCCTTCGCATTGCTGGGAGCCCAAGCTTATTAATTGGAGTATGACACATCAATGATGTGACCATACTGCTCAGGGAACCCAAGGGAATGTCACTTGCCAGGCTGCAGTGTGATGCCATCAATCTTCCTTGACTGGCACTTCCAGGGCTGCCCCTGCACCAGGCTCCATGGCACAGTGCAGCATCCCTTTCAGAAACCGGAGCATGGCAGCAGCGAGCTCGCACGTCACAACTGCACGGGGCTCTGGGCAAGACTCCACTTCTCCCAGGCCTTCTTGGGTTTTGTTTTAGTTGGTTTTTTTTTTGTTGTTGTTTGGTAGTTTTGGGGTTTTTATTTGTTTGTTTGTTTTTTGGTTTTGTTTTTTTAATTTGCTAGCTTACACATTTTTGTGCCACTTGAGGGCTTTGCTTTTATATTTTATGATAGTTCTTCGAAAAGATTCTGTTGTTGGCAGGAAGCAAGACTTTCCCACAGTGATTGGTGTCAGAATTACACATATGTTCTGGGGTAGCTTTCTAGGCTTCTCTAGTCCTCTGGAGGGAAGAGCCAGTCTCACAAATGATTCTACGAAATCAGAATCACATCAAAATTTCTTTTTCGAGGTCAAACACCACTTCCTAATTCCAGATGGGAGATACAAACAACCTAATACCTCTGGCAGACTCAGAAACAGGGGCCATTCAAATCATTACTTGGCTTCATCTGAATTGTTTCATGATGGACTAGTTTAAATCAGGACAAAGCAGAGACTTGATCTTGTACCACTACACATACTGTCACTACAGAAGGCACAATGAACCACTGCACATAACTATGTAATGAAAAATTAGCAGTAAGAACTTGAGCAAAACCAAAACCTGTCCACAAAGCATTTCAGTTTTAATGAAAAGAATCTGTTTAGACAAAATTCTTTATCATCAAAAAACTGTCTGACTGAGTCAAGGCGGCAAAGCTGCTGTGTTTTTCATCACCTGAGATGTTCCCCTTCTGGAAAGCACATCTGCTGAGATAAAGGGATAATTCTGACGCATTGGTATTTTACAACAAAGACCTACGTGAAAATTTTCCATCAAAACCGCTGAGGCAAACTGGGCTTTTGATTAAATAGGAAAAAGCACAGTTTTCCACTGAAAAAAAAAACCCCAAACATCTGAAACAGAAAATCTCTCTAGAGCTTTGCAGTGCTTCAAAAGAAATTTAAGTTCCTCCTCCTCCTTCCCTGAGATCCCATTCTACTCTGTTGGCCAAGCATCCCAGCTGATCTGTCCATCTCACACCATGGGCAGGGGCTCTGGAGGAGAGCTGGCACCTCTCTCCAGGGAATAATCACTAGTCACTGAAGATACACTTCAGATGAGGTTTCCAGCACAAAAAAAAAAAAAAAGTCCTACTTCAGGAAGGCAAAACCAGACAGGGAGTTCGCTAGCTCATGTATACTAGCATCATTCTTGACGTGTTCAGAGCTCATTGCAAAACTCATTCTTCTCTTAGCCCTTATCTAGTTATTTGAAAGTGGTGGAAGTAGAGAGTAGTGGAAAAAAGTGTTTCAAGCATTGGGAAAATGGACTGACGAAGAGGCAAAGGGCTAGTGGTAGATTTTTGTAGGTTCTTGCCTCAAAGTTGGATTCATTTGTGTGCTTCTCTCTGACTTGCATTCAGTTTACTGCTCTTTTCTTTGCTTGGCTATCTATGAGGGCTGAACCATACGCCATTTCTCCTCCTCAGTCCTCCACTCCCTCATATCTTACTTCCTGTGTGAAGCAGAGTATCCATCAAGTAATACTCCCTTGTGCAAAGCAGCTTCATGATGACATGCTCTAGCGGAACCAGAGATTAACAAGGAGTATTATTCTTCATCAGGACCTCATAAAATCTTAAACAGAGACATGGGCTAATATAACCCTGTATGTAAGGAATCTGTCTCTGGTGCCATCACAGGTATTTCTTCCTACTGTAAAGAATAATCTCTATCTGCATGTTCAAGGGGGCAGTAATCCAGCTGACGATCAATCTGGCATGCCAGACAAGAGGCACAACACAAACCTGGGGGAAAAGTTAATGGCCTCTCTGCTTCTGCCCGCTGTGCAGGTGATGTCTGTACTCAGCACCACTTTCTTGCACTCTGGCTGTCTTTAGCTCATCCTTTCCCCATACCAGGAACTGCAAACGTTGCATAAAAGAGCTCAGTGAATTACATTTTTTTACTTTTTTTTTTTTTTAAAATTCAAATTAGATTCATGTTTAAATCAGGCTTTGTGGAGAGGTTCAAGGTTAATTCTTTTTTTTATCCAAATGTGGCTTTCCTATCCTTCATTTCAACCTGCAAAAATACCACTGCTCAACATTTTCTGACAGCCCTGGCTTTATCTTCACCAGCTGCTGAGTTGCTTTGGACATACTTAGCCTCTTTTCAGCTACAAAAGTCAGCCTTAAAAAAAACCACAAAAAAAAACCCAAAAAACAAACCCAACCAATACCCACCTCCCAAAAAAACCCAAACCAAACCAAAACAGAAAACTCCAAATAAAAAGAAGATATGAGAAAATAGGCAAGTGAAACAATTACGATCTGAAGCCTGTCTCTACCCCAGCCACCGGTGCAAGGTCAGCCCTTTCTGAGAAAACAGCTCTCAAATACCATGTAGGTGGCAGCTCTACCATTAACTGTTTCCTGACTGGTTTCTTTACCTAAAGTCCCTGCTCCCACCAGACACGCATTGCTGCAGTAACCAAGCACCCCTACTGCTATCAGCCTCTTGCCCACAGCAGCGAGTCTCACATTACTGGCTTGGCACCTATGCATCCATGCACTGGATAGGGTAGGGAGGTAAAGTCACACAACCCCACGCTGTGATTTCTTGCTTGATGGCAACTCTTTAGATTTGCCCTGATTTCCCTAGTAAGGCTAACGAGAGTATTTTGTTAGAAGAGGTCAGAAACCAGACCGTCTCGCCCTCAAATGAAAAGTTCAGGGATGGTGAACAGAGGATGTTCCTCCACGCCCATGGGAACCACCAACTCAAGCCACATGCTCTGATCACAGAGTCCCTAACTCTGTGCCCTTATAGGCATTGCTGCACTGGAGACACTGCACAGCAGGGGAAAAGTGTGCTATGTGGTACTGGATGCACCAAATCCCATATATTTGGTTCAGCACATGGATAGATATGCTCTTGGCTGCATAAATTAGGCTATCTCCTCTATCCTTAATTTCCTTCATGCCTGAGAAAACATAACACTTTGGGAAACGAAAGGAGAATTATTTTTAATTCTTGAAAAATCCAGCTGAATGGGACTGTCATGGCTCCGGATGATCACTACTACAGAGACAGTCCTGGCCCAGCCACAGGGAAAGGAGGGAATTTGGTGGACCACACATGTCTGGGCGGTTATAGCCATAAACATGGTGAGCACATGTGCTGGATTTATCTGGAATAGAGTTCCTTTTCTTCACAGTATCTCGTATGAGGCTGTGTTTTGGATTTCTGCTGAAAACAGCGTTGATAACACAGGGATGTTTTCATTACTGCTGAGTAGTGCTGACACAGAGCCAAGGGCTTTTCTGCTTCTCACCCCACCCCACCAGCAAGCAAGCTGGAGGTGCACAAGGAGTTGGGAGGGGACAGACAGGGCAGATGACCCAAACTGACCAAAGGGATATTCCATACCACGTGATGTCATGCTCAGCTTATAAGGGACTGGGGGAAGAAGAAGGAAGGGAAGACATTTGGAGTGATGGCATTTGCCTTCCCAAGTACCCGTTATGTGTGACGGAGCCCTGCTCTCCTGGAGGTGGCTGAACATCTGCCTGCCCATGGGAAGTGGTGAATGAATTCCTTGTTTTGCTTTGCCTGTGCACATGGCTTTTGCTTTACCTATTTAACTGCCTGTATCTCAACCCATGAGTTCTCTCACTTTTACTCTTTCAATTCTTTCCCCATCCCACAGCGGAGGAGCGGGTAGTGAGCGAGCAGCTGCGTGGTGCTCAGCTGCAGGTTAGGGTTAAACCAGAACAGCATGCATGAATTAAGCTGCTCTAGTACTGGGTTCCCTCTTAGGCAGGACTGAGCTGAGTCCAGCAAAATGAAGCCGCATATGACTTAAGTATTTAGACAGATAAATGCGAATATCTGTGTTATAATAAAGGAGTAATTTGTGTGAAGGGAAATTGCATTATGCTTATTCAAAGTCAAATTTATTTCTTCCCTTTCTTATTAAGAAACTCATTTTAAAAATCCCAGCCTCAGGTCAGGGTTATACTTATAGGGTTGATTTAGTATCTGGCAGTATAGAATTCAAAATTCCTACAAAATTCCTTACTGTAGTCAATCAACAGCATAAGCCCCCTACTTGGGCCAAGAATTTTCTATTTTTTCTTTTAATTAAAAAATAGCTTGAAGGCATGTAAGGCTTAAATTACTTGCATAGAGAAAAATGCTTCTCTAAGAAACCTATTAGGAGATATGGCTCGAGAGCAACAGAAGCCCTTCAGAATAAACAGAATTTTTATTTTTTTTAAGGTAATGGAGAACTGGGGAGATATTCTGGAGAGTTTTCTTCAGCTCATTTTGGACTGTCATTTTTTGCCCTGAAGCCATAGTTGAGTTAACTCCAAGGAGATCAAGAGAGAGCTGTTAGGGGAAGAGTCAGTCAGCAGAACAGTGGCAGGAACTTGTCTGTGTGTGGATCTCCGCCAATGTGGGTTTATTTAAAATATGAAAGCCTTGGATCCAAGTCCGTTACAAAAATACAACCCAACGATCACTACGGCAGTTTGCTTTGCACATCAGCTGGCAATTTTATGACACAGATATTGCTAGTTGACATAAAGCACCCATAAACTCTAATGCAAACAAGAGTGGCAAACAACCTCCACTGCCCTAAAAAAAATAAAAGAGGAAAAAAATTCAAAGCAAAATCCCAGAGCCACGCACTTTTTGGCTTCCTGGGGCTGCACTGTACTGGGGACCTGGAGTGCCCCTTGCCTGCAAGCACAGCAACCACATACTTAGGCAGCCTGTCTGCCTAAGCCCTAGACAGAGATGCAAAAGCCCTGTGCCATCTGAACAGAGGAGTAGAAAGATTAGAGCCAAAGAGGACCGAGAGATGTGATTTTTAGCTGACAGGTGGAGAATCAGCAGCATCAGGTTGTATTGGATCAGAGTCTATATTTACAGGGGACTTACAGTTTGCAACCCCAGACACATTGACTAGCGCACACCCTTCTGTGGCTGGGGTGGTATGCACTGCCAGCAATACAGGACCTGACAGACAGGCTGTTCAGCGATCTCTTTTAGGAAGCATCAGGAATATGGCACACTCTACTCCACTCCCACCTCCTAATTTTCTTCTGATGGGTTGTCATTTTCACTTAAATGATACAGAATCCTCCTGCACCTCACTGTCCAGTGGCAACACTGAAAAAATCCCAGCCAGAAATGGCAGAATTATTCCTCTTTTGAGAGGCAATGACCGTATAATAGTGTTACACTCTAGTTAGACTTGAAAGCAAAGCCTTGAATTAGAGAGCAGATCATAACATTACAGTGACCAGACACAAAGCTTAAATAACTGAGAATTTCATTCAAAAATATGAATGGGCTCATTTAAACACTAATAAGCTTGTCTTCATCTATCTGCAGAATAACCAAAAAGGGAAAGATGGACTTTCAAAGGGCTCTCAAACAGCAGCTGCAAGTTTGGAACTATTCTTCTGCAAAAGGATCACCCACAGTGAGGGGAACAAACTAACCTGACACTGGTAAGGCTGAAGAAAAGTAGAATGTCACACAGAAGGTGGTGTGATGTCTCCCTCATCACCAAGACAGGAATTTTTTTCTTCCCTACCTGCTTCATGAGGACTTCCCTAGCTTTGCAGCAAGAGCCGTCTGCAGCTCTCTGGGCATAGGTGAAGACTAAGGAGCAGCTATCACTATAAGTCTTGACCCTTGGTTTGCTAAGGAGTATGGAGGAATTCCACTAAGAACAGAAGGCAAAACAAAAGGAATTAAACTTTTTTGTTGAAAACTGCTATACTCATGCTTTACATCTTGTGACACTAACAGATTACAGCAGAACTTCTCTGTCTTTGTGAACGTGTACATCCTCTTTTGGCTTATTTGCTTCCATGTGATCCTGAGTCGGCAGGAGCTAAGCTCCTCCAGGCCAGGAACACAGGCTGCCATCCCATTTCTCTCCCTCTCTGGGCTGCTGGAACTGAGCAGTGACCACAGATTCAAGACAGTGAGTGGCTAACAAGCTAGTGTAAGCACTTACAGGTTGTGACTTTACCTGGGTCTCACGGTCCTGCACTTAAGACCAGAAATCGGTGCTGTCAGCTCAGAGAAGAAGGAGCCATTTCGGACTGCTGCCGCCGGTGCTTCATTGTTCCTTTTTAACACATCCAGTTACAGGCAACAGCATCACGTAGCCAGCAGTGATTGCTGAAATAAAATAAATTTGGCTTCACTAGGCGTAACATACCTTGGGGCAAGAAACAGCCTGCAAGACAGAGAAGCCTTCACTGTCACCCTACCGGGACTTGCATCCTCTGGCCAACTCTGCCAGGATGCATAGATTACACTGGAGCTGAGCACAAGGCCCATCAGGAGAAGATGAAAGCTACATCATTCCTTAACTGACTGCATGTTTTGTGGTGCTTGCACATGCAGTCATTTGGCAGGTGGGAGCAGAAAGTTGCACAGCAGCAAACTCTAAAACCATTTTTCAGGTGAAAGTGCCACCACAACAGCAGTGGTTTCTGCTGATGCGTTAAACTTTGCACAGAGACAGGAGAGCTGCACCACGAGCTCTATTCAGAGGCAGCTGTAAGAAGTTGCCACCTCTTTGTTGTCAGTAACCAGCCCTGATCTTACCCAGATGACCTTAACATGCACTAGCATATCAAAAGTAATACAGATCTGACCTGGCAAGTTTGATCCCATGACTGCCAAAGCTGGATTTTCCCTCCACACCTCCTGCTGCTAACAACTTCTGAGATATAAAGAGCATTTTCAATGGCTCAAAGAAGCCTTTTCAATACAGAAAAAAGAAAAAGAATTTCACAAGGTGAATATAGAAATCTTACAATATGCTGAAATTTCTTTTATTTATATGTATTTTTTAACTACAGGGCTTTTAGCTATCTAGCACACCCCGCACAGACAAGGTAAGTGTTACCTCTTCCAGACAGGTATCTTGCCATCTCTCAAGTTTTATGTACGATCTCCAGACCTCACCTCTTTTAAGGCCTTAAACTTGCTGCGTGGTGGAAATGAAACCAAGCCCATCTCCAAAAGCACAGGGCAGCCCCTTGAACAAGATGAGGCAGAAAATGTGCTAGCAGCAAGCACTTTAGAGACCCATGGCATAGACCTTCTCAGACAAAGAAGAAAGAAATATATTCTACTGGGCTAATTAGGAGATTGAGTGAAGGTAACACTGTCACATTTTTCTGCTTTACAAAAGAGTGGAAGCAGGAGAGAGAATTTAATGTTGGGATTCACTACAAGAGAGAAAAAGAGACGGGGACATAATAAATATAACACCTTCTGCCTGGGTTGCCTGGGATACAGCATCTAGGAAAGACAGACAGAGTGGGTGAAGTACAAACCGGTCCCAATTCTCACAGCAATCATTGCCACCAGAATGCATTCATGTTGTGCCATTTTCCATCTTGTTATAATCTTTGTCACGAGAACGATGTTATTGGACAAGAAAGGCTTTACCATATTGGCTTTAGCAGCATTGCTGCCACTTCCTTGATCTTTTCAATATTCTGGAATTGATCGGTTTGCCATCCCAATTTCCCCTTGTTTACAGCCTCTGCAACTTGTAGCTGGCCAGGCAATTCAAGTAGATAAAGGACTGCTGAGTAATCCCTGCCTTGCAGCACTCTGCTCCACCAGAGTAATCAAAGATCAGGGGTCACATCTTTCAGCTGGTGTAAATAGATGTAGCTCCAATTATGCTGGTTGGGTTTATTCCCTGCTACAGGCCTTGAGCAAGCAAGGTCCATTCTGCAGTCTGTTGAACAGGCCACTGCTCCACAAAAATGCCAAAAAAACCTGAAAATTTCCATAAAAAGATGCAGAATCACAGTGTCTTGTTCCTTCTTTGGCACTTCTGGGGAAATAAAAAAAAAAATCTAAATAAATTCTACATTAAAAAAATCACAAATAATGAAGAAGAAAATCTGTAAGATTTAAATCCTTTAAAATAGTTCTTAAATTCAGCTTTGTACTGGAGGCAGGGCTCGGAATCTCTTCTCGGTAGTGCTGACATGAGCCCTTTGCAAAGGCACGAAATCCCTAAGCAACTTGTTAAATCCTGCCACAACTCAATGCTGCCTTTCCATCTACTTCACTGGGCCTTAAAGTACTCCTTTGGTCTACAACTGATTGATTTTTCTTCTGTAAAAGGGAAATTATGGTATTTTTCCCATCTCATTCACTCAAATGAAAAATTTTTAGGACAAGGGTTCCAAATTCTGGCATGCCTAACATTCACAATAAGCAAGTCATTTCAAAAGGTACTTGCCCCAGCACAACCTACAACCACTACTCACTACCAGTGGCAGAAGTTGTTAAAATAGATTGGCTGGCCGGAAGTATGGGTGAGAAAAGCATCTCTTTCCGTATTATGTAGCATCTAATGCATGGAAAACCTGGTCTCTGTCCCATTAGGGAAATAACAACCCTTTTGCCTGCTGAAACAGGAGCTTCTCTTTGCAAGAGCCAATATTGGCAGAGTCGCTCTGGCAGCACATGGACCACATTGTCCCTCACAATCATTTGGACACCTACATACTGAGCACCACAATGATATCAGCATCCCATGGAGGCAGCCCTGCCCAAACGCATTCGCATGGTGAGGGCTACTGGACGGCACGTCGTTCACCAAAATTACCATCGCGAGTCCTGTACACCTCTTCGGTGGTGAGAATGTCATCCTTGCTCAGAGAGCAGGGGTCCAGGGGCTGCCCTCGAGCTCCGTCCTTCCAGCTGATGTTGCAATTATCAGGCAGCTCACAAAGGCTGTATGTAAATTTATAACAAAATAATCAATTGGGGAGAACAAAGCGCTCCTGCGAGTGAGACACTTACTGCACTGATTGCATTGGGTATGGACACAGCATAGTGAAGGTCAGCACAGAGCTCTTCTACAGAGGATGCTTATTTTTTCACTCTACAGAAGAATGTTTTCTGTTTGCAGTCCTACAACCGAGTATTAAAAGGATTACACTGTGTATACATGCAGCGTACTTTCTACCACATAGGATAACACATAAATGCTCAAAAAATTACAATACCTTTGAACCTTCCAGATCAATCTGATTGAACTACATACATCATTTTAAGTTTACAATACAATTCTTGACATCAAAGGAGAGGGAAAAGAAGGATAGTGTGTTTTTTTAACCAGGCTGATTAGAAGCACTGCTGTGACATCTCTTCTATGGAGTTTCAATAATTCAGTGATTTTTCTTTTAAATTGCAGTATTTTGTATATTTTAATCTCTTGTTTTATTTGGCTGCCTTTGAATTTGTTTCCAGGGAGCTCTTGTGTTCAAATCCCGGTATTAATTTTTTTGCAGTTGGTTTGGCATTTTAGGTTTTTAATGGTCATAATAAACCTGAACTGGGAACAATTTGGTTTCATATTAGCAAAATAAATTGATTGCAGATGATTCAACAAACAATCACTAGAAAAATCACCTTGTACTGATCTGATTTATTATAGATCTATTTCTCTCCCCCTGGAGTTAACTCTGAGATCATTGTCTTTACTCCTAACAGCTATTATCCATTGAATAGAAACAGATAGTTCAGGATCAGCACATAGACTTGCCAGAAGGACTGGTTCATTTTCCCCATCTACATTGGCAGAGTGAGTGGGGAACTGTTGGTTTAAAGGTACATGTCTAGCTCTCATAGATCAGTTTATCTACCTTGATACCAGCTGGGTTATGCTGATTTTCATCAGTTAAGAATCAGTCCCCTGGTTTTCCTTTAAATTCTTAACAAAGTCAGTAATGTGCAAGTTATGCTAGAATACTAAAGTAGCACAGCTTCTTTTCTAACCCTGTGCAGCAAGCAGAGGTCACTAGGTAAGCTTTTTCTTCTTTGCTCTCTGAATTTTAATTGTGGCTATTTCACAGTCTGGCTCTAATTTCCAACACTAATTTATAACAAAATCTCTGTATTTTGCTTAGCTCCTGGCTTTATGTTTCTTGCTTGCTGGGCTGCTCTGGATATTGTTAGCCAACTCCCTGGTGAGAAACTCCACATAATTGCAAAAAAATTTTGCAATGCCCTTTCCCAAAGGTTTTCCAGGTAGAGCTAGAGTCAGATTTCTGCCCCACAATGCAGCACCGTTTGCTCTTTTTACATCATCTCCGTTTTACACAGTGAATAAACCAAATGCACAGACCTTCAAGAGCATGTAAAACTTGCAATACTCTAGGACCTAATTATGGAAAAAAAGTTGGCCAAGCCTGTCACCAGAGCAATTGTGCTGGAAGAGTCACTAAAGGCAACAGGATATATGACAGTGGCATCTAGAAGGACCATAAGCCATTAAATAAAGTTAACAGTCAAGCAAGTTGCCTGCACAAGGCACCCAGAAATGCCCTCACAATCCTCCCACCAGCTGTTCCCAGCGTTTTGGTTCATTTGCTAACACGGAGGCTGGAGTCAGACACCTTCCCCTGCTCAGTTCACCATGGGTGCTAGGAGCTGCTAAAACATAGGCAGCGGGGCCCTTTCTGCAACTGGGAATTCCTTGTTGCAAGAAAGGATGTCACAATCTGACTCTAAATCAAGGACATTTTAAATGTCAGCCCTGAAAACTCCACTTAATAAAGCAAGTGCAAGCCCAGTAATCACTGAAAGATTTCACAACAGAAGCCAGCTGGGAGTGGCAGCAATGCCCAACCAGGGATGAGCGATCCCCTGCTCTTCACCAGCCTCAGCTGCATGGCGGGGCTTTAAGACAACTGGGAATGCACTCAGAAGAGCAGACAGCCATCTCATACATCACCTGTTCAGTTTCTACCTCTCCTTCTCAGCATTAAGTTAACCAGATCATTGCTAGAGTCCCAGCCTACCGATGCTCGCTCCTGTTAGCCAATGGAAATATTCCCGCGAGTAAGGTCTAAGCAGGCCTGGCCTGGTTTGTAGGATCCTGCCTAATGCTCTAGACTAGCACCACCATTGTGCTGTGTTTGATTTATGGTTAATATTCCTGTCAGCACCACAGGCCTTTGACACGCAAACCACATTACTCAATTCCACCTACTGTTGCCAATAACAAGCGCTGAAGTATCAGTTCCCAGAGGTTTGATATGTAAAGCTGAAGAACAGTTAGATTATCACCAGTTATGCAGACAGCACATTTGACAGCCTTGCAATGATGTTTTCAGCTGTCAGTTACTGCAGCTACAAAACCACAAAAGGGGCAGACACTGAATATGCACAAGGAAGACATTTACCTTGGAAGAGGCAGGCTTCTGAATAAATACATTTTATGACATAATTGTGCTAACTCAAAATCATCTTTATCTGTTGGCAGAGAGGCAGTTTTCCGCATGCAAATTAATTATAGTAAGCTTGATTCACATCAACACTAAAAGAAAGGGTGGGCATGAACGTTTTCAGCACTAATTCTGTGCTGCAGCAAAGTCTCACATGACAAACATCAATAGTACTACAGCTTACCTCTGCAGGCAACAGTTGTAAGTGAACTGAAACATCTCGTCCGACTAAAAGAAATAATTAATTTCTCATTTAAAAGACTTGCCGGTATAAATGGAAATTAAAGTTATAGAAGATTCACCTACTTAGACCATGGGACTTGTTTTGAGAAACCTGGGGCCTGACAGTGTCCATCTGTCAGAGAAGGGGAAGAGCATCTTCGGTCATAGGCTTGCCAAGCTGGTGAAGAGGGCCAGGGGAGGGGACCCTCAATCCATCCCACTCCTACCAGTTTGATGCCAGCGCCAGCAACAGATGCCCAGAGCCGGGAAAAGGATCACAGGTCAGCAGGAGAGCACCTGAAGTGCAGCACAAAGGAATTCCAGCCACTCCAGCCCATATGTCAGCTTCAGCAGGGGCTCAACTGAAATGCCTCTGTGCCAACACATGTAGCATGGGGAATAAACAAGAGGAGTTGGAGATGTGCGCATGCCTGCAGGGCTGTGATCTTATTGGCATCGTGAAGACATGGTGGGATGGCTCCTATGACTGCAGAGTTGGGATGGAAGGATACAGGTTCTTCAAGAAGGACAGGCAGGGGGGATGAGGAGAGACTGTCACCCTCTATGTCAGTGACCAGCTGGAGTGCATGGAGCTCTGCCTGAGGATGGATGAGGAGGCAACCAAGAGTGTATGGGTCAGGGTTAAAGGGAGGGCAGGGGCAGGTGTCACTATAGCAGATGTCTGCTACAGGCCACCCAACCAGGAAGACAGAGCAGATGAGGCCCTCTATAGACAGATAGGAGCAGCATCACATTCATAGCCCTGGTCCTCATAGAGGACTTCAACCACTCTGGTATCTGTTCGAGAGAAAACACAGCAGGGCATATGCAATCCAAGAGGTTCCCGGAATGTGTTGATGATAATTTCCTTCTCCAAGTGACAGAGGAGCCAACAAAAAGAGGTGCCATGCTGGACGTTGTTCTCACCAACAAGGAGAGGCTGCTGGGGAACATGAAGCTCAAGGGCAACCTAGGCTGTAGTGGCCATAAAATGGTGGAGTTCAAGATTCTCAGGGCAGTGAGGAGGGTGTACAGCAAGCTCACTACCCTGCACTTCAGGAGAGCAGCCATTGGCCTCTTCTGGGACCTGCTTGGTAGAGTACCATGGGACAAAGCCCTGGAGGAAAGAGGGGCTCAAGAAAGTTGGTAAATATTCATAGAATTTCTAAGGTTGGCAAGGACCTCCAAGATCAAGTCCGACTGTCAACCTAACACCACCATGCCTACTAGATCATGTCCTGGAGTGCCACATCTACATGTTTTTTGAACTTCTCCAGGGACAGCGATTCATCCGTCTCTCTGGGCAGTCTGTTCCAGCTCCTCACTACTCCTTCTGTGAAGAAGTTTTTCCTAATATCCAACCTAAACCTTCCCTGACGCAACTTGAGGCCATTCCCTCTCGTCCTGTCACTTGTTACTTGGGAGAAGAGACACCCTCCTCACTGCAACTTCCTTTCAGGTAGTTGTAGAGAGCGATCAGGTCACCCCTCAGCCACCTCTTCTTCTCTAGACTAAACAAGCCCAGTTCCCTCAGCCGCTCCTCATAAGATTTATTTTCAAGTCCCTTCACCAGTTCTGTTGCCCTTCTCTGGACACGCTCCAGCAGCTCAAAGAATCACCTCCTCCACGCTCAGGAGTAATCTATCCCAACAAAGAGGAAGTCAGGCAAAAACACCTGGAGGCCTGCATGGATAGGCAAGGAGCTCCTGGACAAACTCAAACACAAATAGAAAGCCTACAGAGGGTGGAAGCAAGGGCACGTAGCCTGGGAGGAATACAGAGGAGCTGTTCGAGCAGCCAAGGATCAGATTAGGAAACCTAAAGCCCTGATAGAATTAAGTCTGTCCAGGGACATCAAGGGCAACAATGAAAGCATCTATAGGTATGTCAGTGATAAAAGGAAGACTAGGCAAAATGTGGGCCCTCTTTGGAAGGAAACAGGAGGCTTCATTAGTGTTTTAGCATAACGCATGCTAGTAGGTTCCTGTTCAACTGAGCTGTCAAAGGTACCTGACTACTATTTTCATGCAATTTTTCCATTGTTCCAATAAGACTCTGAACATGCAAATTCAAAGTTGTCAACAACATTAGCTCAGTGGAGAGCTACAAGAACAGGGCAAGCTTTCCCTTTGTGCTCAGCCCCCACTACATTCTTCTCCAACCATTTGAAAAGGTGGCATGTATCTTAGTTATGTCCCTACCTGGTTGTGTGTGGGATATTGTATTCCAACATAGCTGATGTTGGCATGTCTGATCTTTTTGAAGACATAAGGATATAAATTTATTTGCCTTCAGTCCTGAAGAGACTTGAACTGTTTCAGCACTGGCAGTAGAAGTGTCAGGGAGCTGCCAGTATCTGGTAGCTACTTTTGCTTCCTCTGCTCCTAATTCTGTATACACAGAAAAGATAACCTGAATTAAGGCTGATTAAATACTAGCACAAGGGTCCAAACTTGAAACTTAAACCTACTTTGAGCAAAGGGTTGGACCAGAGACCTCCAGAGACCACTTCCAACCTACATTATGCCCAAATTTTAGGAAGGCTTTAACTGAAGTAAGTTCTCTCTCTGTCGCTTCCATAAATGCTGGAGAATCAACATGATCACAAATCATTCCCACCCCATGCCAAACAGTCCAAGACATATAAATAAACAGCCTGTGCGTTACTCTTCCTGACATATGCTTTCCCCTGTGAAAAAGTGCTCTAATTTGCTTCAATACGCAAGAACAGCTTTTAGAGAAAAGGCCCACAGCCATCAGTACCTCTCTTGTGTTATTTGCTCACCACAGAGTGGATTCTAGACCAGGACACTCAAGAAAGGTTGAAGAGAGTTCACCATTCCTAAAGCATAGGTATCTTTTATTTGGGAATGCTTGCATGGCAGACAGAACTGAAACATTTTTCAGCAGTTGCAATGAAGGTTTTTGCAAGCAAACTGCTGTTTTAGGCAACATTTCACTTGTCCTTTCAAGAGATTTTTTTTAATGTGGTAATCAGAAAAAAAACTTGCTAGATTTATCATGAGAAAAAAAAAAGGGAACTTGTAGCACAGGGAACTTGTATTAATGGCTCTGCTGGCCACAGCATTTGACCAGCAGGTTCTGGGTTTATCGTGCTACTCATATGGCTTTATCAACAGCATGCACAGTTGAAGATTCGCACAGTGTGGACACATCTCTTAAAAAATAAAAATTAAAAAAATAGCAGAAGCGAAAGCTTCCCATTGATATCGAAAGCAGCACAACATTAGGAGCAAACATTCTAACAGCACAGGCAGCCAGGTGTGCAGCTATGCGTGCCCACAAAGAATAAAAATAGCGCAGTCCTCCATTGGGCAACTAGTATTCAAGATGTATTGATTCTATCTTCCACCAAATGAGAAATAAGTGAAGCAAATCAAAGCAGAAGCTAAACGGAGCAGAACAACATGAAACCTGTGCAGGATGAACAGCTCCGTGCCCATTGCCTGAGGCAACCTGCTGCTGAAGGATAACGTGCCAATGCTAATCAGATGATCGGTTTCCCTTCCCATTAGGCATTCTGCTAACTCAACAGATAAGCTTTCCTATCGTTCCTCTAGGAATGTCAGCTCAACTCCTCAGGAGGTAGCCCTGGTTCCCTTCTGAGCCACATTTCAACATTCCTTGATCTGAAGCGCAGTTCTGGAGATGCCGAACACCCCCTCCTTCCCCTCGCCCTGTGGTACTGAGCGCTACCTAGTCTGCAGCACTGCACTGCCAGCCTTCCAAACCTTGCCAAGTGTCTTACCCTTTTAAGAAAAAATATGGGATCCTGAAAAGCATGGGCTGCTGTAAGTCTGTGTGCTGATCCCCAGCTGGGTAGGAGACTAAGTTACAGCAGGGATGGCAGAGTATGCACCGACAGGAAAACAGCTACAACTACTTCTCTGAGGGGCTGGGAACCTTCCCTGTGCTGAGAGCCCAGAAAGCCTGCAAACAGTTTTTGCCAGTCACACACTTGCACGTACTTTTTTTATCCAGCACTAATGCAGTAAAAAAAAAAAAAAAACCAAACAAAAAAAACCCAAAAACCACAACAGATGATGGAAGAAGTAAAATTGTAGGCTGTATCGGCCTCAAGGCCTTGAGTTTCCCACCTCATGTTATTCAAAGGTAAGTCAAACACAGCTTTCTGGCAAAGAAAAGAGAGAAATGCTACTTTGGGACACCTTACAGGACCACAGGACAAGAAGATACACAAAGGATTTTACTTACATTCAGTCTTCCCTGCTGAGTGGCTGGGCGGGCTTACAAGGCCTGATCCAAAGCACTTGGAAGTCAGTGATTTCCGTTAGGCTTTAAATGCAGCCCAGCAGCTGATCTGTAAAACAGTGGTCAAGTGAGAGGAATGATGTACAGGGAAAAAATCCTTCTGCATACTAAGTAGGATTGGTTCATTCTAGTGTGCGCTCGATCATCTGCTAACAAAAAATATAAATTAGTGTGTGTGTATATGTACACGTATTCTCCATTGAAGAAGATATATTCCAGAATGAGTAAGGTTATTCAACTGCTGAGTGAGACACACCACTCACCAAGTCGGCTATATCACATACAAGCTCAGACACATTGCCTGCTAAACGAGACAGATTAGCTATTACACTAAAAACACCAGCCCTCAAACTGGCTGTATTCACAGCTGGGTCAGGTATGCAGCACACTCGAAGTTACCAGCTACTGATACACATAGATCATTTAGTAAGCCACACCTGCACAGAGTGTGTTTCCCACCACAGTCCATAGTAAGGTAAGCTTGATATAATGTGCCTACCTGGAACCAAACTCATTACTGTGCAACAGCCATTAATGGAAAATATATCACCTTTGAAAATCTGGCTTTCTAGGGACGCACTAAGCATGTGGTCAGGGGAAGTCACTGTCAGAAGATGTTATAATCTGCAGTAGCTGCACAGGAATAGTAATTTTTTTCCACATGTGATTATTACTCTCCAAACATAGGAGACACCAGCCAAACTGTTTGAGTAACTGGAACCAGGGATTCAGGACCAGCAGAACAGAAGTGCGCTCTCAGGCTTTTATATGAGTTTTCAGAGACATTTCTGGAAAAATTTAGCAATAAAGCAAAGAAAAAATCCCCCCAGGCCAAGCAGAGCTGAGATACCATGTCGTTACTGATGCCTGTACTACAGGATACAGTAGTTAGTTATCCATGTGTTTAAACACAGTGCTTTCTTAAAGCTCAGTATCAGACTCCAGATGGCACTTCATTTCTTTAAGGAACACAAAATTACCCACTGCATGAGATGACCTGGGACTGACTTATTGCTGATAGCAGCTTTTTATGAATGAGATAAAGGAGATTATAGGACTTGTCTTGGGGTTTTTCTTTTACACCTGTTTCCTACAGGGCCAATGCAAATACTTTTTGGGAGGGAGGCAGAATATAGAGATTGGAGATAAATAGACTGCCTCAGCACTTGTGTTTCTCAGTCCTGCAAGATGACAGAAGTTCACCTCTTTTCCATGCCCACCTAGTATAGATCAGGTAATAAAATACGCTTTCTTCTCTTCCCAAACCACTAGCTCAAATGAACAATTTCTGCTATGCAAACAGGAAACAAGGGACCTTGCACTTCCTTACACATTGCTTTTATCCTGTTCAAACCACTCAAGAATCTGAGCTCTTCATGGCAGTGCCACATACATGCACACGCCTTTCAAGTGACATCCAGCTGGTCCATGCCAGCTGCTTGGAACACTCACCATCTCATGGCGCTGGGAACCAAACCTCCAAGACAGGGAACAGCATTGGATTACAGACCAGACCTGTGTGAAAGAGGAAAGGACAAGAACAGATGAGGTGGGGGGATAACCACAAGGCTGCATACAGATGTCAGCTGTCTTTTCAGAGTTGTCATTTTACAGACATGGCCATAATGAAGAAAGGGCCTGCCAGCGCCATAAAAAAAAGAATGGAAGTGGCAAAACCTGAATACAGGAATATCTTTACCTTCAGACAGCCCTTCTCTCCACAGGATTGCCCTATTAAAATACTTACCCCTCATTTGCAAGTTTGATAGAAACTCACCCTTCTAGGCTTAAATATTCCCCAGCCTCTCGCACACCTTCTTGTCTTGGGGTCAGTTTGTTTCACCTGGAGGCTTAAGCATCCACTTGACAACTCCTTTTAAACTGTTAGCCCACCTGACTCCACCACACCTACAGCCAATCAGTCCCACGTGCTGTGATGGTTGTTCTGTGAGGAGCAGGAGAGGCTTGTCCTTTCTCATCCCCCTGAGTAGGAAGAAACAAAATTGTAATACCTGGGAATTAATTCACAGTCCCCAGTACAATTAGGACATCGTGTTGTTTTTGCAGCGTGGAGCTGAACTTTATCTGTTGGGCATTAACACAATACTGATCATAGTAGAAACTATCAAGGATCTCAGATGAAAGAGACACTTAAAAATGTACTATAAATCCACTAATTTTTAGGAAAACACTCAAATATATACCTTGCAAGGAGAGTACGGCCCTTGCTAAAAATTTTGGATTCAGCACCAGGGATAGGGTTGTTCAAGACCGTACCAATGCTGATGGACTGATTTCCACATCAACACTGGTTTCTGGAGGGAAATCCCACCAGATCCTTCCAATCATCCAACTTCATCACAGCAAAGCTATCGCAGGTTGCACACACCATCACCAGTGCTAGGTTCCACTGGTTGCATCTTCTCAATTAGTGATCAGCTAGGATGAATAACTCAAATACAGATAAAAGATGCCAATGGGTCAGATCTAGAAACTAACTATGCCCAGTTGCTCACATAGAAAAGCGTGGAACCACAGAGGCTGAGCCCTTCAGTGCCTCTGTTTACACAGTTGCTTAAGAAGAGCTGAACTCCATGGAAAAATATAATTCATGGTCTATGGTTTAATTTTGACGATTCTTTTCCTTTCAGTAGGCAATATCTCTTTTGTTATCGCGATTTAATCTTTGGGGTTTACTCTTTTACATTAATTTTTATATTCACTCCATAGAAATAAACTGATATGTCAATTGTTAAGCACATGAGAGGTTCCACTAGAGGTTTATAGCTGAGGTTTCTCTAAAATAGAAAATGCTGAATAGAGGTGCAGTGAAAGCCACACAGGTAAAAGAAGGGAGAGAAAGCAAGAGATGATGGTATCACGTGTTTGTGATGAGGCCAGGCATTGCTAACAAA
The DNA here is from genome assembly GCA_013399095.1 of Psophia crepitans. NCBI lineage: Eukaryota > Metazoa > Chordata > Aves > Gruiformes > Psophiidae > Psophia > Psophia crepitans. The sequence continues at coordinate 468,878 of VWZZ01003975.1, forward strand.
AAAATCACTTGCAACTTCAGCAAAAAAGCAATTGCACTTGGCTTTTTGTTTATTTCTCCACTAACAGCACATTTAAAAACTTACCAAAAAATCATGGCTTCTTTTTAGCACCTCTTCCTTCCCAGAATGGTGGTGCAGTGCAGAATACCCCTCCATGCTCCTCCAGCAGCCTAACTCTGAAATGGCAGTCTCTTCCCAGTGACATGGCTGCACAGTCTGGAATTATGGAGACTGACATTTATTAACCGATTTATTAGCCAGCCCCAGGATGACCACCAAGTAAGGTTGTCCAACAGACTATTACGAGATCTTGCTTTCAGCAGCTTATAAATTTGCCAGTGCTTTGTCACTTGAACTGAATTATGCTACATTAGGTACTTTCCTCAAAACAATCACTATTGAAGAAGTCCGTAGGAGAAGGGAAAGCTGTGTTATTTTGCCCACACCGAAACTTTGAGGAGACCCACTCTTGTCTTGGTTTCGTTTTTTGTCTTTTTTTTTTGTTTTTTTTGGAACACCTGCTGTTTAATATGCAAAAGCTTTCCTGAGAAGGGTCCTGTGCCTCCTTCCTGTGAGTTCTCTAGTATGTGGTAACAGGCAGATTCATATAGCAATCTTTGCTATAGATAACCAGGTAGAGAGATTTTTATTAATACCATCGCAACTAAGTCTCTTCAAGACCTCTGTCCTCTACGTCACCTCTGGATGAAATTAGTTATTAGACTCAAAAGTTACTGGAGAGTGATTAGAAGAGGTATAAAATGGACAGGCAGACAGTGATTTCAGTATCTCTACATTCTTAAGTAAACAAAAAAACAGGGTTAGAAAGTTTCTGTTTTCTTTACTTAGTTATAGCTCTTCATGTAGTGGAAGCTGGGACTTTGTATGTTGTACGGAAATGGTCTGGGTGCCAAAGATGTGCACCCAGTAGAAAAACGCACCAAAATTTCAGCAAGGTGCTATGAGTCAACAGTTGAAATTAGTTCACAAAATTTATGAAGAAAACTAGGCAGAGACTAGATGAGATGAGACGAGACAAGATGAGATAGTAGAGAAAAATAGCACTGGCTGCTCAGAGGGTGTTGGCATCTAGAAATAAGGGATCTAATATGAAGTCAAAGTAAGACAAATCTTTGAGAAAGGAAAGGACTATTTTAAATGTCATGTCTGATGTTTTCAGTTCTTCATACCAGCTAAGAACTTGTCCCATGGCTTTTGTTTTAGAGCAGCACACATACAGTATTAACGATATGGCTTAGCTTAATAAACCTGATGACTCAGTAAAGAATAAGATGGTATTGAAAGCTCTGTCTGTAGAGCTTCATGAAAATCCCATCACAAGGAAGAGTCCACTCCTTCAGTTCAATTCCCATATGCTACACTGCAGCAGGTCCAATTTTTTTAGAAAAGAATATAACCCAGCTATTTTGTAGAGATTTGTTGTATCATACAGTAAAATTGCTAGCCGTGCAGAAAACACGACAGTAGGATGTATTTCAGAGTAAAGCCTACAGATATTTGTTTCAGAGCACAAAGTCTTCTCTTACTGTAATGGGTCACTTCTTGTTACAGTGGATTTGTTAGTGTCTCACTGTGTTCCACACAATAAACAACATCTGCAGCTATTCACTTGGCAATCTGTGGAGACAAACGGTTTTGATAGGATTAAAAGTGGGCAATAATGGATTTTATGGTGAGCTGGTAATAGGAAAAAAAGCTTTAGGAACAACCTCTACTCAAAGTTCAGTGCAGTGTGGTATTTTAATCAGTGCTTTGAAAACAAAGCACTGGGGTTTGCTTGTCTGAATGTTTAGGGGCCACTAGAATATTCCCCAAAACAAATTCACCAAAGCTGAATTTGTGAAGTGGTCATGACTTGCAGAAACCATGTTCTCAGTCTAAAACCAGTTTGCATCAAATAAGGTTACCCAGTTCAGCCTGTGAAATGTAGCTCAGCTTCCTTGGAAAAACCTCAGCCTTACCTGGCTGCCGCATCCCACGCTGACAAACCTGGGTGGCAGCACAATGCTAGAGGCAATTTGGCTGCCTTGGCAAGACCAGATGTGCAGAGTACAATCCATTTCTGAATCACCAATAAGAGCTAAATCCAGGGAACACCGCTGCAGTGTCTCACTGGAAAACAGCTGCCCCATCTTCTGCTCCTGGCCACAAGCGCTGTTCTCCTGCCTGCAGAATCACTCAGAACTGTCTACTTTTTTCCATCCCATTTTGAAGAAAGGATCTCCAGGCATGGAGACACTGCAAGAAGGGATACCTCACATGCCATCACCTCTTTTAGCATCACTGTTTTTTTCAGTCTACTCACTTATCCTGGGTCAACCTTCATGGGCCTAAGGGTGGAAAACTCCATAATCCTCCTACTGCAGAATTTGGCCATAATTTCTTACGCTTTCTCAGATGAAGCATAAGACTTGTTTTGCTTTCCCTCTAGAAGGTGAAACTGATGCTTACAGTTCTGCATCTTCCTGAAGAGTTGATGCAAACCCTACTGCCAAGATGAGGAGTCTGCTTCAATCCCAACTACAAAATTGCTAGCATTCCCACACAGCCCAAGGAGAAGTCTTTATGAACATTTTGCTTAGGTTTTTCATAGCATGACCAGTTATGTTAGAAATGAACTGCAGGTTAAACAGCTTAGCAATTCACTTGCTAGCTTAGCAACTTGAAGTTCTGCCTTAAGGCCTTTCACACCAGCAGCTGTTAATGACAAAGAAATGTCACTTGTGCTGGTCCTTATTGTTAATTATGGAATTCCTCTATTCACACACCTCCATATGAAAAGATTTTCCCATTGAATTCCTTTCCCCTTCACACAGGGCCAGGCTGTTATAATACATGTAAAAGTACAAAGCATTGCACAGTAGACTTTTCCAATGAGCCAGGCTCCTACATCTCATCCCCTCTAGCTCCAGTAATACAGACCTGGCAATGGGCTAGCCCTGCTCACTGCTGTCCTGCACTCCCTGTATTTGCAGGGTTACCTGGAATTCAGGCTGCCCACACTTTTGAGGTATATGGGGTCAGAACTGTTTGCTCATGCCCATGTGGGGCATACGAAGTCTTTGGATCTGGGTAAGAAGACACAGGATGAATGGCAATTCTAGATCCAGGCAAGAGTTTTCCTCAAAGGGCAAGGACAACTTTGAAAAGAAAACAAAAAGCAATGGTAAAATCTACAATGTTCAGAGCAAGCTATCTACATGTCATGGACAAAGGTTTTCTATTGCTTATGATCTGTGAGCTGCTTGATGTGCCACGCTGCCTTACAGCACAAACAGACAAGAGCTGCAGTGAAAAAGGGGATGAAGAGCACTTTCCAGAACAAGTAAATGAAAGCTGGTAACAACCACAGTGTAGCACAGAACCTTGATGCATACGACTACAACCACCACAAATAATCTGATGTTTGTTTATATTTTGCAGGTTAGGTTTTTATTAAACCCAGCAGACCACCACATGTCCTCACCTAAAGACAATTCTGCTCACCCAAATGGAAGTTCTTTAAGGCTCTTCCCACTCCTGTGCCCCTCCACCATACTCCTGCAGAAGAGGAACCAGCTAAGTGGCATCTGCCTCTATCATAAAGCAAACAATAATCCTTCCAATTCCAGCAGGAATTGCTGCAACATATAACTACCCTTGCGGATAGTTATCCCTAATTGTCCCCAGAGGGTGCACGCTCGACTCTTAGGTATCAGTCAGCAATTCAAATCCGGAATCCTTATTCCATCAAAACTTGATTTGTCCTGCGATCTGTAGTTTCTTCAGAAAGAAACATTCAGGAAACATCTTTCTCCATAAATCCAGTCTGAAAGGTCCCTGGGAGGTAGTATGAATGCAGACTGTAGCAAATCATTTCTAATAATTCATGTCTAGTATGACATATGGTTATAACAGCCAAGGAGTTATCCTGAAAACTAATCTGAATTGTGAGCTCAGCATGCTTTTCACTTCTTGAAAGTTTTATATGCTGTATTACTGTAGGGCTGGACTCAACAGGCTAAATAAAGCTTCCTCTTGCTCTTCCAAACTGGAATGTAAAATAACACAGGGGAAATAAGCATCTCTGTCCTACAGAGCAGCACATACAAAACCCTTTCACTGAAAAAAGAACTACAACAGTCAAACCTCTGGGTCATTCTTCTTTCTATGAAAAGACTGGTTAAAAGTATATGTTAATTCTCCCTGCCAATTTTTCTTCTCTTAGCCTCTTCCTTACAGGGCTTTCATTACATTCCCCTTCTCTGTAATTTTAAAAGGTTTCCTTGTTTGACAATTTTGCTGAAGGCAATTATGTTACTTACCTTCTCCTGAGCTCAATACAAAACAGCAGAAGTGGCACACTGTACATATGGGTAAGATCTGTTTTAAAAACATTTGGAGATTTCTATCAAACCTTGCTGTGTGGCTTGTCTTTTGCATCTAGCAGAGTCTATGAAGCTCTAAAACTCTGCTACGAGACAGTCCCTTATTTTAAACTCAAGACATGAAGTTTTAACTGTTCCACAGAAGAGATTTTTCTGTATTAAATTGAAACAAGTTTGTAATGACACAAATGGCATGGTACTTGTCATAACAGCCTTCATCTTCTGGTGAGTCCCTCTGTGCATAACAGGGCTTGATATTTACCTGCCATTACCAGCAAACTTGCTGTACAAATCCTGCTGCAGGACTCAGCTCCTTTGGCTAAACACAAACCATTTTACCTGCTTTGGAGTTATCAAAGCCAATGTACAAGTAATTACACAAGCAGAAGAGTTTTTGAAGTTTGCTTTCCAGAGTACTTTCATTCAGTGCAACTCTCCTGCACAAGGATTCCCTAGTGTACAATTATACAGTTTTCAGTCTTTCCCTTTAGTGGGGCACTGATAGGGATTTGAGTCCTTGATTGCAGATTTTCAGAAATTTTGCAGAAACTCGGTGCACTCCAGACTCCTCTTCCCTAAAATTAGGTTGGAATCAGCTAATGAGTTAAGCTATTACCAAGGTGGAAAACTGACAGTCAAAATGAAGGCCATGCAACGAGTGGGAAATCTGAGAAGCTGATTAACATGAGAAAGTAAATAAAATGTACAAGCACACTGACCACAGAAAAGGCCTCAGTCCCCACCGGCAGCCCACATGCTTTCCCTGACCAAGACCCGGTATGCCTCACTGCCTGGGCAATGCGTATGTTCAAGTCTGCATGCTCCTACCACGTGTTTCATAGGTGCTGCTCGTGGTACTCCATCCAGGTAGCATGAGGGTTATGGTATGGGGTGAATTCACAAGAAAGCAATGCTGTAGCTTCAAAACAAGGCACTGACTCCCTTTGCTGCTGGAAGTCCTGTTACTCTCCTAAGTAACACTTCAAGGAGGAATCTGCTTTCTCAGTCACCATCTCAAAATATCCATTTTGCTGGGGGAAAAAACCACTGTGCCTACACTTTGTTTGCACCCTTAGGGAAGCAGCAGTGAGGCCAGGTCCTTGGCATCCGCTCGGTCCACTACAACTGCACAGGTGGGAGTGTGGCACCGGCATCCCGATCTCACTGGAGCCCAACAAAGAACCTGGGTAAATTCAAGTGAATCAAAGGAAATTTAAGAACCTTTGGGTTGCCTAAATTCTGAGAGTTTGAAATGGTAACTTTAAGGTGACATAAGCTTAGATTCTGCATTAATTTCTGGTTCTTCTAAATGCTTATTCTCTTCGCCAAGCAGACTTTTCCTATCAAGGGAATTTAAATGATATGTGACCCATTTAGGTACACAATATATATTGCCACAGCACAAAGGACATTTGGAAAGCTGAAATTGGATGAACTTTGCAAGAAAAAGCCAGCTTGGGGAAAGTTATTTCTAAGTATCACTGCCAACTTTAAGTAATATAGTAATGGCATAGGGCTGGACACATAAAACACCATCTGGATAATTAAAATATACACAAAGGTGGTATGCAGACAAGTATCATCTGAATGTTAGCAAAGTAAAAATGGTAAAAGAAATTAACCCTTCATGGACACATTCCTGTCAGAGACAGGTGTTATGCAGGAGTAGGGAAGTCCTGCTTCTCTGAGACTCTAAGCACACCTCTCCTCCAGCCAAGCTTATCCTGCAGATCATACCAATATTTTAGCCACAACTCTGTAACGCATTTAACACTTACTTAACCTAAAACATGGGTCCTGTGCTTGTAAATCCATAAACTTACATATAATGCATCTAAGTGCTTTTCCTTACTTCAAAAAAAGTCTACTGCTGTCTCTCTCATCACTTGTGAGAAATCATATTGCATTTTCTTCATCTCTTTATACTGCTGTATACATACACTTACATACAGTGAAAGTCAGCCTTGCAAAACAGATGGTTTAGCATGGGTCTAACATTATAAAATCAGGAACTGAATTATTACTGCTGATAAAAACTTTGACAAATTTCTTAAATCTCAGTTCTCCAACCCAAATTTATCAGAAGGTGGCAGTATTTCAAAACATTACTTTTTGAATTTACCAGAGGGGCATTTATTTATTAATTGACTACTTGTTAATAATGTATTTTATTATTCCTAACATTTAAAGGTCAAGAGCCGTAACTCCTAGCAGCTGAGGTGCAGTGGAAGCATAACCTGCATTACAGTGCAGTTTTGAAAAGAGCCTGGTGAACCCATTAGTATGAGGAGATAGGAAGGGCTGCATTTGCTTCGTTACTGCTTTTATTTGCTGTAAAATATTTGTTAGGTTCTTTTATAGGAGAGACCACTTCTATAAAATACACAATAAGAATTTCCAAGGTTTCCAAGCTTATTCATTTGTCCCAAGGCAGTGCCTAAATTCAACAACGTTACCAGAAAATATTTCACCTGATCTGCACACTGTACTTCTAGAGTTCTATGAACCATCCTCTAACACATTTCAAACTGCCATCCTTTGTTTTATCAACAGTTACACACACTGTGCACTGCTCTTCCCAAAACTAAAAATATCTTACTCTTGTGTTTGAGCTGCCACTGCTTTGCCTTCTACCCATTTACAACAGAAAGCATATTTTTAACAGCCATAACCCTTTAGCACCTATCGCTTTACACACAGAAAAACATTCGCACTCTGCAGAAAGACATTCACTGAACAGCTTCATAGCAAACCTACCTGTGGCTTGAAACGCCATATAACAGCTCTGGATCAGCTAGGAGCTAGTGTATTCAGGAAAACCACTGCAAACAAGGTGTGAGACTACAGTATCGCATTCCCATGTGCATGACCTCACAGTGAGGGTGTCTGATCAAATTAAAAAGAAGATGAGAGAAAAGAGAAAGTCTGCCTTCATCTGGTCAGTAAATCAGCAAAGGTTCCTATACAAACAGAAAGGATAACAGAAGAATCTTTGCCTTCAATATTATTCTTCCATTATATACTTCTGTTCGCTTTTAACACGATTTTATCAAATACTGCTCCAGAGTACAAAGGAGAGGGGGTAGAAGTTACAGGCTAAAATACAGTTGCTCGGACTAAAACACCTTCGTCCCTCCATTTCTTTCTGCATAGCTACAGGAAATTATACAGAAAAGAGGAACGTTTTGTAGAGCCCACTCACTATGTCAAATCACCGGTGCCAACATATTTAAAGAGATTATTAAATATCACTAAAATTGCTCACGAGATCAAAACACAGTTAAAAGATCTAAGCCAACAAGATACTTCAGCAAGTTGAAATAAGCACTAGGAATAGAAACAGAAAAACTGTTCAAAGTTATGGAGTACATTCCTGTAAGTAGTGCCGTGATTCTAGAAAAGGCAACAAGTATACACACGGTAAGGCACCTATATGCACTTGTCAGGGAAGAAGTGGGGTTGAGTGTTCAGCTTCTGATGTATTTCTGCAGAAAAGGGTTTTGCAGGTGACAAGCCTACCTTTACCAAAATATCTCCTTGGAACCACGCAATGTAACCTACAAAAGGCTTAGATTTCACTGGCCCACCTCACTGCTGCTCTCTCTTCCTCACCATTCCCCATTCTTCAGTTCCTTTAACAGGACAAGAAACTCTACAATAAATGTAGATTCAAACCACTTGGATTGAGGGTTTTGTCACTGAATGGGAACAGAAAGCAAATTTCCAAGTATTACTAAGCGCAATATATTCACTGACTGTAGGGTAACTTCACTTTTAAAGCAGAGTAAACGAACACAGGAAGCAAGCTTGTAGCATGGACATGGAGCTGGTAAAATGTAATGTCAGGGAAGCTTGATTAAATCCTCTAGTTTTACGTTCATAAAACCAAGTTTTTTGGTCTTTCATATAAAATAACCTGTTTGGGCATTCAGTTTCACAGAAAACATTTTTAGCTCTTGAAGCACCACGATAAGAACATTATCCCTACGGTAATTGGTAGATACTATAAATTTGCATCTCAGATCATTGGACTGCAATGTCCGTAGTGAGGATTCATCCCGAGAGGTGCAGGACAGTTAAGTGGAACGTAGCCCAAATTAGCTTCGCTGCAGTGTGTGCTCAGGGAAGGTGCTCAGCCGCCTCCTCATTAGGACTATCTGTTCCTGCTCCTTCCTGCATGCCGGCCTAAGCCTAACACATGCAAGGGAATAGAGGCTATAAAAATGAATTCAATTAGGAGGCTCTTTCCTGCCATGGTCTGGGTTTAGGATAAGCATTTCTTATACAGTGACGACATTATACCACACATGTAATTGCAGCATCACCAACCTGTGACACTTCTGCACAGGGAATTGCAGCACTCTGGCAGGTGGCAAGCTGAGAGGAACGACTGGCTTGGAATATTTTAATTCGGTTAAGTCAACACACTTAGCACCCCCCTGAGATTTTAAACCCTGGAAGGTTTTATGACTTTTTTTGCAATGCAATCCAGTTCATCTTTAACTACTGGCTTTTTGCTGAGATCTCTTCAGATGGCAAAACAGAATTCGGTTTCACAGCCAGAAGAAGAAAAAAAACAGTGTATCAAGGTAAACAGCAGGTAGAATTGCTATGAATATGGATTCTCAGCTTCCCGTGGATAAGACTGATCGAACTGACTATTCAATATTCTGTGCTTACCTAGGAAAATTACTTCAGGTACTGGATGCTGAATATAGGTTAAATTCTACTCACATTAAATCAAAGAAAAACAAAGACATTTAGTGGATCTACTTGATGTCTACAGCAAGGCAGCTAAGAGGAAGTTTCATCCACCTTTACTTTGATAAGGGAAAATTAGTCAGGGAGGCATGGAGTTAAAACTCTGAATGATTTACATCCCAAAATAACAAGAGAAGAAAAGGAATTTATGTTTTTTTTTTCTTCAGAGCAATTAAGACTGCCAGCTGCCTGAGGGGAAAAAAAAAAAAAGCCAACAAAAAAACCCCACCCAAGAAAAATCACTATCTCCTGCTAACATTTTGATATAGCCACTGCCTGACAATCATTTTTGTCAAAAAGCCACATTCTGTAAACACTTGACAGTGGTGTGTGCTGCCTTGCTTTGCTCCTGTGGTGAAGCATGAAGTGAAACAGTGATGCAGGAATATTACCACAGTCACTCGCTCTCCTCTTACAATAGCCAGGCTTCTTAGGAAGGACCTCCGCGTTGGCAGGCTGCTTTTCATTACAACAAGGTAGCCAATTCGGGGTATCACATGCAGCTGAAAAACTGTGAGTAAACTGCCATTATTTGCAGGGGGACCTCAAAGGGTTTTGACTTTTGGAAAGGAAGATCACAGGCCAACAAGAAATTATTTTCTATTTAGGTGGACTGGAGAGAAAATGAGGGTTCATGCCCTCAAATTGCAGCGATGCTTTGTTCTGTTATCTCCTTATAAAATAGTGGGAGAGCCAAATACATTTCATTTGTAGTCAGAGACAAGAGTTACCCCGTGCTCAGTTCTACTGGGCAAAGCTCTATTGAATTAGCCAGGACAAAAGCATGTGGCTTGTGTTAAGCACAGATTCTTCGTACAATGCCATCTGACTTCTGAGGCACAAGTTTTACAAGTACTTAAGCATCACTTAGTGCTGCAGTGATTGAGGAGCTTGACTTTTACTTTTACAAGCAAGTAAGGCACACAGAAGCCAAAGTCTTATTTGTTTCTGCCATTGCTTAGGGGTTTTCTGTATGGTTAAGGGCCGACAGCCATTCATCGCCTCTCCCCGTGTGCAAAGTCAGCCAAGCCTGGACCGGTGGGAATCCACAGGTCTCTATAGATACATCTTTGGAACCCCAATTCTTTAAAATCTGGCTTTAAATTACTATGGAAAACAAATCTCATTAAGGGTGACATGACACTAAAAGCCATTTGTGTTCTTCTCAAAATCCTACAGTTCTCTCAGTTTCACAAGCAACCTAGCTCGTGCCCTGAAAGCGTTAAAGTTCTCTCTGTACAGTAGTTAATGTAAGAGTGAGTTTTGCTCATATTGGTTTCCAATACACTTAGTTTCCAGAGAGGGATAGTTCTGCATTGGCATGAAGCAGATTGGAAGGAAACAGCTTTCCAATGGCTTTGCCAGGCAAGGCGCTGCCGCACACAGCTTGACTACGCTGATACTAATTGCTTTGATTTTCCCCGCAAATAACAGTGCTTGAGAAAAGAGCAAGGTGAAGTCTTTCATTACGCAGACAAAAGGAGGTAGGGAGCACAAGGCATCTTACTGGGTGGCTCTCCTTTTTGCCCCCCTTTCTGTTTTGCTGGATTTGAGTTTTAAAATGGGTTATATTTTGCCTGCAGCAATTTCTTTTAATAACTGCAATTATTCTCTCCCATTGTTCTGACTCTTACAAGCAAATTAGGGAAATTCAAAGGCAATTTTCATGATTGTTTGTTGTCAGGGGCTTATGAATGGCTGTTCTATTTTACTGGGACATTTCATTAAATAAAAAACGAGTATGGCACAAGAGCTGTAAACAGTCAGATAAAGATCAGTTCATTTAGAGACAGATCCTGCTTGGTGCTTTGGTGGGCATGCAGGACACCCAGCAGGACTCCACTCCCTCCAGCTAGACATAATTACAGCTTCCATGCTTAAGAAAGGGCAATACTGCTCTCCCCACACGCAAGTGTGCCTCTTTAAAGATATCATTTAGTATTTTTTTCACACCTTACCTGAAAAATTGTGCAAAGAAGAGGTAGCGTCGGGAGGTTTTCATGTTCCTCTCTCTCTCAGTGCTTGCGTAGCAGGCAGATAGAAGTTGCAGGTCACAGCAAAGGGCATTCTGAACAAATAGCACCAGGAACTCGTGACATGCCGTGTGGGAAATAATGTCCATGATGTAAGCTAAGAACAAGAGCAAGACTACAGTTTGGAAAAAATCCAAAGTCAAAGCCACTAAAAGGACTCAAGTGTCCATTTATCCTGCTCAAAATATCATGCAAATGTGTCACTAAATGGCATCCATCAATGACAGAGGATCAAGAGCATATGCCAAACCATTTCAGGTTCAATCTGGCTGAAGGAAAGCGAACGTACAAGGGAAACTTCAGCTAACAACTTAGAAATGCTCCCACATCACTGAGTCTTCTATCAAATAATAGGACTGACCCCCACTTCCATCAGCATGCAGATACTCCTCTGCTAGACCACTGTAAAGACAAGCCAGGTATAAAAGACGACAAGCCTAATGTTTTTAGCCTGTTTTAGCTTTTCAAACCTCTGAACAACTGCAAGCAAATCCAGTAAAGTGGGAGAAGTCTCAGTCTAAGTTACACAAAATTAAACTGAACTCAATACAGCCAGCATTGTGCTGATATCTTAATGGACTGTAGGGGCTCAGCAGCATTAGGTATCTTTATAAATGTTCCCAGTCAGTGCTCATAATTAACCATGAGGCAGGCATCTGCATGATACCAAACTTCAATTCCAGTACTTGCTGAATGGCTTTACTAGATACTTTATTAAGATTGATGAGAAAAGACAAAGAAATGAGAAGTTTGAGCAAAATACCCATAAACTTGACCATGAATTCACATGTGAAATCTTCCCTGCTTATTTAATATCATTTGTGCATCACAGATTTTGTGCAACACACCTTTGCTACAGAAAGAAATCAAACAGCTCTCCTCCTCCTGAATGAATGACTCAGAGACATTGATAAAATATCTACCAAATCCTGTGTTCATAAGGTGCAGCGAAGAAGACCTACCCCATAGATACAGCTTGGCAACCCATATCATCTAGACCTTCTTCGCAGAGATGCATGCCTGTGAGAATTTCTATAAGTCCAGAGGTGAGAGGGGATTAGCAAACCCTTCTCCATCTGCTTATCCCAAGGCAACTTCAGCCTGATTCTAGAGACGTCAATCTACTCCCAATATCAAAGACAATGGGAATGTGAATTGCTAAGCTCTTTTCACAGAAGGATCATGGACCCTAACATAAATAACAATTTTCTATAACTTTTACTCCAGTTTTCGGAATCCTCTTTATCTTGTGCCTTTGCAACATGCAACCATGAACAGGTTCCTCTCATAAACTTGCTCAGTCTCATGTTCTCCTGAGCTCTCCAGACCTAAGGACTGCCATCTACGAAGAGTATGTTTTTCAGCCTTTGGGAATAAAGGCAGTCGTTCTGTTCCAAAAATACCTATATATGTACTCATTCAAAGTAATATATAGGCTATTGATCTCCCCTACAAAAACAAAGAACATTTTTACTAAAAGAAGAATTGAACATATCAATCTGGAAACTGATCTTGGGAGTAATGAGTTTTAGTTGTGAGAGTCTGCTGCTCCAGAGCAGCAACTTTCAGCAGTTTCTAGGTACGGAAAAACACCTCATAGGTCCCTTTTTTCCCCACCCCCTTTGGGCTTGAGTGCATGCTCCAGGCCGCAGCCATGCCCCGTGCTCTCCTTGCTTGCTGGCAGTCCCTCCCAGCAGACCATGTCCCTGCTAAAGCCTCTCTCCCCTCCATCCTGGTGGGCCAAACTCTGCCAGACAGCAGCAGGCAGGACAAGGTAGACAAATATGTCCTCCTTGGCTGCAAAACCTGTTTAGAGCAATTCCAGGAATACAGATTTTATCTTGTAACAGGGCTCTGATGACCAGCCTAAGCAGCAACCTGTGGGCTTTGCAGTCTCATACCTATGTTCTGAGTGACAGCAGCGGGTTCCCAGGCTGCAAGACACAACAGGACACAGGCAGCCTTGGCACAGCCTTCCCCAATGGTTTCTACATTTGCCTCAGCCACCAATACAGGTCAGGCCACGATGACTGCAGAACCTTTTTGTGCCTACCCAGTCCTCTTTAAACAGCCAGCTCTATCTTCTTCCTTTAGCTCAAGGCACTCTTATCTGAGGCTACCCCCACGTCTTCTCATACTCCAGAGATCACAAAGCCTCTACTGCCTGGTAGATGACTATGTGAAAGAGTCCTCTGCATCCTCTCTGTTCTGCACAGCCGTGCCAAGAGAAAGGTGGCTAGTCATGAACCACAAGGATCCTTAAACTGTTGCCACATAATGTCTAGCCGAGTTCTTTCCTTTGCCAAGATTTACACCACTGCAATTTTATTCCCTTTTCTCTGTGTTGTGAAGAAATAGGCAAAAGAAACTAAGGAACTGGACTGGTTTTGCATTTATTCAGGGTTTTTTTCCCCTTGAATCTAAGCCTACATGAAGCAGGAGAGAGAACCCTAGGCAAAACAAATCAGTAAAGGTACCCAGGATTGTCTAGACACCATTTGCCGCCGCCNCTCTTTCTCACTTTCTGGTAAACTAAATTTATAAATTGAAGTGAAGGCAGAAAAATAATCAATGCTTTCTAGAGCCATTATTGGAAACATCTGATGATAAACAACTGTTAGCAAAAAAACCCAAGTTTTAACACTGTAGCCTTATATATTGGCAGTCTTATGCTGGCTTTGTTGTCCCTGGTCAATAGACGGTTAGTTTATGATAATTTAAGAAAGGTTACAGTGTTGGTTGCTGAAGAACCATAAATGGTGGTACGCTGATGGACAAAATAGGGCTGGGGAGCTAAAAAGAAATAATAATTATAAGCAGCCTAGGCGTAACCTTCTTTGCTCCAAACGAGACTTTCGCCCATTAAGCATGATTTTAAATAACACACGCTTGCCATCCCACTATACAACATCTGAACTACTAAAATGATGTGTTCAATACACAGCTTTATTTAGCAGGGACCTGATCAAAAGCCACTTTATGTAAGGGAATTTTCCTGCTGATTGATTGGAAAAAATGAAGCCATGAAAAAAAGGACAACTACTAAAAGTAGACAGAAGACTAAGGGGAGATATAACAGCAGTAATCAAGAACATAAAAGGTTGCAGAAAAAAGGAAGGGAGCAATCTATTCTCCACTTCCAGGGTGGATAGGACAAAAAATAACAGGCTTAAGTCAAAACAAGGAACACTCACATTTCACAAGAAAAGAAACTTGTTAGGAGTGAAACACTGCACTGTGCTAGAAGAGGAAATAGCAGTCTCTCTCCTCACCTTCAGAACAGCTACTCCGACAACTCTCAGGAGTGACTGAGGCACATCTGGCTCTGCCTGGGCACTGGAAGCCTCACTTCTGGCAATTCTTTCATGCTTAATTTCCAAAGCGCAGCAGCTGGCTACAGGATGAGAAACCTCAAATCCTCCCAAGATCACCAGTACCTAAGCCTCTGTTTCCTAAGGAAAGTTATGGGTGATACTAATGCAGTAATTAGCATTATTCTTACCCTGCAGTGTAGGAAGAGGACGATCATCTATGGAAAGGAGGAGCTACTGGAATCTACAGCTGCTGGGGACAAGGGGTAAAATCCCTGTAGACCACCTGTTTTCAACCTGAGAGGTACCCATCTTGGGTCAGAATACTTGCATCCCATCCAAGGTCTTCAGTTGTCCAGCAGCCAAACACTTGAGGATAAGGTATAAGAATGGGGTGTATACATAGCAAAACTCTTCTCTCCCATCAAGATCTGCTAGCCCTCTGCAGAGATTTCAGAGGCTACAGTCACATTGCTGCATTTGTGACGTGCTTACAAACCGGGCAGAGATCAGAGATATATCTGCCCCATCTTTCTTGGAAGCACATGAACCGGAAGACCCACAAGGACTTCTAGTCTTCTGAGCTATATTGCACCAGACTAGAGAAAGGTACCTCTGCAGAGGAACAATAAAAATCTGCTGGGTGAGGCAGATCAAAAGATGTGAGAATAAAGTTCCCCTTAACAAAAAACACAAGCTTTTTTCCTGGCTAATTCAACAGAGCTTTGTCCGATATAACTGAGTATAGAAGTAACTCTTGCCTCTAAGAATGAAACAAAAACAGAGTCTTAACTCCAACCCTCCTTTCAGCAAAAGCTCAGACTGAACAGCATGCTCCATGCCCACCCCGGAGTTTCAGGGAATTCCCTTCCACCCTTGCCTATGCCTGCATGGTCTGGCCATGCTCTCCTTCCTGAGACAAGCACGGTCCTTGCCCCCCCACTACACCCCTTACTGCTGCCGCTCAGCAAACCCCTGTGGCTCAGCCCCTTCACCGGTAGATTAGACGTACACATCCTAGGAAAAGCTGTGGGCTTAAAACAGACACTGCCTAATGGTAAAATAGCACAGCAACATGTTCAGGACTGCCCAAGAGATTTAGAGGCCTAATCCTGACTGGAAATGAGACAAGCAGTACACAAGGCCACTTCTGAAAACAGGAATTAAATCTCAGGTGGCATAGTCATGCTTGCAAATCATATTCCACATTTAAACAAAAATAAGAGCCAATATACTGCCATTCATAAGGAAATTTCATGTTTCCTTTTACAGCCATGCTTGCTATTTGGGTGGCCAACACATATATATATTTCATAGAGTTGATAAAGAGTTAATCTGCATGTTAATATACAGTAAGTTGTTATGGAGTCCAACCATTTTGCAGGTTGCTTGCAAGTTTGTCTTGCAGCCGTCTACACCACCTTCAACTGATGAGCTAATAACCTCTGTAATATGCACCATCCACTACTGGAGCCACCTATGCTTTCAATCTATCATTTATTACCTTTTCTAAACTGTAGGTAGACCCTTAATATAAAGAATGACCATTTTATGTTTGCTTGCCTGAATATATACGAGCACTCAGCCACATCATTAAAATAATTTCACTGCTAAGGCATACCTAATATTCCAAACAGATAGAGCAGAATTTAAATTAGGGGGGAAAAGAGACGGCAATTCCTTATAAAAAGGTCTTGAGATGTGACAGGAAAGAAGAAAATGGATTTGTACAAAATAACAAGCCCATAAAAATGTGAACTTCACTGAAAAGTTTTCCGAGTTTTGACAAAAATTCAGTTTGTTTTAGTTTTAATTATAATTCTGCATTATACTTGTGATTTTTGTGTTCTGCTGGCCACAGGAGCAAAAATATTGAAATATCACCACTGACATACTGGTCATTTTTAAGTCAATACCAAAGGTTAAACAAGGTCAGGTTTCCTCTCTATGACATGCTTGTTACAATCCTAAACCTCTTCAGATCAAGGAGAACAGGAAATTAAGCCACCTGAGAGCAAAAGGTGAAGGAGAAGGTTATGTTAAAAATCCTGACCAAATATACGCATGTACCTTTTATTTTTGTAAAGGCTCGGGTCCTGCAGTCGTGGGATGGGAGAGGGAAAAACCCCTCTGTTCTCTAGAAATACATTTCTCATTTTGTGATTACAAAAAGAGGCCCAAATCCATAACTCAAAGGGAAATAAAAAGAATGTTAAATGTCTCCGTTCACCTATCTCAACATAAATAGTACTTCACTGCAGCTGGAATCTCCATGGCACCCTGACACTACTGTGTTTTTCACTCACATTTAGCTTTATGCTACAAGACCACATTTGGCCCTAGCATCTACAGACAGATTTTCAGCTTACCTGAATGCTGGCCCATGAAATTCCTTGTGTTGGGTGGCATATGGTGGCGAGCATCCCACCGTCTTCCAGTGGGGAAAGTACAGCTCCTCTCTTTAGCCTGTAACAGTCTTGGTGGGAAACTCGGTTCTTGCTAACTAGCCTTTCTGCTTCTGTGATACCCCTCCTTGCAGCTGGAGAAGTGCAAAGCCTGAAAAAAAGACAAAAGATACTATTCTAAGAAGGTGAGAGACACAGGAACTTTGGCTGGAGAGCCCTCAGTAGTGGGGACTCACACACAAGTATGAGATTTGACAGGCCTTTTGTTGTGGTTTTTCCCCAGCCGTTGGCTGGGCACCACGCAGACGCTCGCTCAGCCCCTCTCTTTGAAAAGGGGGAGAGAATCGGAAGAGTGAAAGTGAGAAAACTCCTGGGTTCAGATACAAGAGTTTAATCAGTGAAGCAAAAGCCGCGTGCACCAGCAAAGCAAACCAAGGAATTCATTCCCCACTCCCCATGGCAGGCAGGTGTTCAACCATCCCCAGGGCAGCAGGGCTCCCTCACGCATAACGGTTACTTGGAAAGACAAACGCCATCACTCCAAACGCCGCTGTGTCCCTTTCTTCTTCCTCCAAGGCCCTTATAAACCGAGCATGACGCCATATGGTATGGAATGTCCCTTTGGTCAGTTGGGGTCAGCTGCCCTGTCTGTCCCCTCCCAACTCCCCGCGCACCCCCAGCCATCCCGCCGGCGGGGCGGTGCGAGAAGCAGCAAAGGCCTTGGCTCTGTGTGAGCATCGCTCAGCAACAGCAAAAACATCTCTGCGCTATCAGCGCTGCTTCCAGCACAAACCCAAAACACAGCCCCATGCTGGCTGCCGTGAAGGAAATTAACTCTCTCTCAGCTGAAACCAGGACACCTTTATATAGTACCTCCACTCTGCCCTTCAGTTTACCACCTGCTCTGCTCTGATGGCAGGATTTGAATCTTTTGCAAAATATAAAGCTGTAAAACTGCAGAAATTAAATCCATGTAATGTGATCCACTTACCTCCTTTTTCACAAAGCTGTCAAAATAATGATGTATTCATGGTATTTTACTTGATGTGTGAAATTCCCAGCACACAGATATGAATCAAAGCATTCTGTGCTATTTATCCTTTCAAAAGGATTTTGAGCCTCTTTCTTTTAATAGATGGAAACTATAATTTTAGAAGGTAGGTAGTGAAACTTCTCTTTACACTTGAGTGGACAGCTCAAGGTGATAAGGGAAGTACTTGGGAAGCACAACAAGGCAAAAATGTTTTATGCCTAGGTACAGCATGGCCATTCCACGCCTTGGCTGATTTAAGGGAGGAGTATCTGAAGTGGAAAAATGCGTGAGGATATGTGCATAAAACCACGTATATCCAGGAATGTTCTCCTCTGGGAAACACACACCCAACTGCAACTTCACAATTCAGAGCCAGGAAAGTGGCAGATCTGTGCCGTTATTATACAGCTAGGTCTTAGCCAGAGGTGGTGCCTCACACTCAGCTGTGCTGCCCAACTTTCCTGTAGTAAAGTGGCTAGCTTGACCAAGGAGGTGGCTTTGGGATACCTTCAATTCACAGGGAAATATTAAGCAGGAAAAGCTTCATCAGAATTGGTTAGACTGACATGTTTAGTCACGTTTCTGTTCCTCATGCACCATTAAAACCCATCTAAAAAACAGTTAAGAGCTGTACTTGCTTTGTATGGGAATTTATTTACTGTTTCTTAATTTATTTATCTGTTGCATGCAGTCAAATTAGAGTGGGAAAACATCAGACATTCAAAATGCATGATAAATTACAAAGTTGTGTCAAAGTTCTCAGCTGGGTTAAACTGGCGCAGACACTTTGACTTCTAGGACTTTAGTGGATTTATAGCCAGTTCAACACCAGAGCGTACCACAACAGAGATTACACTTTGTGGCACAGAATGGCTTTTTCATTTGCATTTGCTCTGCTTCTAGCTTATCACCACTGTCAGCCATATGTGAGACTGCTCAACAGTGGTGCAATGTAAATAGCATGTCTCAACACCGAGATGAAGATGGGGTGAACCAGGTTCTGGGTACCACTCCACTGTGTACTACAGAACTAAATCCCCATTAAATAAACAAAAAATGTACTCAAAAAGCACCATAACCCCCCTTTGCTATCAAAGCCTACAAAAGTCAATCAATCTTATTTGTTGGGCAGAAAGTTTGAACTTGCTGTTTTTTAAAATATCTTTTATAGAATTTGGACTTACTGAGCTTTAACAATGACTGAAAAAACTACAATATTAACAATTTTTTAAATATCTGTCACATGACTTTTCTACAAACAACTACTCATAAGTGTAAATATTTTTGGAAATGGGCAATTCTTATCAAAAATTTATTTATTGTTCCAGAAAAATCTTTTGACACAGCTGCAGAAGATGCAATGCCATTTCTCTAGATGTCAAACCTCCCAAGCAACCAATTATGTTGATTGAAAATTGGTTATTTCCTTCACCCATTTCCCGCCAATCAGGATAAAAATCACTACACAGGTTCCTAATCAGGATTCATTAGGGTGGATGTAAGAAGTATTACCAGATCTTCTTTTGGAACACTTTGCACTGTTCTTTAGTTTGAGGCTTTTTTGTTTTAAAAAATCAGATCCTAAGAGCAAATTATATGAGTGATATACAGAAAACAGTAATTACACTTAAGGAAACATTTAGCTGAGGATAGCACTTTCCCCAAAGCAGGTATCTCTTAGATATATCCCTTTGCAGAATGGCCCTGTATTACTGAAAACAAAGTAACTTTGCAGGACTTCTCAGTCCCATCACAGACTTTAAGAGAACTAAATTCCACTTACAGATTTTTACACACAATGGAAATATTCCACCACAGAAATACACGCAATTGTTCACTGTAATTAAATCTGTTGGCTTTGATTTGTATTATTTTAAAGAGCACCTTAACAAATATCATAAAAATCTTATGTATTTCCTCCCTCTCTTCAGGGACTTGAATTTAATAAAAAACCTAGAGTAAAATTTGACTTCAGCTACAAGGGAAACTACTGAAATGGCTGTTCAGTTTCTACCTGAATTTATTGGTGCTCTTTCAAATGCCAGTGCTGATGGCTATTTCTCTTTCAAAAAAAGGATGGGGCAAGTATCTTGACATGCTGCTGCAACTGGTAAGCAGTTCCCAGGCATGCCTATGGCAGCAGCCCAACTTAATTCTGTGCCTGTCATCAGACCTTGCAAAATTGGATGTCATATGCTGAAGCAAGTTATGGCATCTGCAGGGCATTTTAATACTGGAGATTGTGTCTTGCAGCAATGTGACATGTGACACACTGGGAATTAGCCCCAGTCCCCCCCCTCGCATGCTTTTTGGCTACCCCTTCCTACAGCTCCTCGCATGGACTCTTTAAGTATATTCATAAGCCTAAGTGACCTTGCAATCTTTGGAGGTTCAGTTCTCCAAGTACTTCCTCTCTACCAAGATTTAGGTCCGGGCACAGAGCTTAGCAATCTCCCATTTTCAGGTGTTAACTGAAAAAGACTTGATTGTTTTTCACTCTTTCACCTCTCTCTAAAACAGACAGCAAACTTTGCCAGGACAGGAATTACTGACTCCTCCTGGGAAGGCACTGCACCTAAATGCACATGGAAAAGGTTCCTAATAATGAAAAATTCCCCAGGAAAAAAAAATAAAAAATTATTAAGTGCACTGGCTATTTTAAAAGTTTCCACAGACGTGCTTTCATGCTGAGGCATTTTGATTACTGCAGTGCATGTTTTGCTAAGATATTCTCATAGTATTTGATACTGGTTTTGCTCTACACTTTCTATTGCCTAGTCAGGCTGTTGCACTTTATTTTGTTTCTCATCCTTAATTAACGTGGCAAACTTCTTTTTCATTAAATGTGTTGATTTCCTATGAAAGCTGATTAACAAAATACAACTTCTGAAGTCAAAGACATAATCTAAGCAGTAGATCACAGGTATGAAAAGTACTCAGACAAGTACACACACACTGACAGCAAATTAAAAAGATTAAAGAAAGTATTTACTACCCCTTGGATGGCAGGCATTGCAGGTAAAGTACCAACAGTAGTACTGGCCTCTGATTATCAGTGAGAAGGCAGCGCCTTCTCCTCACTTTAAAAATCTGTATCAGGCTATTCTTTAATCAATACTGGAAGGCAAGGTGAAGGTATGGATGTACATCAATGCAGGTTTGCCAGTGCTAAATCATTTTCAGCATGAAAAAAATAACACAGCCACAGACGCATCCCCTCCTTTGGTTGTTATGGCAGAGTTTGAAAGGCTGAATTTCAGGGCTTAGTAAGAAAAGAGAAACTGTGAGTTATCAGAGAAAGAAAATCAGAGTTAAGAAAAAAAATAAAATCTCCCTCTGTGTAGAAACAGCATCATAATCATGCATTTCCTAACCAGGTGAACACCTCCCCAGGAGCAAGGAATACATATGCTTTCTTTTCTTTTTTCAGCTGGAGCAGTTTGAGACTCAGATTGAGTATATGACCCTAAAAATGTCAGTTAGACTCCTTCCACCTAACATAGTCTCAAAGCTCTGCAAATTCACAGCGGCTACTTTTGCAAGAATATACTGTTGATTAATAGGGATAATTTAGGCTGATAATCATTCTTCATTGCATTTGTAAGAACTGAGTCACAGGTGTCTCTTCATCTGCTTTTTATCTCTAGGAACCTGAGAAATTTTACCACATTCAGTGACTTAATGGATGATTTGGCTTATAACCACATTCCACAACAGCAGAGCACCCTGGAGATACACTCGCTTGTCATAATACATAAAGCTTCTTCCAAATCCATTGTGCGTGGCTTTACACTGTTCACTGCGAACCTTGAAGGAAGAAAAGACTCTTTTCTTGTCTCATTGCTCCCAGGATGATGCTTGAAAGCTGGCAAATGAAATATTGGAAAGGAGTTTCAGAGTTCTGTTACATATTTGTTTTTCTCTAAGAAACAGAGTGGAAAATGGCTTCACAGAAAGTTGCTTCAGAGCAGGATTATGAACACTATTTACAAAATGCCCTAGGCATTAATATTTGACTTGTACAGGTATGCTTGCTAGAAAAGAAGATACACATCTCTTGTACGATATTAATCAACAAAGCATCCCAAGATATGAAGCTGCAGAGTCAGACACCTGTGAGAAATTCTGGCTACAGTGAAATAAAGAGAAGCTCAGCCACTAACTGCAGTTGCCATCAGAAACGTATTCTTGACAGCCTGGTTGACCAGCTCTGGTGCCTCAGCATCAGGCACTCAAGCCAGCTTCAAACCATCTGTAAGCAGGTGTACCAATACTAAACATCCATAGTCTCTTTTTAGGGAAAAGAAATTAGTGAAGATTTTTCTCCTTGTCCACTTGAGTTTTCATCAGTCTTGATCTTCTGGGCAGGTGATTAAAAAACTCAAAAAGAACACTTTTGAGAAGATGATTTTTTGGAAATGAAATAAAAGCAAACAACTTTCTCACGTGTTTGCACACATGTTAAGTACTCACAAAATGGGAGGTGTTGGCTCTGTCTTTTTTGTGGTTTTATTACTACGAAGACACAGAAATTAAAATACACTCGCTGGCAGCAGCATAAAGATTTTGACTGCTGTTACCAGCAGAAGAAACCTTCCAAAGGGCCTATGAGTGAATGATGTACATAGATTTAACCTTTATATATGGTAGCAGGAAAGCTGAATGGCATTTTCATTTTATCCCTGTGGAAATACTACGAGACAGGCTCAAGCTAGTCTATATATTTTCTAAATGTACTTAACTTGGGCATCTCAAGGATGCAAAATTCCACTCTTCTTTAGGATTTATGAGAACATCTCCTGTGCAGCCCCAGCACTAAAGCCCACTCCTTCTTCCTCTGTGAATGCAACCATTAACAGTGTATGACAGTACTGGTTAGAAACAGTCAGGGGAATTAATATTACTTAGGTGATCTTATCTCCTGAAACTGTTTTACTTTCAATCCTCACCTTGAAATCTCTGCTTTTTCATGTTTTCACTTTCATTCATATATGTTGTATAAGTGTGCATACACATATCTGAGTTCTGATGTTTTAAAAATATGAACTAAACTTTTCCTCCGAGAACTCTTACATGGGACCACACTGACACTGATATGGGTAACTAGAGGGCTGGGATGCAGACTGCCATGTGAGCCAAGAGAGCAACATGGAATAGCCAAACCTGCAGGTGACACTCATGAATTTCAGGTATCACATCCTTGCTCAGTGACTGGCAGTATGGCAATCCTCCTCATCTTCTGCTGGTTAATTAAAATCTCAATATACGGGAGGAGGGATGCAAACAGGAAACCAATAGCACCAGTTTGTCCTGTTGTACACACATCTCAGGTCTCACCTGGCAATGTAATGGTGGAGTCTCCAAGAAGCCTCACCATCTTCTGCCTGTGTGTGACTGACTCATGTCTCTGAAATATGCAGTATGTCCTGTGGCTTTCGGCCAAGTGGAAATGTTTTGAAAGCAGCCTGTAAGTTTAGCATGACTGCTTCTGAAACAACAGGTGAGCAGCACTCTCTTCTCCCCAGCCATGGATTGGCACAAGGAAGAGACACTTTTCTTTGGTCATGGTTTCAAACAATCCCACCTTCCTTCACAGACCCCAAAATGGGTTGTCAGCCTTCTGCCCCTCTGACTCACTCCAGGCTGGGAGCCTAACAAGATAACTACTTGACTCTTGGAAGTGACAGGCAGCCTTGCCAACTTGAGGTATTTCCATCTCCTTGCATGTTAGAGAGCAAACTGTCACGCTCACTGGGTGTTTGTGAAAGCTCTTACTTAGTTGTAGAACTCGTCATTAAAAAATGTTGTTTTAAAATGATACAACATACATTAGAATACTCATTTAGAAAGTAAAGCTATAAATGTAGTAATTTCTACTCTCAGTATTTAACCTTCGTATTTTACTTGAATCCATTTGGAGCTTCTAAGAAAATCAAGAAGCAAAACCTTTTTGATAAATACCTTTCCAAAAACCATCTAACTGAGAGAAAAAAAAAGAAAAAAAAGCACCTGTACAAACAACTTCAAGCCAGTGAACAGACCAGTGGGCTGCATGAAGGCATCAATATGCTCCATCTCCAGCATACTGTTACTGGTCCTGCCACAATTCCATGGGCATGCTGGTGTTCACATGCAGAAACAGGTATATATACATGAGGTAAGCATCAATGTATACAACACACAAACTGCGTAAACACATTTGAACACATACTGACTAATACATAGATGTTCCCTCCCTCATATCTTCTTTTGTACATATGTGTATTTAGAGAGAGCATTGATATACACGTACAGTGTGTATGACACGGCGACATTTGCTTCTAACAGCGTGAGCCTTTTGTTCTCATTTTGCTTACCTGTCACTTCCTCTTAATCATGCAAGTGATGCAGTTATAACCTAATACAAGTAGAAGGCACTGCCAAATGCTTAATAATTTGCAGACTTCTCTTCCTTCGCTGCAGTCTTGGAGTGCATGCGGCACAGAAGAAGCATTCTTGAACTCTCTTGACCTGGACAGCTGCTCAAATAGTGGCTCAAAAATTAACACCAACTAAAAAAAAGTGTTGAAGGCAAACTTTTGGCATATGTCCTCCTTTGTTCCTTTGCAGATTTCAAGTATCTTCTTAAGAAAATCATTGTAAATAAACTAGACTGAAATGTAAAGACCAGAAATAAAGCACAAAGTTGTGTATAAACAAACATCTTTCATACAATGAATTCACAGATGAAGATGACTTATTTGACATTAAAATAATTTCGAGGGTCTGTGTAATGTTCAGACAGGAAGAAACACAGGTTAGAGTGGTTAATCATTGCATTTACCTCTGGAATATCAAAACTTTACCCAGTATGACTGAGTCCAGCAAGGACAACACCGACAACGGCAAACAACAAATCCTGCTCTCCTCCCATATTCCGGCCTTACTTCCACTTAATTCAACCAAGAAAACTATGAGCAGCTCAGTCCCTTGCTAAAATGCACCATAATCAAAACTGTTTCCAAAAAATATTAGTTCTAGATTTTCCAAGTCTGAAATTTCCACACAGGCACCTTATGCTACACCTGAAAAATCTCTGGAAAGCTGTGGGCTCCCAGTGCCAGCGCAAATAGTTGGCCCACGAGCACCTTGCAGATGGTCTTCCTAGGTGACATACCAAATCTAACGCCACATTAAGGCCACTCCAATCCTTTGGGCCTACCTGCCAGTGACAAAGCACAGGGGCTCCTTCACACCTGTTTCCAAGCTTTTTTCTACAGATCTAGAGAACATCAGTGACAAGTACAGAACCTGCTTCCCGTAGCAGGGAAATGTCACAGAATCTCCTTCGAGGGGTGTCCTGAAAATGCCCTTCTACCCGAGTTCACTACTTGTACAATGAGCTTGGGCACACAACAGGAGATGCCTCACAGAGGACATGGTCCCATGGGTAAATGAAACTGAGGACAGATGGCTAGAAGTGTCAGAACAGGTACAGTGAGGCACTTTTCAAAGGTGTCTGTTCACTTATGGATGTTACTAGGCACCTCACTAGATTAAGTACAAGTTCAATCCCCAGTTCCTATTCGAAGCTGGATGCCAATTATTCTTTTCCCGGCAAGCCAGACCTCTCTCTGCAGAGCAGGCAATCAGGCAAGTGGGATGGTACACTCAGGCACCCTGCAGCAATGGGGGCTGCCATGACTCAGGTCACCCAAACACTTGGTAAAAATTTCTCTTTCTTTTGTCTAAATGTCAGTTCAAGCATCTAGTAGAAGAATATCAGTGGCCTGTTAAAGCTGCATCTGAAATTCCCCTGAAACACCTCTTCAGGTCTGCTAAATGATGAAGAGCTAGGGGGGACTCAGCTAACTCTAAACAAAGCAAAAGGTTAAAGCTGCCATCGCAACTGTCAGTCATGTCCATACACAATTGCTGATATTGGTCTCCACTGGAAATCAGCTGCAGAGCAGCACAGGCAACGTTTCCAGCTGCGGTCGGCACTGTCAGCCTTGCTTGCTTCTCATGTCCTCCACCATACTCGCTGAGACCCCTTTAGGAAGGCAGACAGATCAACTACATAAAGCTAACTGCTCATGTCATTTTATCAGATTTAAAACACGTTCTAAGTAATTATGCTAACAAGATACATAAATATATGAAAGATTTAACAGATATTTAAAAAAAAAAAAGTGTGGGCCTCCTCAAAAGACAAACCATCATAGACATCGCAGACAGCTTGAGAGGGATCAAACACAGCTACTGTCCTTTGCCATGAGTCTTGGCTAAAATGGGATCAAAATACTTTTTAAAACCATTCCTTCCTTCTAAAGCAAAATCTACCTCTTTCTTTTACTTCCCACTCTTCTGCTTCTTTGCCATGCTCTCTTTTACAACTCTTTAGTTTCTACTTAAAAGTATTTTCTGTGCTGAGCAGGACAAGACACCAGTCCCACCAGATGACACAAGGCCCAGGCTGTTACAGCAGGACACAGCACGGGCAGTGCCGGAGTGCCAGTGACTGAAAGCCACGGGCTCAGACTCGAGCCAGACACGCAGTGTGGCTCATAGCCAGCCAGTGCTGAGCTTTCCTTTGGCCCTTTCTGTTTTGGACATATTTTGGTTCTCATGCTGATAGTGGTTATGGGAATCTGAGCAAAACCCAATAAGCACCTATACAGTTTCCCTGTTAATAAACAGGACTCTCTCCTTTTTTTTTTTTTTTCCCCCCTTTGCTAGTCTGATGCCACGTGAATGCAGGCACAGTTATAAATCACAGGGAAATGTGCCATTAATCAAGAAGCAAGGATGTTCTACATGAGGAATGGGCATTCACAAGTAGAGCGGCCTCTAGTTTTATTTGGAGCTACTTCATCATAAAGAGGGCACGTGAAAGGTGAAACCCACTGTGGGTTCCCCTTCTAAATCCCAACCTCAGGCTTGCCTAGTTTTCTCTCTCTAGCATAGAAATTAAGCATAGAGTAGCACTTTTTCCTCCACAGATATATGTCATTGACCACCAGGTGTTACATCTGATTAAGGGTACACGCATGTAGTGATTTACACTCACCTGGAAGGTCCATGGTCCTAATGACATAAGGGACTGTGGTGCATCCAGAAGCAAAGTTGGTAAGCAATCTCTGAAAGACAGAATTCATTTTTTAAATGCTTCCTATTTGTGCGCGTGCATGCATGCGACTTAACATTTAATTGCAAGCCATTTTCTTTTAAAAATTTATTTTTTAAAAAAACAGTAGTGGTAGCTTGTATCAGAACTTTGAGACTTCCAAGGCATTTTAATGGTACAATAATTTTCTGCAACTTACTTTATATCATTAAGTTGTCTAAAGTACACCTTCCTATTTCGTTGTCAATTATTTCCTTCTGCTGCTTTGAAGATGAGTAAATGGTTTTGGTGATTTATTCCTCAAGACATTTATAAAACCTACTCTGCTAATAAACCACAGAAACAGTTAGTTTCTGGTGTCAGCAAATACTGGTACTTATGAAAGACCCATGAACTGATCAGAATATTCTAGATTTTCTATTCAGAAGTATTAAAATATGTAATATTACTATTATTTTTATTTCATGGAATAATTTCTACGATCTCCAGTGTTTTGTTTAGATGTGTGTCAAATAGCTGAAAGCTACAGTTAATTTTTTATTTCTTGATTTAACGAGCAATTCATGCTCAGTTCAAATATATATACATGGATGTAACATTATTTTTCATATTAATCCTTGCAACTGCTTCTGAAATACGCTTTTCGTCTCCTCTCCTGACAGAGAAGCCAGACTACGGTTACAATATAATTTTTCCTGGCATTTGCCTTTAAATCTTTCTGAACAAATTTCAATAAAGCCATTTGTTATGAGGTAGTTTACTTTGCAAGAAATTTCATATCTAGTTGTATATCTTTCTGAGGCTGGCCAAAAAATTTGAAGCCTCATATGGATCTTTTTAAATAAACTCAGTGATAAATAGTCCGTAATTCAATAAATTTTTTGGCCTGTAGTCATTTTTGCCACAGATTCTCTCTGCTATTGGAAGATTATATTCAGAAAACTGTTAAAATATGAGCGACATTTCAAAGAATCCTTAAAAATGTATTCATCTATATTAACTGCATTAAGGCAAGAAATGAGCTCATGGCAACTGGCAAATTCACCATTCTCTACAACAAACAATTACAGGAGTGTGGAGTATATACAGAAAATAACATACCCTACAGCTAAGCAGGATATTAGATTTGCCTGGTTATAAGTAAGCCATCAACTGGCTTATGGCTACACTATTTATGAGTTATGTTGTCTTTCAAGATACAATCCACATTTTGCTTAATGCCATATGACACATTCAATTTAAATCAAGATATGGCAGATAAAAATGATGTCTCTAATAAATGACTCAAGTATTTAATATTTTTGAGGTTTCTTATTCCGAGTATGGGGAATTCAAAGGCAGTTCAGAATTTCTTTCATTTTGTACATCTAAGATTTCTTTACCTACGGTATAAGAAAATCATATCATTGTAAATCTCTCCAGATGACCTATCATCTCTGCAAGTAGCCACGGAGAGGATTTATTTTTCAAACAGGGATGATTATTGCTGATGTCTGTGCTCCTTCCATGGAAAAATATTTAGGGATAGACTCACTTGTAGCGCTCTCATTACATCTCCATCTACGTTCCCGGTGCACCGGCATCGAGGCTTCAGGCACTGTTCTGACCACCCCATCTCAATAATGATACAGGCTAGAAAAGAGTGATGTCAAAAATAATCAAGACTGCTTTGTTTAAGAAGAGGGTCTACAGATACAGACAGCTGAGCTTAGAGGGAAGATGGCAAAGGTGTATTTTAATAGAGGTTTGTGAGATCATGGTGGGGGAAAGATGAATATTAAACTATTATTTGCTGCTTTTCCTATCAGTGAGATGGAGACATTCAGGGAAACGGCGATGCAGCCAGTTCAAAAGGAACAAGAGGTACTCCTTCCATACAGCACAGTGGGATATCACATAAGCTGAAAAATAAGTGGATTAAAAAATGGATTAGCCAAATTCCTAGAGCCCAGGTCTCTCAGGTATTACTAAATACAGTGGCCTGGTTGCAACCCCTGATCAAGGCAGCCCCTTAGCCAGTGGCTGCCAGAAGCTGGGAATCTATCCAAGGGACAGGTCATTCAAAACATGGTATGTTTGCTGAACTCCCTCCCTGAGCATCTGCAAGGGGCACTTGCTGGGGAGACAGTAGTGGGCAAGAGAGGCTTTTGGACTGACCTGACACAGACCTGTGTTACGGCCTCAGCTGCCTGCAAAAACTCTGCTCTGGAGCTGGTTCCACCACTGTCCTCCTGTTTGGAGTAACCACCATTCCAGGTTTGCAGTTAAGTCATAAAAATGCCAGCTCTGTGCTTTAGAGTAAAACTAGGGTATAAAAATAACAATGTCCTGGTAGAATTAATGAGACATTTCAGCCAAATACACACAGAGGAGTATATGCATAGACTTTGGTAGGATTACTTTTCGTTTTGGAGTTTAAGTATTTTTGTGGCACCAGGACACCCCAATGAGTAACAAAGGTAAGAAGAGTGTCCCACTCTCTCAGCTTGCACCTTTCCAGTGAGACCATCCAGCTCTTACTGTGTACAGCCCCAGAGAAAGGTGGGGTCTTGCAAGAGCGGAATAGGGGGGGAGAATCACCTTCCTCAACCTGCTGGCCACACTATTTCTGATGCATACCAGAACACGGTTGGCTTTCTGGGCTGTCAGCACACACTGCCAGCTCATGCTGAGCTTTTCATCAGCCAGCCCCCCCAAGTCCTTCTCCTCAGGGCTGCTCTCAACCCATTCTCTGCCCAGCCTGCAGTCGTGCTTGGGATTCCTCCAACCCACATGCAGAACCTTGTACTTGGCCTTGTTGAACTTCATGAGATTTACACTGGCCCACCTCTCTAGCCTGTCAAGGTCCCTCGGGATGGCATCCTTTCCCTCCAGTGTGTTGACTGCACCACACCGCTTGGTGTCATCAGCAGACTTGCTGAGGGTGAGCTCAATCCCACTGTCCATGTCTCTGACAAAGATGTTAAATAGTGCCAGTCCCAGGACCGACCCCTGAGGAATGCTACTCGTCACTGATGTCCACTTGGACATCGAGCCGTTCACCACAAATCTTTAAGTGCGGCCATCCAGCCAATTCCTTATCCAGTGAGTGGTCCATCTGTCAAATCCATGTCTCTCCAGTTTAGAGACAAGGTTTAAATTAAAAGAAGGGAGATTTAGGTTAGATATTAGGAAGAAATTCTTTACTGTGAGGGTGGTGAGGCACTGGAACAGGTTGCCCAGAGAAGCTGTGGAGACCCCATCCCTGGCAGTGTTCAAGGCCAGGCTGGATGGGGCTTTGGGCAACCTGGTCTAGTAGAAGGTGTCCCTACCCATGGTAGGGGAATTGGAACTAGATCCTTGTGGTCCCTTCCAACCCAAACCATTCTATGATTCTATGAAAGCCTTTCCAAAAGTTTCTCAGTAATGGGAGAGGCGACACTACATAAAAAATTCCCCCACCAGCACCAGAGGAGGAAGTTGCTTAGTCACCAAGTGAGACAGCACGGAGCAGTCGTTGCGTGCCCCTATTTCTGAATTTAACTTAGATGTTTTGCTGTGCTCTGAACATGCTCCAAGTAGTCTGCTGGAGTTAGGGCATAAACCAAGGTATGCCTCTGAACTCCTTCCACATGTCTTAAGTGCTTTCCATTGTAAAAATGTTTCTGAATCTGCTCTAGGGAAGTAACTGGCCCTCCTCCTTTGCAACCAATGTTTGCATTGATGGTTTTAATTATTAATGTCAAAAATCCACTGAAAAACACTGCCTATATGTGCCAGTGTCAAGAAACTGTCTTGGTGGTCTACCGCTAAACTCACAGCTATGCCAAATCAATCCCAAAAGATAGTGCAAGACAAGAATCTCTGGATGAAATTCTGTGACATTCAAGTGATCTGACTAGATTACCATAACACTTCCAACTGGCTTCAGAATCAAGGGAAAAAAGTTAAAGAAAAAACCCAAAAAATAAACCTTTTCCAGTTCTTTGTTGTCACTGAGGCTTGTCCCAGTTACACTTGGAATTCAAACTAGACAATACCCAGAAATCTTCCACTTTGTATCAAGGCTGAACCAAGAGACATCCAGGTTTGTTTGTTTTTTTTTTAAGTAACATTACAAATCTCATTCAAAGTTAAAAGCACTGTGTGCCTATCAGCCATCTGCTAGTGTTGAATAGGATGAGCAGGAAAATAAATATTTTAGCATGAATTCAATTACTGGTTCTTTTTACCCAGGCAAAATAAAATCTCTTTATAATACTATGAAATACAGCCAGATGCAATGGGTAATGAGCAAGCTCTTGCACTTAAGGGACTGTGGCTCAATTCCATTATCTGCCAATCAGGATACTAATCATAGAATAAAGCTCCCGCTACTGGGAAGGAAGAAAACCCAAAAAAGAACAACAACAAAAAAATCCAAAACCAAAAAACAAATCTCACAGCCCCCCTGCCCCCAAAAGAAAGAAAGAAAGAAAGAAAAAAACAATTGCCCTTTAAATTGAAACTATGCAAAGCAAGAGTGCAAAACTGGGAACAGCCCTAGAGCTGACAGCTTGCCTTAGAAGTGAAAAGAGATTCCAAACGCTTCCTTGAAGGAATAATACACGATTACAAACACATCAAAAGCACAGTCTGCCAGAAAGGAGAGAACAAAGGTAATCAAAAATAGTCTGAGAAATGCATTTTCTAAAAGCAGCCATGAAATAAGTTCATCGGCAACCTAGTCCAATATATCTAGCAGGCAGTTAGTGGAGTACATTAGTGACAGAAACACATCCACAAAAGAATATAGGCAAGACGAGGTCAAACCTTAAATCAGTGCCAGTACATTGACTTCGGAGGAACATCAGTGACATTTATCATGACAGGGTCTAACCCAGAAAAACTCAGTAATAGTCTCCCCAGGAATCCTGACTCCATAATAATGAAAAAGATCAGGTATTGTCTATAGAAAATGTGTGCTCGAGTACACGGGGCACACACGGAAACCACCCATCCCATCAGCCACACCTATTGTGCACAGAAAGCACCGGCTCATGAAGATGTACTAAATACAAAACATCCACTTGTGCGCATCTAACACACATAGGAGATACAACTCACACCTTGGTATTCTCGTGTTAAAATGACAGTTGCATATATGTGCAGCAGTTTCCAGTATTCCCCAATCCGTGCATCACCAGGCTTTTTCCTCAGAAGCTGCAAGTCCCTGCATTCGTTTGCAGTCTACCCACATAATGGTTGCTTCTTTCTGTTGCTTTTTGCAGACTTTTAGACACTGGGGACAGAACCCCAAAGAGATGGACAAACACTGTCAATGTTTCATATAAAGAAAATGGGTGTGACCAGCTATTTCCACCCCTGTACCAACAATGTCATCCTAGCAGTGTTACTTTCCACCAGAACTCACCTCCCCCTTAAACAGCACTAAAGCAACTTGGAGGCAGAGGCTTGCTAACCTACCGTTCCCTCAGCACTTTCTGTACTTCTTCCATGCAGGTCAGAAAGCCTCAGCCACTAACAATTTCACGTAAGCTGGTAGTTACCATATATTTTTTGTGACAAGAAAACTAAAAAGAAGACAGGATATCCATAACTGAGAGGCGCTCTCGCTTGAAAGGCACTCCTAGCTCCTGGTGAAACAGCTATCGAGCGATTCTTGCGACAAAATTTGTCTGTGTCACTTCTCTAATAAAAATACAGCAGTTGCACAGTTCATTTTACAGCACAATTGATAAATCAATTGGAACGTTTCCTGCAGAGCTAATAGCGCCAGACACAACTTCTCCAAACTTTTCCAAGAGAAAGGGTAACATCAGCAATATCTGATCAAGGAGGGGACCAAACAAGTTTGCCAATAAAATTGAACAAGCCAAAGGAAAAATCCAGCAGCAGGCAAGATGCTCAAGGAAGTTTTAGCCAAGTCAGTGTGCTTGCTGGAGCTGGTGGGAATCTGGGTCTAGTTCCCAGCTCTGCTGTCAACTTTCTTTGTGACCTTGGCTAAGCTACCTCAGAAACCTGTCTTCTCAGTTGGCAATGAGACACTGAAATAAGAGGCTGAATGTCTGTGTGTGACAATATCCTGCTTGCAAAACATGGAAAGATGAATGAGAAATCGTGTTCTGCCTGGAATATCCAACCATACCTTCTCTGCCATGAACTATCCCTTACCTAGCAATGCTCAGCACAAAGCACATGGTGAGGCTGGTCATGGTCCACAAACTGTATTCTAATACAAACAATAATGAATAAAAAACATTTTCCAAAATGTCTTGTTTTCTGGCCGAGTATAAAACTTACACATGCAGTAGACAAACTTGAAGTGTTTTTTTAAACATACCTACAAAATTACTTTGAAATAGGAGAGAATGGTTCATTATTTCAAAGTGGTGCAGCTTTAAACCCTGGGAAAGTATTCCCCATATTTCCCCCCATTCCCTAACAACGGCAATGAATGTCATAAATCTCATTTTAAACCTAGTGGTATGTACACATACAAAGTGTTACATTTACTCTGAGCCCACAAAAGGTTACTCAGAATGAATCTCAGGCTAAATATATTTATATGCAGTGATAAAGCCTTATTCTACATTAAAATCACTCTGACGGTTTATGAATTCAAGGCTTCACCAGTGTAAATAAAAGAAAGTCTTGTTATTATAAAAATGGAATTGGAAATAGAGCGATGATGGAATAAAGCTTTGAGATAAATTAAAAGACTTGATAATGTCTCTCATCCTGAATGAACAGTACAGTGACAGTAGTGAGATTTCAAGTCACTTCATGTGACTACATTTTCTAAGAAAATTTTTTAATGAATTATCCTTTGAGAGTCACAGTCAAGCGCACACACATAAGAAAAGATTACATTAAAGAGGAAGTTAACGGGGGGTTGCTTTTCAGTATTGCTGCTCTTGGTTTTGCCTCTGTGATTCCTCCTAAACAAAGGAGCCATACAGTTCAGATCTCTTTCAGCTCTGAAAGGTGCTGGTGTGAGCCTGACAAGCTCGACTAACAAAGGCAGGCTGCCAAGGATGCTTGGGCAGCAGCACAGCCCACTGTGAGAAGGCCCGCAGGATCTCAGCGGGCTGCCTTTCTCCTTCTCCCTTAGCCTGTCCCGTAAGCCCTGAAGTGCGCAGGATAGAAAATCATTCAAGTCACACTGAGGCAGAGCCTGAAGTGTTGCCAAGCAGCCTCTGCATGCAGCTACAAGCTCCAACCCTTCCTAGTCACGCTTCTTTGCTGCCCCACATGCCACGGCAATGTATTTCACTTCCAGCACTCTGACCCAGACCCTACACACTTCAGTATCTCCATCTTCCCTGATACTGAATCTCTCTGCCCTGTTGCTGGGTCTTCTCAGCTGGGCACAGTAGCTATCTCAGAATACCCAGCTACCCTCCCCCTCCCTTCATCCCCCTCTCTTCTTTTCCCCATCATTCATCTTTCAGCTCCATTTCTCCATTTCTCCCTGCCCTACCCTACCCAGTCTCATGATTGGGACTGCTGTTCTAACCCCTTCTTC
The DNA here is from genome assembly GCA_013399095.1 of Psophia crepitans. NCBI lineage: Eukaryota > Metazoa > Chordata > Aves > Gruiformes > Psophiidae > Psophia > Psophia crepitans. The sequence goes on from VWZZ01003975.1 coordinate 503,422, forward strand.
CAGTGAGACTGATGCAAGGTTTTCAGAGTCCAGCTCCGCTTTACTCCACTCTCAGTGGAAATTCCCTCCTGACACCCTCCTGCTCCCACTGGAGAAGCATAACTTCCTTAGGCTCACACAGGACAGAGCAAAGATCATAGTGTTCCCCAGAGCCTGGGGTAATCCATATCTGGCCTTCCCAAGAAACTCACACCTACACCCAGCGGTGAAACTCTAACAAGAAATGAAAAATGAAAATTCATTTCTAACAAGAAATGAAACTCTAACAAGAAATAATGACCAGGGCATAAGTCCCCTCTGGAAATCTGAAGGCAACAGCTTGAACCAGGATCTCTTAAACCACATGCTGGTCCCAAACAACCAAGACAATTTTTGACTGAAAAGCCGAAGAAACCAACATACTTCTGGAAAAGAGACTCAGAGCTGACTATGACACATAGGCCAGAGCTGGAAGGAGGGAGCTGGACTTTCTTCTCTACAATCTGTATAGCCACTGCATCAGCTCCAGGCTGAAGGATTCAGGCAAGAGGGCTGAGCAACAGAAATGCCTGTGAAAGGAGACTGAATGGACACATGAAGAACGGAGGAGAAAGTAGAGAAAAAGTAGACAAGAAAAGTAGGGGGGAGAAAGAAGACAAAAATGAAGACAAAGAACAGCAAGAACAATGCAAAAGGGGGCAGATAAAAGGAGAAAGGAGAGGAGTAAGACAGAAAATCCATCTTGCCCGAAACAAACACTTCTTATCAGTTAGAAGCAAGTGGTACCTCTGCAAAATCCAATTTCAAATGTCAGGAGAGAAGTGATAGGGAAGGAATGAATCACCTACATAAAGGTACGAGCTCCTTAATGTTTGAAAACCAACACTGGGAGGTGCAGAGAAGTCTGAAGGACACAGGGGTTTGAAACAAAGATGGGGCTAGCATTAGGAATGGGAAACCTTTCATCACTTGAGGTAAGGTAGTAAAGTAACTTGAGCATTTCTGAAGCTCCATCATCTGACTGTCATTGACACTCACAGACATTTTTGCACACAGGAGACAGATTAGTGACCTCAGGTTAACATTAAGTGAGGACAAGTCCTAGCTTACTGGTTTAGAAAAGCCAACACATATTTCTCCTGTTGGGTTAATATCGACAGGTATGTCTACTTGACAGTGTGATATTCCAGAGCTTCTGCAGTCACCTCTGTCACTTGTTTAGACGTTCTAGTCCCCAATGTTTCAGACATTGCACAGTGGCAGGGATGTTCCTGTAAGCTCCATCAAGGCTCCTCTCACAGTGCATTAGTAGCATACTGCCCTGCTTTAAACTCATGCCCTGTATGTGGCCTCTGAAAGGAAAAAAACCTCATAACTGGGTTCTAAATAGAACCTTAATAAATGCTACTTAAATGCTTCCCTAAGGCTAGGATTCTCTGATGATGAAAAAGGAACCATTTCAATATTTCACCTTATTGTTTTCTTGTGCATAATGAATTGCTACACAGAGAGTATACCGCTACATGAAAAGGGATGAGTATTAATACGGAGGAAAGAGAGAGAGACAGTCTAACAAGAGTCACTGAAATCCTTTGTTACATTTACCCAAGGCAGGCCTTCTCTGGTAAACTCTTTACATACAAAAATAACAAATATCAGAAAATATCAGCACAGAGAATTGGTGCATACAGTAACTGTACATAACTCCATCGAATAATGAGTAGGACTTCAAGACAGACACTACTTATCCAATAATGAAGGGGTTTCTTTTCAGGAAATAAGCAATATAAAACTGCCATTTTCTGTCTCATATTTGAATCTCGATGAGAAGAGGAAGGCATGTGGAATGGAAATTGTCCCTTACAGAATTAATCTTCCTGGACATTTTAAGACACCAGGTAACAGTTAGGGGACACACAGCTATACAGCTTCCTGACTATGTATAAGACCAAAACACAACCATGTAACAGAGATGGAGGTTTTCTGGTCACTGCCCATGCATCCAAACTCAAAACAGCAACGGTGTTGTTTGCCTTCTTTTTCCTAAACTATTTTAATTTGGAAATATAGTGAAACATGAGAAAAATCTGCATGTGGCAAAAATCCATGTCACCACAGCATAGATCACTGAATGGCAGCGAACTGGCTGTCAGCCCTTCAGAATAAACACATGCACCATCTGCAGGAGGATCATCTCTTCTGGCCTAATTTTTGAAAGACGCCTTAAAAAGGGACAGCATAACTTGGAACAAACTTTGTCCTTTCTATGATACAGAATAAGAGATGGACGGGATTTTGCCTATGGGGAAATTCCGCGCTCAGCAACAGATAAAACTTCAGGCAGCTAAACAGACACCAGCAAGGCAGTGTTACCAAGATGACAGCCAACTGTGCCTTTCAATTACTAGGCCATCATATAATATAATTCCTCTGTATTATTTAAAGCATACACAAAATGCAATGAACACAGAGTTTTTCAAGATGCTGATGAAAAAGCATTTGTTCTTTTCAAAGCTTCTTTGACAAGACAGGAGTACTTCGTGATGGGACGGCTGCCATGGGATCATGGCTTCCCAGAAGTGCAAAACTGCCCTTTCTGAAACTGCAGAACTCTCACATACCAGACTTGAAAATGCATGACAGTTTATGAGTGGTTTGCTTGGTTTTTAGGGGGTTTTCTGTTTTGTTTTTAAGGAACAGAGTTGGTGCGCTTGCCTTACTGAATCCAACTTCAGATTTAAAAAAATTATTCTCTTCACGAAAGACCCAAGGCTCTGACTATTATGAGTTTTACTGAAGAACAAAGATTCCTTTCTGCCAAGCTGATTCATTATTTTCAGGAATTTTAACTAGAAAGAAGAAAACCACTAAAACAAAACAAAAAAATTATTTAAGCTACCTAAAAATGTAAAATGTTAGAATGATTTTTTTAAAGCTGTCAGTAGCTCCTTGGGTCAGACTAGAATTATAAGAGAATTTAAGCTGTGAGTTGTCACCAATTTGGATTAACATCTCTTACTCAAAACGATCATCCTGCCTGTAATTTACCTGCAATGGGACTAAAGTCGCAGTGGTAATGGATCAACTTACGTCTGTGAGGACACTCACTATTTACCATGTATATAAGCAGCTACCATTCATAAAGTAGAGGAGCTGCCCATATTTGAAATGAGATAGAAGGCAGAGGGTACTCTCAGGAAACACAATCCCATCTAATATGTTTGCTGTCCTATTTTTCAATCTCCAAACTTGCAAACAGGTGACAGAAACTATAAAAATGCGTGAAAGATTACCAAAAAAAGGGATCATTTGCTTTGCTGTGTGTCATGATACAATATACAGGTTATTTTCAAAGTGTAGTTTTTATATTAACTAAATAAACCTATTTAAAAAAACTTCCCATCACTAGCAGTAACTCAGTCTTCAGTCTCCATATACCTTCTTGATATCTCTAGGACACAGTAGTGCTGACAGTTTGCCAAGAGCATGAGCCAGATGAGGAGTGCTTTAGACTCATATTAAAACACTATTTTTCAAATAGTTTCCTGTGTGAAGATAAGCATATTGGGTGAGCCAAAGGAAGCACTGATAAAGGATGTCCCTTTAAGAGAATACCAAAATAGAGCCTGTGCATTTACCTTTTAATAAACATCCTTCCTACAACACCAAATATAACCAGCAGCTGTAGAAGATACAGAATCTATGCCAATAAGGCATGTTTCATCTTGACCTAACTCCCACAGAAAGTACTGTCACCTCCTTGCATCAACAGGAGGCAATCAGAGAGCAGTACTGTAGGGTACCACTTTAAGGTTGAGGATTCCCAATCCCGTGTTGAAAACGTAACTCCTATAAGCTTCTCCAGTGTTATGACTTTAACAACAAAGTGATGCTCAGGTACTGCTACCAAGTTTTGCCTTGGTTTGGGTGGGTCACACAAAGGACCAAGTTCTCCAGGCCCTTATTTGATGACATACATCGACAGACAATAAGAGCTCCAGAAAAAATTACTTTAAAAAAAAAATAAAAATCAGGGAAGGTCTCAGCGACCACAGCTGGAGGAAAAACTCCTGACTTAGCACAGCCAATATAGTAGAAGTTTCCACTAACATAAAAGCATCTAGTGAGAAGATCAGGGAAGAGGCTTACCACTGCTCCAGCAAAGGAAAGAAGTCCTGTGAACTTCTCAACACTGATGCTGCCTATAACCTGAATCCAAGATACTGTTTCTCTAAAGGTGCCTTGGACCTCTTTACAAAGTCAAAGAAACTTGGCCCAAGAGCTACTGCTGCTGCTTTGCCAACAACCATAAAAGTTTTCTAGCATGAGTGCAGTCCTGCAGTTCAGTTTCCAAATCCCACAGTCGGGGAGTTGCTAAACAACAACTCCTCTAATCCCCAGAGAGTGCCTGCAGGAACTGGTATTTGAACACTTTAAAGAAGGTCTGGCAATCAGTGACTGATGAAAGCATGTTGCCTCTGGCTACTCCAATTTATAGAAAAGATGGCTGCTTTGTGGTCCCAACTATTTCCATGGACTGTTACACTAGCATTTTATTTACTTCCACTCTGGCAGAGTGCAAGTCTAGAATTACACTTCAGGCTACTGATAAAGTTAGCTTCTCCCCCTGCTTATTGACTGATCACTGTAGCAAATGGCTCTCTAATCATTTTAAAGACTCCCCCTGTCATTGCAAATGGTGTCATAAAGAATTGTCCCAGGATTTTGTTCTACTGGGATGTGAAAATATGACCTAGAGGGATGATTAAATCTTCTCTCTTCCTAGATAGCTCACGGTACCACCGTAAAAAGAGACACCCTGAGCTGAACCCTAAGGTTCAACCTTCCAGAGTAACCAAAGTAGCACTATTTTACATTAAGGTTTCAGAAAAACAGTTTATTTCTCTCAGGATGTCTGTGGCTTTTCTTGTTTTCATCATGATACTTATCTGAAATCATTCCAGAGTGCCACAAACACAGGACTGAGCACAGGGAATTCCTGAGGATCAATTCAGGGGCTGCAATACAGGACAAAATAACTGAGTTAGGTTTAACTCTTGTATAAATCAGTTGTCCTAGGCTCATTCAATAGAGAGTAGAGACATAGGCATCTCATCCAGTCCTAGTGATGAACTGCCTTCTGGAAGAGCCTCTCTTTCTCTCTTTTTTCTTCCCCTCCCCCTTTTTTAGCCCACAGAGGACACACTAGGTTAGATAAAACACATACCTCAGAAAGCTAATCTTAAATTATATGGATCCTCATCTTACAATTCAGCTAGTTCTTAGAGCCAATGCTTGGCTTGGCCAAGAAACAGCATTCCTGAGAAGACTGAAGCAAAGGTGGGCAGCATAAGCCAGAGCAGCAAGGGCCCTTTATATGCATAAAGAGGCCATGGGTGTTTCCAAAAGGATAGACACACGAAGCCTATTAAAAATAAAGATGATTAGCACAACCAACTTGTAGGAGATGCATTTCTTATACCCTGCGAAGGCCAGTCTGCTCTTGAAATGCTAAACACCTTGGTAGATCTGGTCCAACATCCCAGAGGCTGAGAAGTGGGCTTCTCTGACAGACTACATGCTAACGTGGCATCTGCTTAGCTACCAAACCCTGAGCGCTCTCTAGCACTCCTGCAGCACTAGGAGATGTTAGCAGTGCTGCTGGTGTGCCATCACGGCAATGGAGCTTCAAAAAGCTCTTCTTTCAGTAGGCTCCTTTCTGGAGGGATATATTAAGGGTATATTAGCAGTAACTGACCTTCAGTCCTTTAGCTTCATCTCTAACATCAGGATAACAATTTCTACCCTCTGTTGTTCTAGTTTTCAGTTTGTAAGTAGCTTGCTTTTAAGAAGTAAAATTGCAAATGTTCCTGTTCAAACATTTGGAGCAACTTTAAAGTAGAATAAGCATCTTGCTAATAACATTTTACAGACAGTATTCAATGTGAATGCCAGGGACACTCTGAATGTCAGGGAGCAAAAGGATAATAGACTCATCTTCACAGGGAGAGAAAGGCGTGGAGAGACTCAAGATCAAAATCTGAGTCAGTTGGAACGACGCAGAAATTGTTCAGAAAATGTCAAGCATTTTTCTTGGGATATATTAAGCATGAAGACTTTTTTTACTTGTGGGGGAGTTGGTGGTTTTAGGGAGAGGGATTGGTTTTGCTTTCCTCAGATTAGGAGTTTTCTTCCTTCTGGATTATACAAACACAGAGTTTGCAGTTTTTGAAAACTGGAAACCCAAAAGACTTGTGAGAAAAACACTTGCATAACTTAATAGCTTTTCATTAAAATTTTTGGTTGGGGGTGGGGAAGCCACTAAAAAACCCACCATTGTCAGAAATATGCTGAGCAACTTCATGAGGTACATGCTTGGGGAAAAGTAATCAAGCACTTAGCAAAAGAATAAAAACTTGAAACAAACAAAACTGAAACAGGTCTTGGATGAATAATAGCAAAAGCCTAGATGAAGAGATAACAGTGGGTCTGCGGGACAAAGTATTGGCCAGAATTTCTCATGCGCTTCTCAGTGACACATCTAGGAGGAGAGAGAGTTAGAATTTGTTAACAAAGGTTCATATCTAACCTGCTGACACCGGGGAGGAGGAGTTAAACTGCCCACAAATCTGTACAAACCACTAGCTACAGACAGGGAGAAAAGTCTTCTTATCTATAAAAAAAAACTTTGGCCTTTTATTGAGGGAAAAAGAAAACATCAAATACTATTCATAAAACTCCTAATAGAAAAAAAAGTTTCAGTTGGGGGGAGTGGGGAGGGGAGGGGAGGAAAAAAAAGCCAAGTTTGTGTTTTGGTGGTGGGTTTTTTTAAAAATTCAAAACCATCCTGCAATGGGCCTTCTCAAAACACGGGAAATTTCCTACCTGCTGAAGTGTGGTCAAAGAGAAGCACCATTTTACAGACAAAATCCACTTTAACAAAACAGTAGGAAAAGACTAAGAAACCAGAGATTACGAACATGGTACTGAAGGACATGGTTTAGTGGGTAATAGGTGGCAGAGGGACAGTTGGACTGGATGATCCTTGAGGTCTCTTCCAACCCTAATGATTTACGATTCTGAGTGATGGGATATTTTTTAATTATCGGAAGGAAATAATGAGGATGAGCTCTCCAATGGAATTTAAATACTCAGGTGAAACATCCTGATAGTCAGATAAGGCACTGCCCACCTTTTTATCCAGTTTTGAAAGCCCCAGATGAGCACATGCTAAGATAAACCAATTTCCCAAATTCCACACTGAGAACATGACCTTCTGGCAACCAATACTGTTTCAAAACTAGCGGGTTCCACTACACCCTTGAACCCATTAAGAACTGGTGCAAGACCCCCAGTAAAGCACTGGCTGATCCATCATGTGGTGTACGAAACGCTGTATAGAAAAATACTTAAGCAGTGCTTTGGAGAGAACAATCATGTGCTGGAGGGTGATGGATGGGGCAGTCTATAAATCCTTTTCCTCTGTAACTTCTGTAATTAAGCAGAACGCATTGCTCATTCTTATGATTCAAACATAATCCTGCTGTTGTCTTGACTGTACAGGATTTTCAGACTCTAACTGTTTTAATGACAATGCACCAAAGAAAGCTTTTTCTTTGCTTTCACAGGCAAATCCAGATTCCGCATCAGGAGGGAAAGAATCCAGTGGTGTGTGAGGGATTTTGGCCTTATAATTATCTTTCCAATTCTAGCATATTCCTTTATTTGAATTTTACTTAAACAGCTTTAAAGCTGGCGTGAAGGGTGGGGTGAACAGAAAAAGAAAAGGGGGGGGGAACCCAACACAGCCCCCTCACATTTTCCATTGCAGGGAGATGCAAAACTTCCTACAATACAGCTTCACTAACTCCAGTATATATGCACGTATGTCTGCAAGTAGGTACGAAAAAAGACAGTGACAACACTTTGCCTTTTGCCAATGAGTATTTGCTAGTGGTCACCTTTGCTAACAGATATTCATGGTATCAAAGGAAAGCAAAGCCCTGGATAGATACTTACCATCACATTAATGGTTCTCCTGAATGTATTTGATCTACCTTTTAGAGCCTAGAATGAGTTCTGCCCTTTTCCCTTCTTCTTAACTTTCAAATGAGCCGAGTAAACCTCAGGGTCTGTTGATTTGGTTGGGGTTTTTTTTTTGGTTTTGTGTTTTGGGGTTTTGTTTTTTGTTTGTTTGTTTGTTTTTTCCTTCTCCTCAGACTCGTTAAGTTTCATAGCTCTGGGATTCCCACAGCAGCAGCTTCCACAGAAGTCTGACCAGGTCCATGACCTTCTCTGAACAACTGTAGTACCACTGGCTAGGGAGAGAGGAAGGGTCTGTCTTAGTTGTGCCAATGCATGAGAAATGCCAGAAACAGCGTGCATGTCGTTGAAAGACAGGTGGTAAGCACTGATGTGCTTTGAAAGCTTCTGCTAATTCCTTCAGCTCTTCTCTTTCTCTACACAGACAGAAAGCATAATTCTATTTACTAGGAATTCCACCTATAGGATAGCCTATCTTTAATAGCATCCATAATCCATGGCCAGAAGAGCAACTTCTCTTCATGACTTTCTATACTCTAGTGGAAGTATCAAAATAAGGATTTTGCCTTATATTTTGCTTTCTTTCTGCACCACGGAGATGGCAAATCTTTTCCTTACTGAGAGTCAAGAGTTCCTTCTAACACCTTTGTCCAACCATATTTTAGTGCTCCTGATAGTTTTAATCTGCTATAGCATAACAAATTAAATCATTACAGGCCACATGAATTTGGATTGCAGGTCAGCTTGCGCCAGGGACCATGAATTCTCCATTCATGCTGGCTCGTAAGGCAGATGAGGACTTGCCCTAATGGAAACCACTGTTTTGTTTCTAAAATGCATCAATAGAAAGTGAAAGATCCGCTATCTTTGAGAACAGAGCACTCTCCACTTGCCACTACCAAGGATTTTGCACACTGTGGTGCAGTTGTTTAGCAGCTGCACAAATATTATAAGTAAAATGTATGGCATCACAATCTTCTTTGAAAGTTGGCTCATTCTGATCAATAAACTATCACAGATACGATGCATTGAAAAATTTTCTCCTGAGGCAATAGTACAAAGGGATAGGCTCTTTTAAGTTCTCATCCCAGACTCTCCACAACCCCACATGAATGCAGACCGAAGGTAAATAGTGGTACCACTAGAAATGCTTTAGACAGTCAGTGATCCTTCCACTTGAAAGACAAATGCAAGGAATTCCTGCTCAGTGCTAAGGTACTGAAGTGTTATTAGGAAGCCTCCATCTTTAGGTAACTTGTCTTAAGTAAGCCATAAGTGATTTTGGGTAGCACTGAGGATGTAGCAAACTGTGGGAGGAGATGCGCCCCCGCTGTGATGGCTCTGCATCCAGCAACCTGCCAGGCAGAATTTCTTACTACATCAAAAAGGGTTTCCCCTGGGAGGATCAGTGTCCTCCTGCTTGAGAGGGGCAGGGCTTTTGCCCCACCTCCACTGCAACCTAATACACAGCAGTACTTGTACTGCCTGCAAAGACTGCTGAAATGAAAAGAAGGGTTCCCACGGCATCCGGGAGGCTTAGGAAAAGCATATGCAGTTGAGACTGTCTGTCTCTTGAGCCTAGATAGTGCTAAATGCAAAGGGATCTCATACTTTCCCTACGCAAAAAGACTCATTTATTTGTTCCTCAGTGCAGTATAACTGGTATACTCCCCATGCAAGGCCACTGCAGCATTATCTCATGTGTCATCCTCTCCTGCTCTACAGAAGACATCAAGACAATTTATGCGCTGAGCCCCAAAGTGCAGGATAAGCTTGATTTACCTTCTCTTGTGCCAGCTGCTGATTCAGGATCTCTACAGACAACGCAAGGTATCATCTCCCCTGAACCTTTTCCTATGGGAGCATTGCAGATATTCATGAAGCACAGAGGACTATTGAGCTCCCACCTAGTACTGCTTTTATTCATTTTGGGGAAGCTGCTCCTCCATTCTGTGCCTCATTTCCTCCCTCTCAAGTCCAGAAATCTTGTCTGAAGACAAGAGATTATAAACTCTTCACTACTGCAATAGTCTCCCTTTTTATGTATTGGTACGGCACCTAACACATCAGATGTAGCTGGTATTTTTTTCATTATAAATAGTACTCAAAGTTTGGCTGATTGGCTGCAGAAAACCAGAAGTTACTTCCACTTCACCTGAAGATATCCTAAATCCCATGCAAATGAGGGACAGATATATTTGTTTATCTACACAAGCAAGGACTTTAAATTCAAAGGAAGTGACAGTAATTCAGATAATACACAACCACTGTGCAAAATTATGCGCTGAATTGCTGCCATTACTCTTTCACTAATCTGCAATATGCAGAAACTGTGAATTTAATGAGCTTCATAATTATTTTGTTCTCAAAAATCCTTACTTTTTGGTAATGACATTATTTCAAATGATAATTTTTACACCATGTCCCTAGTCCATCATGTCAATTCTCTGAAAGATGTACCTAAAGAAAATAGTAAAATCAAGAGAGAGGAGGAGAGTTTGATTTATTTCAAGGACTTTGCACCTTAAATAGTCAGTAAAATATTAAACATCCCTATCAATAACAGGTGGACCTTATTATAAACTTCCTCATAACTGGAGTTCTTAGGAACAAAATGACATCTTCCTGAAAATGTGTCAAGAATTTCATTTAGTCCTTTTTATAGCTGGGACCATCAATCTATCCTAACGTTTATTGGAGAGAAAATAATTGTCTTTTCTTTTGGGCGATAGTATTTCATTATATGCAGTAGGATAAATAACTACAGTTCAAAGCAAAATAAGATGAAAATATCCCTGCATTTTTTTCCCAGGGTTTCTTTTCATCTTCTTGTTTAATTTCATGATGAAAAAAATGTTATAATTAAATTAAGCTTGATTCTGATTTAAATGCGCATCTTAAAGTGAAAGCAGAGAAATTATTTTCATTTTCAAAGTTGTTATATCCCAATTGATCTTCCACACATTGGCATTATTATCTGATTGTGAAGATATATGCATTTATCAAAAGCTAGAGCCATCTGTCTCAATTCTATGTAATTTCATTACATATTCATCATTTATCTAGTCTGAGTATGTGACATGGGACCCTACCGACGAGCAATTCTATACTTATTATCACTTCACGCTGTGTTTGGATGGACACGAGGCTGTCAACTTCCATTAATCTACTTTTGATGTAAAAATCATCATCTTGGGATAAGCCTCAGAGCTCCGGAATAATCAGGCCGCGCTGCTACGTAAATATAGAGGCACCAGCATTTTTATAAAAAAGCCTGCAGCATTATTCCTGCTTGTCTTTCACCATCAGTAGGCAGATGTCACCCTGCAGATGCATCTGGGGAACGAAAGCATAATTCTCAGCAGATTTGCACACCTGTGCGTGCCGGCACACACTGCCCAAAGGTTACCGATAGACTGCCAAGCGTGACTCTCCTGAATGTGGAGAGGGCAGGAGTTAAAGACACAAGGAGAAGTTTTTCTAACCCAGGAAACCAGTCATGGTTGCTGGAAGGTCTACTATAATTAGAGAGTAAGGGCAGCATCAATCCATTGCAAATCTGGAGGTATTTAATTTCAATCTATCAGCGTAACTTGAAACTGCCAGTTCATTTCAGAATGGACTTTGGAAAAGTCGTTGCTTGTACAACAATATTTTGAATGCTTGACAGCATTCAAAGGCAGGTGATATAGGTGGTAAAAAGTAGATAATATAGGTGGTAGGGGGGCAGTTGGACTAAATGATCTTGGAGGTCTTTTCCAACCTTAATGATTCTACGATAACCAGTCTTTTTCTTGACCTCTCTAGTTGCAGCCATTCCTTTTGCTCCGTATGTGCTTCAAAGGGGAGAGACTCTTGGGGAGTCTGAGCCAGATTCTCCCTGGGCACAAACTGGCACCAGCTGACAGCTCAGACTCCACGTGCTTCTCGTGTTCATGAACGACCTACTGCATCGAAACAAAGATGATAGAGGTAACAAAAGACAGGTCATTATTCATGTGGAACTGAACTCTGATTTTGAAAATGAGGTAAAATGATGGTAAATATTGCACAGACAATTATTTGTCTACTTCACATGAATTCACTTTGTATCCAATTCCAGCTTGCAAACTCTTCCAGTGCTGTAGTGAGCAAACTACCAGTCAAGACTATGTGCTTAAACCTATGGCTACTGCAGAATGCTTAAATAAGTAGAATTTGGTTTTGTGAACATGAATATTCACACTGAAAATCTCATTTTAAGAATCAGGCTCATCCTATCTGGAAACACAAAGATAGACTATGATTTGTCTGTCAAAAGGATATATATCAAAACATGTCTCAAACTGCACATTATGCACACTCGAAATTTATGAAGCATCCATAGTGATGGCAAGAGATAGGATTTTATTCCCAATGGCTAACTATCAGCTCTGCTGCTTTGCAGAAATTGTTTTTCATTGCTGTTTTCCCATCAGTTAAATGGGGATGAGAGCACTCACCTTCATCTGCGGATTGCTCTGATCTCTATCAGACAAAAAGTGCTGTATCACAAACCAACAGTGGTAACATTCAGCTCAGTTACAGAAGTGACAATGACTGATTAACTCATGAGAAGGAAAAAAGGGCTGCAGTTGACAAATACACCTTGTCGCTAACCAGAGATCTGCTTGAATAGTTCAGTGCACTGAGATGGAGCCTAAACTCCCAGCACAGTTGGCCAGATGCTCATAGTGGCAAGCAGTCTCCTTCTGCTGGGTACAGGGATTTGCACAGGGAAAGAGGGTCCACAAGGTCACACATAGTAAATTCACATCCCATTTTATGGAATCTCACCATCTTCAGGCAGACAGACTTCATGCTGCCAACTTCTTTCCCAAGGAGGCACAATAGATTTTAGTATATGGAAGACATGACCAGGAAAATCTAAGTGATGCAGAAAACAGTTGTGGAGCCTACTCCCAAACCACAATGTGGGAAGCCATGTGGGAAGTCACAAGGACCGTTTGAAAGCATCAGGTTAGCAGTGAAAGCAAAATCCCATCATCATCTATATTACTAGATGGATCCAAAAACCAGGACTTGAGTTCCAGAGAGAAGCATTGCCTAATGATGCACACTTTGGTCACAGGCATGTGGCATGACAAGATGTGCAAGTATGAGGTGTTTGATCCCAGAGCTCAGTCGGAGAAGACAGTGCTACAGGGTAAACATGATCACTGTGGCCAAAGCAAACAAGCTATCCTTGTGGAAAGCAATGCAGGGCTGCATACAGTCCTCAAGATGGCTCTGAGCCTGCTAACACATGTGCACAGGGTGGAGGAACTCAGGGCTCTCTAGATCAGCAGCAGTGCTGCCAAGAGACCTTAGCTCTGGACTCAGCTCTGGCACCAGAGCAGATGATGGTAGCTTGGGGCTTCTCGGCACCACAACACACTGTGCAGTCTACAAATGCTGTGAATCACTTGGATGCCTTTAAAACGGCTATCTGCACTCTTTCTAAAAACAACTTCCTGACCACTGAAAGCCATTAAACACTCCATTACATCGCAAATTAACTGTAACTTCATGTTCAAGTGCTAGTTTGGATAACTGAAGTCCTTTTGCTTTCCTTACTGTATCGGGAAATCATCCCTTTCTGTGTTTTCCCTACCTTATACAGTTCCACAGAATGGTCCTATGCTGTCAAATAAGGGTTGTCTTTACCTCAGCTGTTTAGCTAAATTTTCATGACTGACCAATTTCTTCTCTGGTTATTTAAAGGGGGCTTCACTGACTGCAAAGTGCTTCACAGTTCTATCAGTAATAAAGCATATTCTAACAATTAAAGCATTTAACTCAAAGATCTGGTTCACTTAACATTTAGCCCACCCGTGCCTGTTTTGAAACCATCCTTCCTTTACCAAAGTCACAGATTCTGGCAGCGAACCCTCCTGTAAGTATAACATTTAGACACACATCGGTCAGGTGCTGAGCATCACCAGAAAGCTGGTCATTTGTAACTGTAACTGCTAGCTCTCATCTTTAATTACAATCCAAAGATTTCTTTTTCCTCTTTGCCAAGTGTTTCTGTTAGTTCTGATAATTATAGTGAATACTTACTAAAAATTAGGCCACCCACACAAATCTGTCCCCAAAAATAAGTGCTGGAAGCAAATTAGAACATCTTCTTGCCATTTCATGGGTATCTGTATCGTCACTAGATTTATGTTCTAATGCTACATTATTACCTATTACCATAGTTGTTAAAATCTTACTTTTCATGCTAATGAAAATGATGAAAGACAGGGGTTTTGACATAAATACTGTAATAAGAACCATATTAATGTGACAGACGATTGCTCCTCTGTGACAGACTATGAAATCCTGTGCAAGAGTTACAGAAGGTTCATTTACATGTCTGCTCATCTATCTCTCCCTACAGGGAAGCAAGGGACTCATGCTCAGTATCAGAGGGGTATGAGAATCAGAAGTAAGATGGCAAGCAGGCACAGATAGTCATCCTAAAAAGAACTGCATCCCAAGGCATCCTTTCTTAAGTGCCCATAAGCATAAAACGTCAATTACAGGACCTAAGGTCAGACTCCTGAAACCTCTTTTCAGGCATCTAATTACACACCTTTAGGCAAAACTTACAAAATGTAGGACAGAAGCTGCACCACCAGGAAAATGGGAATCATGCTCCTAAGCAACATCCTTCTGTTTTGAATTTGCAGTATTTTTCTTTCACCATGATTGACTTGAGCATTGCTGTCTTCCACTCGTGCTACCACCCCAATTCTTTCTGTGGCTCTCATAGCAATTTTCACAGGTTGCTTGTGTACTCTGTTTCAGAGGAACATCTCCTGATTGTCCTCCAAGACAGATCTGGCTAACAGGCAGCAACGGAGCTAAGATACTCATATATTCCCAAGCATCGATGACGAGAAAAAGGGCACTGAAAGTCACCGTGCAGTAGAGAGACAACCAAACATCAGCCATCCATCTTCTGGAGTACTGCATTCAGTCACAGAAGATACAGACACAAGATCATGTCGTATACCACTGACTCCCTTTTTGTTATTCACACTCAGTTTTACACCAGTTGTGACCCCACTGATGTCAACCCAACCAATGACTTGGATTAGGAGACTATAGTTTTACTCCAACTCAATCCCCTACCTGACCTGCTAACACCATAGCAACTATGACGCTGCATGAGAGGTGCCAAATGCAGGCCACTCCATCATGAGACAATTCTCCCTATCCTTACAAAAAAAACCTCTCCAAACCAAAACCAAATAAACCACCCACAAAAATCTAACACCCCACAAAATTAAATAATAAATCCAGACTTCTTTCTATCTCCTTTCCACTAGTAAAAACACCTTTCTTACAGCAATATTTCTTTTTAGAGTTGCTCTCCTTACAAAGAGAAATAAAAGGAATCACATAGGTAATTTATTATTAAAACACTCATTTGCTGATGATATGTGGACAAAGATTGGTTTCACCATTTGTTAAAAATGTAAATATCGTATCTGTTAGAGGGACTCCGAAGGTTGCTTGTCTTTTCACATCTTTGCTCTCTCTCGGTCCCTTCTTGCTTTATTTTGATTATCTTTCTGCAAACTTACAGTCATAACAGCATACTTTTCTACACTTCTAATGTTTGTATGTTTGTTCTTTGGCCTTCCTTGAGCAAGTGGCTAGGACTGATTTCTAATTTGTCTTGAAAGGTGAATTTGCTTTTTTTCCTCAGCGAGGAAAGTAACTTGAAAAAAATAAGTTCTTGCTCATCTTTTTCTTGTCTTTGAAAAACTGAATGAAGTGCATTTCCAAGGTGGAAATTTCCAGGCTGGTGGCATCACCTTTCACTTTACAGTTTAGCACATTTTGCTTTAGCAGCAGTTCAAAAGTTCACTATCCTACATCTGACGCCTTCTGCTTGCTACAAATGTCTGCACTACAGCAAGAAGTTAAAAACCTTAATTGATTACGGCATACAGAAACTCACAGATCCCATAAAATAAGCACTAGCATGCTTAAGCTGAAACAGCATCACACAGAATTTCCAAATACTCATTAGCTTTTGTACCGTATGATCAGTTAAACCCAAAGTTTAGGCTTTGCTGGGTTTCATCTACTTTCACCAAACATACCTGTATTTTTAAGCTTTCCTCTGCAGGGTGCAAGGTCTGAAATGTTTAATGTTTGTGAAAGGGAGAAAAGGTAAAGTATTTAGCAATATCTAGTATCTTCTGAGATTATAGCAAAGCCCGCAAAGGCTGTCAGTGGAGTTACGAGGTGCAGTACATACAATACATAGAATCCTTTCACTGATTACTGAAAGCAAGCACTGAATCGCAGAAATTGGCCCCGAGACTGTCGGAAAGAGAGGCTTTCCCAGTATGGCTTATTAGCACTATTTGCACTGTATACATGAAAGACAGGTAGGAAAGCCCTATACTGAGAGCCAACTCCTCATTCCAAATACGTAGCAACTGTGTTGTGAAGCAGGAACGGAAACTGAGCTGTGATTACAGGAATCTGCTCGCTAAAGGTCACACAGCACACCCCAACATGTTGGTCACCCAGCTCATTCTGCATTAACGCACCAGGCCACGTGCCTTGCAAAAGAAGTCGCACTGCCTGTGTTAAATATTGTATTTATACGACACTTTTGT
Source organism: Psophia crepitans (assembly GCA_013399095.1). NCBI lineage: Eukaryota > Metazoa > Chordata > Aves > Gruiformes > Psophiidae > Psophia > Psophia crepitans. The sequence continues at coordinate 520,089 of VWZZ01003975.1, forward strand.
TTCTAGTCTAGTTTTTGGGTACAGAAGATACTGTCTTTCATGTCATGCATTTGTCTTCACTCTGGAATGCTGCGAAGTCAGCAAGCTTTGATAAAACTATGAAGTAAGGACCTTTGCCTGACTGCAGGGTTAGTTTGGGACTCATGACTCCCGTGCGCTGGGGAACTGAGCCCTGACAATGATTTATTTGTCAGTGCACTATACTGACAGCTAAATCAGCCAGAGAGCAAGAAAGAAATAAAAGGGCAGAGGGAAAATATTTGAGTTTGAAATTGTTCTGAAAATTTCTAATAAAAAAATCAATTACAAAACAAGATGATGTTGTATAGTGTCTAAGGCTATGTACGCTGGCCTGCAGCAGCGAGCAAAGTCATTTATCTTCAAGGCAGTGATCGCAGACAAAAATGAGTGCCTTTTTTTTTCCCCCCACTTGAAAATCCTAGGCAAATTGGGTTGCTAATTTGATTTCATCACTTTCAAGAAACCACTTCAATTATTGGTCCTATAGGTTCACGATATCAATTTTCAAACAGTTTCCAAGGCTCCCTTCTCTAGAAAAGTTCTGTGTCATGAGTTTAAAACTGCAGCTAATAAAAGAGCTCAGAAATAACTTTAAAAAAACAGCATAGAGGAGGGATGCTGTCTGTGGAAAACTGAGGCCTCAGCAGACTAACGTTCAACTCCTATCTGAAACATTTAGCAAAGCACCTTCTCAGTTTTCAGTTACTCTGAGAACCAACAATCTTTTTCTGACCGCATCCTTTCTCAGACACAGACCTGACTCTCTCAAGCGCTCTGCTTATACAGGTAGGGAAATAATGGCTGATTTGTAAAATCAGCAACAGTAAAATTATCTTGCCCTTTGTAAAATTAGCAATAGTAAAAAAGCTTATCTTACTGGGGGAAGAAACCCAGGCAATGCAACTTGTTGCAGACCTCATCTCTAAACAACTTTCCAATGTTTTCAGCCTCACTGCTGATCCAAGCTTGCCAAAGGGATGTTTCTTCTCCGACTGGCACTGCCAAGCAGCTTAACCCCTGCTAGCTCACTGCTTAAGGTCTGTAGCTGTTTAGGAGAAAACACAGCTAGGTGCAACAGTATGAAAATTGGCTGCTTTTGTTCTTTAGGAAGTAATCCCTTAAAGTTTTCTGGGAGGAGACAATGTTGTTAGCCTCTTACACTGGTCACTATCTGTTCAATACTTATTACTGGCCCCCCTACCCTGCCACTGGGCTCTCTGACTTGGCAAGAGAGGCTCAAAGCTCACTGCAGCCTGACACAGCTGCTGAGCAGCACTGGGTCCTTCCAACTCCAAACCTGCTCCACAATGCACCACCCTGCCCATCCTGTGTCTCCACTGGAAATCCCTCACTGCTGCCCCAGGAAATCTGCTCTTGTTTCTATTCAATCTGTCCTCAGTGCTCTCTGCTCTTCCTTCTCCATGCTCCTCCCTGCTACTGGGTTTGTCCTGTGACGCACTGGCCAGCCTTTTCACCCAATTATGTTTACAGTACTGTTTTCATCTTCTCCGTGACACTGGGAAGGGGCAGGGGGCAATACCATGCATGTATCCTTGAGGTAACTGGTCTCCGGAGACCCCACAGTTAGCCAGAACACAAAGACAATCCCACATCATTAGAAAGACTGAGTCATGCCTCAAATGGATTCCTACCACAGATTGTGGAGATACACCACAGCCTTAAGGAAATGTGTATAGTTACTAGCTGTTACATGCAGTTCTGGCACGATGTTCTTTATCCAGTGCCACTTTTTTTCCTGCATGCTGTTTGCACCGAGGTAGAATAAGAGGGGATGTGGAAGAGGTCAACTAGTGCTATGAGAATACCCATATCTCAGTTAAGAAATGTGTTCAGCTGTATACACTCCCTATCCAGTTCAGCATCTCCTTTCTCTCATGCTTCAGGAACAGCGCTGAAAACCGATGATGAAATTTTGGTCTGGTGCTAGTAAGTAATCTGAATACAGTATACGTGAGCAAAAACTAACTAACCTGGCCTGGTACCTAGTAAGTAAAATATGATACCACCACTGGGGTATTTTCCCGATGCTCAAGAATGTATGATGGTCCCTAGATCCAAGATGAAGTCTGCCTGTGTTCATGGCATATTTGAAAAGACGTGGAATTGTAAAGCCACTTTTACTGCATCAAAGCAAAAGATTTATTAAAACAGCAAAGGGATCACCAATGTCTCTTTTTTTTTTAAGTCAAAAAGTGGCAACCTCAAAATTTAAGAGCAGGCTTCATTACAAAAAGAGAGAATTTGTGTGTTCATTGCTGACTTTCTGGTTTGTATCAAGAAAATAGAATAGAATAGAATCATTAAGGTTGGAAGTGACCTCAAGGATCATCTAGTCCAACCATCCCCCCACCACCTATTACCCACTAAACCACATCCCTAAGTACCACATCTAACCTTTCCTTAAACACCCTCAGGGATGGTGACTCCACCACCTCCCTGGGCAACCCGTTCCAATGCCCGACCACCCTTTCAGAGAACAAATTTCTCCTCATCTCCAACCTGAACCTCCTCTGGCGCAACTTGCAGTCATTTCCCCTTGTCCTGTCACTAGTTATCTGCGAGAAGAGGCCAACCCCCAGCTCGCCACAACTTCCTTTCAGGTAGTTGTAGAGGGCAATAAGGTCTGCCCTGAGCCTCCTCTTCTCCAGACTAAACAAGCCCAGTTCCTTCAGCCGTTCCTCATAAGACCTGTGCTCCAGCCCCTTCACCAGTTTCGTTGCCCTTCTCTGGCCACGCTCCAGGGCTTCGATGTCTTTCTCCTCAACTAAATACTTTGCAAGGATTATGTTATATTTCAACTTAATTTTATTTTTTTTAAAGCAAAATATTAAACTGACATCATATTAGTTTATAGAATCATAGAATGGTTCGAAGGGACCTTAAAGATCATCTAGTTCCAATCCTCCACTTGACCAGGTTGCCTGAAGCCCCATCCAACCTGGCCTTGAACACACTCAGGTATGGGGCATCTACAAATAGTTTCAAAAATTAGTAATAGTTACTAGGAGCTGACATTATTTAACTTAAAGAAAAAAAGTCATCTTAATTTGCAATCAAAAGACATATATAATGTGTAACAATACAGCATTTGCTTTTGTGATAACCCTGGGGGAAAAGTTATATTTCTCATTATCAGTTCTTCTTAAACTATAAAGCCAAACACCAACAGACGTGACTCACTGTTTATCATTCTGAAGCACAGAAGCTAAAGGCACAAATGACCCATGCAACAACCTTAAAGGAGGATTTTCCCTGGAAAATGTTCACATAAAGTCAGGATCATCTTATTCAACAGACTAGTCCACCTTGTGTATTCAGACACACCTGCTCATTTTCTTATGAAAAACAGACTTTTCATCAGTATTCTCTGACAACTATTGGCACAGCTCCCTGGAAATGAACTATCTATTCTTTCCTGGACTCACATGAAACCTTTGCATTTTTCTATCCATCTCCATGCTGCTAATTATAAGTATTCCAAAATTACAAGTTAGGCTGTACAATTAAGAGACTGGCTTCAGAGGAAAAAATAATAATAATATAAAATAAAAATTGATGAGAAAAGAAAGGGAGTAAAGTCCTTCTTTCTTACCTTTTTTTTTTTTTTTGGCTTGTTTTAATCTGCGTGTTCCAGGTGATTTCCAAGCATCTCTCTGAGTGCTGCAGACTTCATTGACTCGATTCAGAAAGACAAGGTCACAGGAAAAAAAGGTACCCCAAGAACCATGAGACGGGATCGTTGTGCTCAGAGCAGTATAGACCCAAAGAGGCTCTGATCTGCTGATCCAGAAAGCTATATTTAAGTATGGCACTGAATAAGTAAGTTTCAAAGCAGAGACACACTTTGTAAAGCAAACCTACTCTGTGATGTGGCCCAAGAAAATCACTCAATGAGCTAAGATAACTTTTCAAGGTAAGGGACTTGGTCTGGTATTTCTCACCTACAAAATTTCCACCCTTAAATTATGCTGCAAAGACAATCAGGTCCAAGGCTCAGCCTTCCACTGAAATGTAATGCCTGAAATCAACAGTGCAGGCCCCAAATGACCAGCAGACCATGGAGAAGAAACAGGATCTCCACAGGGACAATTGGCTTTCAGGTGGCCTCTGAATACTTCCCTTCCTGCTGTGAGCAGCTGACCTGGAGAGAGAAAGCAAGGTGGGATGGTTCCAAGTCTCCTTGCTTTGTAAAGACAATTTCTAGTAAAGACTGCTGAAATCGACACAGCCAGCAGTTTATCTTTTATAGCAGATTTTTCTCTGCATAGAAATACTGTAAACCAACCTTTTTTTAAGAGAAAACTGTTTATATAAAAGGTAAAATTACTATGTTTATACCCAGGCCATGCCAGCATAATGTATTTGACTGAAATAGGTACAGTAAATTTTTACACCGTAAAATGTGCTGCGTATCAGACACAACTGTGAGCCTTCTTCCCTTTCATATTTATGAACTTCGGTATGGGAGCTAAAAAGCAAGTGATTTGAACAGATGTGATGTTGATGGGACTCTGCTCTTTCTAGAATTTCATGTTGTGCTATCACAAACCAGCTGGGAGACTAAAGAAACAGCCTTCACGAAATTCCTTCAGCATGTTTGTGTTTAGCATGTAGGATGTACAGTTCTTCCGTCACATTTCTTTTCCTTTTTTTTTTCTTTAAATAGCAAAGTGTTTGTAACACACATCACACACAAAAGCCCCAAGAGACGCAAAGCTTTGAAGAGCAGTATGAAATAGCTTCTGCCCAAAGAATCAATGAGCAATCTGCAATTTCAGTCACCCTCACATAAAAATGGGAAAAAGTGTAATCCCACTGAGTATAAATATGGAAATACCTCCATTACTAGTGAAATAACTGCAACAGTATTTTTTCAAGTTACCAACAGAGCTTTCTAATGATACTTCAGCATTTTAATTAAGATAAGCATAGCTACCTGCACAACTATTTATTTTACATGGTACCTAAAGTTCCCAACAGAGAGTCCGATTGTCGATTGCTGTCAGTGCACAAAGATGTGGCATGAACTCACTACAGTCTGATTAACACGGCCTCAAAACAGAGAATGGAAAATTCCTGAAGAGTGATTACTTCTTAGGATTTTTAGGTGGACACTTCACTGATGCAAAGTTACAACCACCAGATAAGAGCTGACTGTGTAGAAGTCGTCCTTGTTTCTACTAATAATGAGTGCATTGTCTCTCGTTTGCTTCCAGTGAGTTGGGTGGAGATAAATAGAAACAGACGTCACAAAAACTCAGAATTTTAAAATCTCTGCTAGGTTATTCGCTCTATCAAACAAGATGATGTCCCAGAAGAAAATCCGTGAAAACTGTACTTCAGTTTCTAAATCCTTATTATTGTAGGGTCAGGAGGAATTCTCCATCTTAACATATAATTAAACTTAATGAGAAATGCTTAATTAAATTAAGAAACGCGAGAAAATTCCCTCAGGCTAAAAGAACTCTGATTACAGTGTTGCAGTAAGCCTAAACAAGGCTTAACATACTGTAGGGCACACAGGGCCAAAGCTGCTGGACTATTTTTAACGTGTTGCAGAATATTGGTAATTAGAAATAGGAAGTGTTAAATATACTCATGCCAGATTCACACGGGGAATCTCATCAAGTAGTAATTGAAGGTCTTCTGCTACTGCAGTGTGATACACAGTCAGTTTTAGGAAAAGACCAACCTACATCATTAAGCATCTGGATTCAGACTTGAGGAGCTTGCATTTACTGGATAGTAAGAACAGAGGAGCAGGCTTGTCATTATTATGAACAAAGTAGATCCAAACAGAGAGTCCAGATACTTCCTAACACTCAGCCAATCTCTTGCTACTAAGAAGGGACTATATTTAAACTTTATGATCTCCTGCAATTTCTGATGAAACCTATGGACACTGTATGTACGTTAGAGGTAAAAATGTCCAATAACTGCATGATGGAAAGGGCATCGTGATTTATTTGTAAAGCAGTACTAGATTCAAAATTAGACGGAGTTATTAAAGTACCCATAAAAAAAAACAATCAAAGCAAGTAGATTATGAAGAGCTTGCTATATCACAGAATCAGAGAATGGTTTGGATTGGAAGGGACCTTCAAAGATCATCTAGTTCCAACTGTCCAGCCATGAGAAGGGACACCCTCCGCTAAGACCAGATAGCTCAAAGCCCCATCCAACCTGGCCTTGAACACTTCCAGGGCAACATGTTCCAGTGCCTCACCCCTCCCACAGTAAAGAACTTATTCCTAATATATAATCTATATCTAATCTCCTTCAGTTTGAAACCATTACCCCCAGTCCTATTACTAGATGCTCACATAAAAAGTTCCTCTCCAGTTTTAATTACTGGGAAGCTTCTATAAGGTGTCCCTGGAGCCTTCTTTTCTCCAGGCTGAACAACGCCAATTCTCTCAGCCTTTTTTTTCATAGGAGAGGTGCTCCAACCCTTGGATCATCTTTGTGGCCCTCCTCTGGACTTGTTACAAAAGGCAAAATGTCCACATCCTCCTCATGTTAGGGGCTCAAGAGCTGAACACAGTAGTCCAGGTGGGATGTGAAGAGAGCAGAGTAGAGGGGCAGAATCACCTCCTTCAACCCGCTGGCCATGTTTCTTTTGATGTAGCCCAAGATTCAGGTTGGGTTCTGGGCTGCAAACACACATTGCTGGGTCAAGCTGAGCTTCTCATTAATCAACACCCCCAAGTCTTTCTCCTTAGGGCTGCTCTCAAGCCATTTTACACCTTACAGTTGTTCTTGGGATTGCCCTGACCCAGGTGTAGGACCTTGCACTTGGCCTTGCTGAACTTCATGTAGTTTGCACAGACCCTTCTCTTAAGCCTGTCAAAGCCCTTCTGGACAGTATTCCTTCCCTCCAGTGTATCAACCACACTACACAGCTTGGTGGTGTTGGCAAACTTGCTGAG
>VWZZ01003976.1:0-27414 GCA_013399095.1 Psophia crepitans
CTCTATTCTGCCTTGGTGAGACCACATCTACAGTACTATGTCCAGTGCTGGGCCCCTCAGTTCAAGAACACCAAGACCAAACACACGCACTGATGAGGCTGCAGATGCTCTCTTTGCAATAAGAACTCCACATCTGAGGTGGCTGGTGATGGCAAGGGAACCTCATCCTTTAACATCTTCCACAGCAGGTTGGGTCAAGCTGGTGTACGGGCATCCCAGAGCTGAGGCAACACAGTCCCAAGAGCTGCTGCAATTCTGACCGAGCACTTTCATGTGACTTAGCCCCTCTGTTTAGAGGTTTCCTTTCTGCCATGTGACCATCATCAGATTATAAAAATAATTTAAAGGGCAGAAATTTACATGGATTTCATTTATGAGTTGCTGTATTCATCACAGGCTCAGCGAGAGGTACCTTGCTGCCAGCCAGTAGGCACAACTCCCACCAAAATAAAGGTCATGACAAGGCAAAAGCAACTGTCAAGCAAGGAGACATGGCATGACCAAGCTTTCTGGACAGAGACAATCCTTTTGTTCTCTTTGTATGAGAGGAATCCCAGGCACTTAAGTACCTCCGAACAACAAGAAGGACCTTAACACCACACTTCCACAAACTGATCCAGTAGCTTGTAAAATACAAAATTTGATGTTTGGTTTGTTGGGTTTGTTTTTTTTTTCCCCAAAACCCTGAGTTGGGTGCCCGTGCCACCTGCACAAGGCATGCCTCCCTCAGCAAGCACCTACTGACCGCCCTCTGGGCACCGGGCAGCTCACAGGCTGACACCCTGACACCGTTCATTTGCAGAGCACCTAGTGCCAGTCAGATGCGTCAAATCAAAGCTTATTTTTCTTTCAAGGTGGGTCAGAATTTACCTACCTGCCCACAAAGCAATTAGCCAGCAAAACAAGCTGTATTCAGATCAAAGTGAGTGCTGGAGAGGGACTGTTTATGAGGGCAGGGAGTGATAGGACAGGGGTAATGGCTTTGAACTTAAAGCGGGGAGATTTAGATTAGATATGAGGAAGAAATTCTTCCCTGTGAGGGTGATGAGGCACTGCCACAGGTTGCCCAGAGAAGCTGTGGCTGCCCCCTCCCTGGCAGTGTTCAAGGCCAGGTTGGATGGGGCTTTGGGCAGCCTGGTCTGGTGGGGGGTGTCCCTGCCCATGGCAGGGGGTTGGAACTAGATCATCTTTGAGGTTCCTTCCAACCCAAACCATTCTGTGATTCTGTGGAATAATTGGAGGGGGTTTTCCAGCTAAAAAGGAGAAAGCCTTCTTCCCCCCTCCCTCAACTCCACCCAGAGCAAACCAAACACAAAAGCCTTCTGTTCAATCTTTGAAGCAAAAATCCCCTGGCAGTTCAGTTTGTTTGATAATAAGCTGTTATCTGAGATTAAAACCATGGAAATGTGTTGATTTGGAACACAAGGACTCCAAGCATCCATCTATCACCATTTCTGTGGTCGCACATGCACATCTCTTCTGTTCCGTTTTCTGTACCAACAAATAATTATAAAGAAAAGAATAAACAAAGATATGGGGTAATTCCCATTAAGATGCTCCCAATACACTCCTTTACCTGGCAGTCAGGGCATTGCAGCCAAAGATGAAAAGGAAGGGATAAGTTCTGTGGTTCTAGCCCCAATGCTTTGAAGTGCTAGGAAAGAAAGGAAATGGATTTTCCCTGCTTCATAAAATCTGTGGGTGAAGTTATCCAAATACCTTTTCAACTCCAGTTTTAATAGTCATGGAGTTGGATTGCAGTGGTGGGAAGGGCAGGGAGTAGCACTTTGCAGCTCCAAATCTAGAAGTTACAATTAAAAGGCTTTCAAGCAGTCAAGTTCAGCTTTCACCACCAGAAAAACTTTTGTCGGCAGCTGTGAGCACGGCTTCTAGTTGTAAGAGCTTGGTGCCTGCAGGGGTAAAAAGTGCTCGCTGGGGAATCCGAACCTGCCAGGGGCCTGGCAAAGTGTACAGACTCTGCCTCTCCCTCCCACCTTCCCAAGGGGAAAGTTACATGCTTGCTTAGGAGATAATGGAAAAAGAAAATTTGCAAGCAGCTCTTTGTGCTTGAGGATCCATCTGCTGCCCCACATGGAGCTTTGGCACCCATTTTAAGACACGCAACATGGGTGTCTGGTTTGCTGATAAAGGAAATGATCACAAGAGGCTGGATGCTCACACACTTGCAGGTTTGGGCTTCACCCAAATGAAAAGACTGGCCTAAGTTGGAGCCAGCTCATTGTGGTGCCAGGACAACTAGTGTGGGCATGATTCAACAGCAGATGAGCTCAAGCATTTAATGCAGTTAGTTTCCTGATGTGTTTATGGGCCTCCGGTAACATCCTGAAATACTGCTGGGTTGGGCAGACTGCAACACAGAGCTTTAAATAATTTAGACCTCTGTGAACAGACTTTGTACATGCATCAAAAAGTCATCTTACATTTTCTACCAAATGCTTCAAAACCACTTTAAAAGTTCCATCACTACAAAATATCATTTTTACCTGTAATAGATATTTTTAAACCAATTGTTCCACAAGCTGCAGGATGAATGAAATTTGGTTTCTTATGGATTACCCACTCTACAGATGGACTTTTTTTGGTGCTCCGTAAACCCCCCATAAAACAGCAGACATGTTCCAGGAAGGAAGGAAGGACGGACATTTCTCTCCCTTATTAGCCTTCCCAGCTCCATGTTGATTCTCTGGTGTCTGATTAAGGAAAAGACCTCTTTATTCCTTTGCCCTCATTAGAGGCACTAGCAGGCATCTATCCTTCATCCAGCTATTTATCATCTTCTCATGGAGGTCCCATATACCTGGGCAGACAGCACGATTACCTGCTCTCCACGTGGTTTCCGTCTGAAGCCTTCTCCGTGGAGTTTGTTTGTGGAGGTGGTGCAGAATCTGCTGCGCCATCTGGCAGCACGTAATCAAGTGGAGCACAGGGAAATTGAGACTTTTGGAAGCAAAATAGCTAGCACCTGCGGATGACAAGCAGCCTCATAGCCAGCCAAGCTGCGGTGTCATCGGCAGAAGTCTGCCATTTCCAGATCCAGGCTCAGTGATTTTGCAATGTCAGCTGAGGAAAGCGCTTGTTTTTATGACAACTGGGGACCGTGCTGCTGTTCAGATTGACTAACAGGGGCAAAATGGCAAGCTTCTCACTTCCCACTCACCCTGGGCAACAGGTGACAGCTCCGCTAGCGTGTCTTCGGGCTATAATGGGTTACCCTGCGGGTAACAGAGCAAGTGTGTCTCTCCAATGTGTTTCCTTCTCTGCCAGCACTCAGCATCTATTTAGATGCACAGGCAATTCTGCGTGACTCAGCTCGCCAGGCGAAGACATCTATGGATGAGGAAATGAACAGTGGTGGCATCTGCTGCCTACCCCGTCCCTCTTGCTGCTCACCACCACCTTGTGCCATCCACCCCACAGAGGTGGCACAACTTCTTGTACTTTACATCAATTTTCATCTGCCTTGGGACCTCATTTTTCAAGTGTTCTCTCCAACAGCTCCAAGAGCTTCCTCAACGCAGGGAGCTCAGGGGCACGCCATAGACGGGGGCTGTTTCCATCGACATCTCATGCTAAATCAGTTATTCTTTCTGGCCTTCTCACGGTCTTCTCTCACATGCCTGGGTGCCTGGTCCTCTCTGCTCACACTGCAGCTCAAAGTTGTTTGCAACTGAGACCTTCTGAAGCCTGGTGTTCACAAAGCACACATATCACTGTGAACTTTGGTGAACAACAGTTAATCATAGCTTTTAACCTGAGCAGTTGTTCTTCCCTCCTCCTCACGCCCCATGCCTCTGCCACAGCCCTCTGCAACCCCGATATCTGATGAACAACACACCCCGAAAGTAACACAGCAACACCTTGCTTTGGTATTGACATTCTCCGATACGCAAACTGGGCCATGCATAAGATGTGTCCCAAAATGGCTTTGGCAACATGTCAGATGCATAAAGGAGGTAAAGGCAGAGAGATCAAGTACTGAGCAGTAATTCTGTTGAAACAGAAGGAAATTATGGGACACATGAGTGAGTTAATTCATTGCCACGCTCTACGGAGAGGAAAGATTGGGTATTTACTACTAACCACCTCAACACTCCTCCAAAATGGTGCTAGTTTCTTCTGTGGATGGTTCCACAGACTGACAAAGCATGGAAAGTTCTTGCTAAATGTCTCTTCCACACAACACAATTTGGTAGAGAGATTAACAGCATAATGTACTGCACCTTCTTTTTAATCTCGTGTAAGAGTTTTGACTGCTAAACCACTTTCCTTAATCAGCAGTGAGCTATGAGAACTGCTCCTCAACAAGTATGTGCTGGAACACTGGACTGCGCTCAGGAAGCTTTTTGACCTGCCTGCAGGAGCTATATTATAGCAGCACTAGCCTATAATTAAGGTTGTGTCAAAGCTTCCATTCTGTAAAGTTGTCCTGGAAGGACAGAGTATCCAGAGCTGAAGGTACCTAGAAAACTCATGGTTACTCACCAAATTGTTTGGTGGTTTTGTTTAGTATTTTAAAAAATAATAAAAATTGTTTAGTACATCTAAGACTTCAAACCAAATAGCTAGCCATGACTCACCCAAATGAATTCAAGACCTTGCTGTCAGGTACAACAGCCCCCTGTCCATTCTTGAGGACTTCCCACAGCATAAACTGCATTACTTTCATGGACCTGAAGTTTTTCATCTCTTCCTCAAGAGATCTAAGGCAGTAGAAGTCTCCACTCACACTACTCGTTCTCCATCACAATTAGATTAGCTTCTCCTTGCTTATTATGAGCCCACTGCATCCAAGTGGATTTCCTTATGGTGCAGCAACACCGGTCCTTCAGATAATGAGCTCAGCTATTGGACTGAATTGTGTATTCTCTTTAAAGCATATTAAAAAAACACAAAAAACCAAACCTCCCAGAAAATGCCTAAGTCCCTAGCTTTAAAAATAATTGAGAAATTATATACATTTGTACTTTTAAAAATAATATTGTAGTTCTGCTTGGCTGAACCTTGAAACACAGAGATCCTGATCAGCAGCACCATGACTGGTGAGGCTGTTAGACATGTCCACTTGGTTCAAGTGGTGAAGGAAGGTCAGTGAAACACAGATGTGCAACTGGAGCATAAGAATGAGGAGGCTTACTCTCTGTGAACCTCAAAGATCAGGAGGAGGGTAGCAAGTTAAGAGGTGCTGGGTGCTGTGTGAGGAACCTGGTGCTGTGGAGCATGTGTTTTGGGAGAGGAAGGTGAAGGGCCAGGGGCACAGGTCCAGCTGCTGGATCAGAGCTGGATCAGCGTGATGGACCCACAGCAGTGGTATTGCCAGTTGGTATGAAGAACCTGGACGCCTGCAGTGTCCACTTTGAGGAGGTGTACATGGGGGCACTTAGGAGTGCTGGGAGAGAAGTCTGAGCTGAGCTTGTTCTGGTATCAGTGTCAAACTCTCCATGAATTGGTTCCTTTCTCTAAGTAGACTCCTCATCTCAGCCTCAGGAATCCCTTTTCCCTCTCCTTTTCCTAACGGTCTCATGCAGGCCCGGCACAAGCAGGACAGGCGTCCAGCTGCTTCACGCTCCAGGCTGCAAGGTGACCTGCTCACAACAAAGAACCACCACCGCAGTTGCTGCTGGCCTTCCCAGTTAGGACACAGGCAGAAGTGACAGCAGCAGACACCAGTGCGTGATCCGAGTTGCTTGACACTTGGCCACCCTGCTGACTAGCCCAGACAGAGGAAATGATGGTGGCAAAGTCCCAGGTGTGGTCTGATAAGGCCATCTTCTCATCCAGGAACCAGACTAGATGGAGTGCTCACCCCATCCCCACACACCTGTCTGGCAGTTCCTGATGGGGCTTGGATCAGGTCACAGATCATACGAACATCTCAAGTACAGCAGGAAACCAGCGAAGGACACTAGTGACAGCTGCTCTGTGTTCGTGCTTCCTCCAGCTTCCTAATTCCAAATCAGTTCACCTCCCCCTAGGATTTCCTTCTGCCTCTTGCCACCTTTTCCATCACAACATGCTCCCTCTCTTCCCCCTCAGACTGCCACTTGCTCTTCCTTAAAATCTCATGAAAAAACTGCCAAAACATCCAGAGCAATGGACTTAAGCATGTAAAAACTCTTCAAAGCCTTCTCCATCTCTTTGAAGGAAATCCTATGCACGCCTAGGATTGCACACAAGCCTAACCCTCTCAGTCTTTAGAATAACGCCAGTGCATCTTAAGACAGCTTGGGCAACTTGTTTCGGACAGAGCCACCTTACGCAGACTGGAAAAGCACTTTCAGGCAAGACTTTACCCTGCAGCTTGTTTTCCTTTGTTCCTCCAAGAAGAAAACTCTTTCCAGAAGTCCTTCACCACAGACAAGCTCAGTCACCTTCAGCCAGAATACCGCATGTCATGACGTACGATGGTTTTGACCTTCAGTGTCAGAACAAGGCAGATACTGTAGTTCCCTCTCACAAGAGCTGCATTAGCGTGTGCATTCTCTTTCCACACTCTCCCTCCTCTGAATGAGGTACAGAGCACACGTACAGCATCTAAAATCTACATTTGAGAAATAATTACTTGGCTGAACAAAAATTTCCTTGCAGCCTTTACAGCTCACTGGCAGGCTGCTTCTGCAGTCCTCAAGAGACCAGAAACAGCATTTTTAGAAATATTTGAATGGGGCATAAGATACCAGAGGGACACTGAGAAGATACTAACAAAAATTAGAAAAAAATCTGTCACTTTCTAGAGAAATAAATGCACACAAAGTCTCCGCACATTTGCTCCGGTAAAGCGGCAGCTGACTGCTGTTTTGTTTGTCCTTACTGAGCAGGGGATCAGCCAAAACAGGGGTGAGTCTCCCGGCCCACGACAGAGAAGTGCTTCAGCACCTGAACTATTTCAGTCTGCTGAGTACACGTGCCTCAGCACCTTCCTGCTCCATGCCACACCAGGCCACTGTGGTTAAACTCCGCTTCACAGAACGGCCAAAATCTTAAGAGGGGAAAACAAGAGGTACAAAAGGCTGTGCAACTGCTTTTTATGCCAAGCCCTGTATTTCCCCAGCTCAAACAACAACAATAAATTGATTGTTACTTATCATGACAAAGGCTCTATCCCACACGGTTCAGCTCCAACCCTGGAAAAGGCCAAAAAAATTCCTCACTGCTGTTAAAGGCAGTTTACACAGCTGTTCCCCTTTGTGTTAGCCTGACAGTAACTCCATGTGAAGAAACGCTTTTGGATGAACTCGCCAGTTTAAGTCAAATACACCCTGTGAATGAGCATCACTTTCTGTCGTGGCCACAGAGCTGGGCATCAGAACTTCACCTTTCACACCCGCAACCAGCCAGTGTTCACTGTGTGTGTCCTACGTGCCCCTTTAAAGCAAACTGTTTTAAGGAGAAAAGTTGACAAAAATAGTTTGAAATTTTTCTCGTAACGCTTTAGACATGCCTAACGGCCATGTAACGGTAGCAGTTTCTACTCTCATTTACGTGACACAAAGCGAGGGCAGGGCAGCGGGCAGAGCGAGTAACGTGATGCAAACAGAACGGCGTCCTGCCATTCTCTGGCCTAGAAATCGTATCCTGCTTTTAACAGGCAGCTCCACTGCTGGTTACACCTCCTGTGAGCGGGTGGGCTTAAATATGAAAGTTCAATTAATTAGAAAAGGTATGATATAAAGACATGTGCAAAACTACAAGCATTAACCGTCACTGCAAGGCTGCAATGCAGGCCAGCCCTTCGCAACCTGCCTCTCCTGTTACGTGAGCATTGCAGTGATGGCTTCTGTTCAGTGCAGAGTTAAGTTCTCTCCACTGAACCACTGTACCCCAGCACAAACAGCCCACATACAGAATGCTTTGGTATGGCTGACACCCTGGAGAGCAGGGATGCCATCCAGAGGGACCCTGACAGGCTTGAGAGCTGGGCCTGTGCAAACCACAAAGTTCAACAAGGCCAAGTGCAAGGCCCTGCACGTGGGTTGGCACAATCCCAGCACAACTACAGGCTGGGTGGGGAATGGATAGAGAGCAGCCCTGAGAGGAAGGACTCGGGGGTGTTGGCGGACAAAAAGCTCATCAGCCAGCAATGTGCGCTTACAGAAAGCCAACCATGTCCTGCGCTGCATCAAAACCAGTGTGGCCAGCAGGTCGAGGGAGGGGATTCTCCCCCTCTGCTCTGCTCTTGTGAGACCGCAACTTGAGTACTGTGTCCAGCTCTGCAGTCCCCACCACAAGACATACATGGAGCTGTTGGAGCGAGTCCAGAGGAGAGACACAAACATGACCAGAGGGATGGAGCACCTCTCCTACAAGGACAGGCTGAGAGAGTTGGGGTTGTTCAGGCTGGAGAAGAGAAGGCTCCAGGGAGACCTTCTAGCAGCCCTCTAGTACCTGAAGGGGCCTACAGGAAAGCTGGAGAGGGGCTGTTTATCAGGGAGTGCAGTGACAGGACAAGAGGGAATGGGTTTGAACTAAAAGAGGGGAGATTTAGATTGGACATTAGGAAGAAATTCTTCCCTGTGAGGGCAGTGAGGCACTGGCACAGGGTGCCCAGAGAAGCTGTGGCTGCCCCCTCCCTGGCAGTGTTCAAGGCCAGGTTGGATGGGGCTTTGGGCAACCTGTTCTGGTGGAAGGTGTTCCTGCCCATGGCAGGGGGTTGGGACTAGATGGGCTTTGAGGTCCGTTCTAACCCAAACCGTTCTAGGATTAACCCCATGTTACAGCATGCGTGCTTACTTGCTTGCAGGAATACCCAGACAGATATGCACAAAGTTCCTCAAGTATTGGAAATAATTGCCATGAAATATTGGAGACACGTTCAGTATGTTTTTAGGGGTTATAAAGCACAGACTGCATGAACAGAAACAAGAGTCTTCAAAACATGCACTGCAGACTTGTGGCCTTTAACAAGTTGAGACGCGAAACTGCTAGCTCTCTTCCAGCAGTTAACCTGCTCTGACAGCGAAGATTTCTTAGCAGGCTGATTCAAACACTTTGCATGTGTGAACTTTCTTCCATGAGTGATATCAATGAAGTTAAGCGGAGCACAATGTGCCACACTGCAACTTCTTCGAGGTAATTATAAGCCATTTTAGGAATAAGTATTTTGCTAGAAGATTTCCTATATGCCACAGTTATGTTTAAAATCATCTATTTTCAAAGGGATCCGAGACAAGGAATACTGTACTTCCATAACCTAATAGTGAAATTATCTCTTTTTCACATCTGCTATTGTGATGTGAGCCCTAGCTGGAGGTTGAGGGTTTAGTTTTATTCAGAAGCACGCAGTGACATTGCTTGATATTTAGCTCCACCTATGGGCACCTTCACATACCTCTTTCACTTCGCTGAAATGAAACAATCGAGTTCAGCTTTAAGGCTGTTAATCACACAAGCCTCCCCTAAACCCCAGCTCCAAACTGAAAAAAAAAGTAGATGCACAATCCTGTTGAGAACTGCACTGAAGTTCGGATGCCAGTTATTATTCAAATCATACAGCACACAAATTGGTTTATGGAGAGGAATGGGGGCAGGGGGAAGAGAAAAAAAGAACCACCCAGACAACTGCATCTTAGAAATGAAACCACCACAAAAAAGATTCAGGATCTCTTTTTAGAGAATATAGAAGATTACTTTCTTATTTTCCAAGGCGTTCCTATTGATTGACTCTCAGAGTCATGAGAAAGTCAGACTATTTTATTTAATTTCCCTGGCAAGAGGGAGAGACTGTAAGGAAAAAACGCTAAGGTGACTTCACCAAAATCTATTTAAAAGCCTGTCAGGTTTTGAAAAATACATTTTAAAGCTTCCAAAGAACTACTGCAGAAAGGGTTGAAGAGACCCTAAGAATTAGGGGATGTAAAGTTAGGACATAAGGGAGAGGGGAAAGTAACGATGGGATTTTGGCAGAGACCTGCAGTATAAACTTTCAGCCACTGAAATGCTCAGCCTCAGAGAGCTCGAAGGGGAGCTCCAGACATGCCTAAATCCAGCAGCATCCCCAGGCACCCCAAGGAGCACAACACATTCCCACAAAGGAAATTCAAATCAAATAATGGTAATGCCTACCTGAATGACGCTTAGAGGATCTCTTCGCTTTTCTTTAGCGCTCTTACAGGCTTGATACTGGAGTAACTACAAAGATTCGGTCAAGAAGCACAATGCTCCGTGGGCACAAAGACTCCAAGACAGACGTTATTTTCTACCTCTTCCTCTGGATTTCTGCAGGACCTCAGTAAGACCCATTTTGTAAAACCTTTAACTCTAATAGCGAGGCTCCAGGTATGAAACTGGACAAAATGGCTTTGGAAACAACAGTTGTGAGCAAAATGCAGCATCAAATGCAAGTCCTCCAAGATAGGAGTCTACCCTAACAAGCATAACAAGTTAAAAAGTAACAGGTGATACACATTAAAAAAGCAATAAAAGACAAACTCCTGCCAATACTCGAGGGCTCTTTGTACATTTGTTTATCCTTCAACATGCTTCTCCTCACTGGACTCTAGAAGTTGTAGAGTAGGACGGACATCATCAAAACTTCCAGAGGTTTGGACAGTGGTAGACAGCAGCCAGCATCGCCCTCGTGCCTGACTTGTCCCAGGCCTACAGAAGCACTGAAGGTATCACAACCCACCCTACGAGACATGGGATTGATGATGGCTTGGCCAGAGTTCCAGATGCACGGCATCAGAACACGGTACAACAATCTGCACCAGCAAAATAAATACAGGGTAAGCATGTATGACAGTAGGAGACAAGCAACAGAGCAAGCAGGAAATCAGGTATCATTTCAACAGGGTTAATACAGGATGACACCTTTAGGTGCATCAGGGGAATACAGAGTTCTTAGTTGCACTTAAAGGTTTCATTCAAGCAGGATGTGGTAGTAATTAAACTGCAAACGAAATGAATTCCTGGCACAGCTTGAATGGCAAGAAAACATGCACACAAAGCCTAGGCAGGTCCACACAAAGTTAAAAGTTAAGGAGATTGATTAAGGACCTGCTTGGCAGATAGTACTTGAGGAACTCCAATACGTAGGAAGGACACTAAAAAAGGCAAAGTAGAAGACTTCAAGATGGGACAAAGATACAAACCTCAAAAAACACATCCCCAACAAATCCACACTCCATGAAAAGGACAGACTATGGAGTGCAAGCTATAAATACGTAACCACTCCAAATATAAAAGTCATTACTGACAGACTCCAAATCTAGCAGCAAGAGCAGCACTAGGCTGACCTTTGCAAAACCTCTAACAAAGTTCTGAAGCCACAGACATGGAGCTGTACCCATCCTTGGGTAAGAGAAAAAGTTGTTTCAGAAAGATCTAGGAAATGCTTGTAAACCTCAGAGACTCTCAGTCTCCTGAAAATATGGAATAACGTCTTGTGGAAGAAGGGCAGCGGTGAGAGGAAGAAGCAACATTACGGAGAACTGCAGCTTCTTGAGCTGGTGTGTGAGAGGCAGAAAGTCTAAACCAGAAGGGGCAACATGATTGCCAGAAGTGCCAGAGTGCCACCTGGAGCCTCTGTCTCTTCCTCCATCTGTTCAACTTTTCACTGTAACTCCCTTCACATATACATAAATACAGACCAGGTAAGTGACAAGAAGCTTCAGGTGTGATAGTCACTACTTCAGCAATGGAAATTTTGTCAGAGAAGATAAATCCAGTCCTGCCAGATCCATCCTGTCACCTACTCATCACTCAAGCCGCCTTTGAAGTCTTGCTTTACTCACCGTAGCATACAGTATCTTGGGGGGTGTGTTGTTAGTAACGGTTGTTTTCCCCTTCTTAGACATCCAAATATGAATTAATAAAAGCATTAAGCAACTACAATTTTCTGCAAAATGTTTCTAGAGCATGTTGGGCAAGCCAGGATAAAAGCACAGATGACAGAAGTGCAACAACTGAACCTAAGTCCTAGTAAGTGAATTTCTGAACTTAGTCTATGCCCAGAGTAAAGGTCTATCCCTTGCTATCTTGTTTTATGTTTGAAACTGGGAGAGGGTTCAGGACATACCAGAACAAGCAAGCAAGCTCTACAGATACAAATCACAATTTCAAGTTAAAGAACTTGTCACACTAGAAAGAATATCCTGGGGAAGACAAAGCAAAACTTGACTAGGCAGGTGATTATGCCCGGGGCAGAATCCATCCTCTAACTGTTAAAACGGTATGAGAGAGGGTTGCTGGAGTTCATTCCATCCCCACCCTTGACAAGTCTGGACTACACAAGAACAGCTAATATATTTGTCCAGTATTTCAAAGTTACTACACTTGTTGCTGCTCTGAAAAACAAAACCCTGAATAGAAACAAACTTTAGTCTTAAATGTTGTTGAATTCACCTTGGCAACAAGGTTGGTCCTTAATGCAGTAACACACGCACAAACACGTAACTCGGCAAGAGAGAACTGGATCACTGAGCCGGCAACAAGTCTTGCAAAGACGTGCTAGTGATCACTTGAAGATTTATGGAGATGGTGTGTGCCATTCTTATGCAGAAGACAAATAATAAAACATGAGCTATACTTCCAGAAAGAAGTAAAGTCTTTTATGTAAAGCAGGATGCCTCAGTTGGAATTGCTATTTCACCTTCCACCATTTGTTAGGTCATTTCAGGACCAAATTATTTCTGTTACTCCATGCAGGAATTCCCCTGGATGGGCCTGCTATTGATGAGCAGCAGTGCTTTGCTATTTCAAACCGCTTCTGCATATAGAACAACTTCTTACAAGCATCGATACTTCTCAGTCGTAAGCAGGGAAGAATGACGAGCATTAATATCAGTAACTCCTTTCTGCTGTGAAAGGATTTCTATCCATATTGAGAGTGAAACCTTCAACACATTTTTGCATAACATGTTTTGCAAAGACTTACAGTTACTCTGTAAAGCCATGTAAATGCTGATACATTTACATATTCCAAGAGCTTTAAAAATAGAATTATTCATGTTGTAGAATAAAACTGGTAAGGATATTATGAATGCACAAAGATTATTACAGAATAGTAAGACGTCAATACCTTTATTAGGAAGCATGTCAGCTTCAGGCACGGAAGAGTCAGTTTTTAACTGGTAAATTCTGGGCTGTATTTTATTAATTAGTAGATTCTCATACTTTGATTGAGATCATGCAAGTTTCTTAAGTAGAATGCTGGAAAGCTTCCCTGAATAAATTCATTCAGTTGGTAAAGATGTGACCTGGGACAATATTCTTACCTTTTTCCAATCAGAAGCATTTGGAAGCTTAAAGTTCAGATTTTGGCGCAAAATCTTCAACTAGTTTCATGCATAAATACACAACATTTACAAGAAGACAACAAAATATTTTAATTTAAATATGCCCCATACTATACAACTGTATAAAATACCAACTAAGCATTCTTTTGAACATTTAAAAAAAGCACCAAACAGAGAAAGCAAGCAGCACACCGTAGTAATGATAACAGAAGGTGGTACAAGCCAGGATATACAACCAGAAACAGGCAAGTTACTGCCTCACAGCCTCTGTTTACAATTACCATCAGAAGGGGAAACACACCGTAACCATCCCAAGACTTCCATGGTTTCTAGTTCCCACCTTATTAGGCAGATGTCAGTGTAGCAAAATTACACAAGCCAGATTGATATTTAACATTCTGTTCTTTTTAACTGAAAAGTAGCACTGCTCTCTTTGGATTGCTAAGAAACAGAACAGCAACTACCTGGGTTTCTAATGCAAAACTAATGCTTTGATTGATAATCACGGAAAGACAGAAAAAAGGACAGAACAGGAATTATTCCAACAATTTTGAATTGAATGAAGGGAAACACTAAGTCCAGCAGTAATTTGAGAAACATGGAAAAAATCTTGGAAAGGCTTAAAGGCAGTTGTGGCAAACCTACAAAGTTTCTCTCCATTTATTTTGTGTGTCAATCAGCAGTACATGTATCAGCTGATTGTTACACCTCAGTAACACAAAACAACCTTATGCACCCCACTCCCATAAAACAGGGCTCCAGCAATACATGGCATTAGCTCTCTGAACACTGTTAAAGTGGAGAGCGTGCCACCCAAGCTAGGTCCAAGACAGACACCAAGTACTGACGTTTGTTTCAGTTCACAGGGTATACCAATTAAAACATGATCATAACTGCTAGTATTCCTCAAGTTCAGTATATTCCTGCTCTCTGTAGTCACAGGATATCAATTTCTATTTTGCTTAGAATAATGACAGGCCTTCAATAACACTTATACTGCACCACCGCTTGGAATGGCTTTGTTACACATTGTACTTTTAAAATATATATTATTTATTTAAAAAACAAGGTGTGAACCTGGGTATTTAAGTCAATGTTTGCTTCAAATGGCACAGAATGGATTTCTTTATATTAACCCCAGCTACAAAACCCATTCTCAGACCAACTGTGGCAAAAGCAAACCAACAGAGAACCACGCTTTGATTTCTAAAAGTATGTCGCAAAGCTTCAAACATACCCTTTCTAAAACTGCAAGTGATCTTTTCCCACAGATATGTTATCTCTTAAAAAAAATACTGAAATTATCTCAAAGTGAGGCTCTCCATTTTAAAAAACAAGTAATAAAATACACTTCTGCCATCTTCCTCTATACTTGTATGTCATAAGATACTGTCTTTAAACACTAACATGTGAAAACCCCTGAAGTTTCTCCCACATATATACCCCTTACTTCAGTAGGCATCATTACTTGGCATTAAGCGTTTCTAAATACCAGCTTATTTTGGAAGCAAAGCTAAGAAAGTTTATGTTTATGGACATACAAAGCCAGTAGAAAAGATACAAGTGTGCAGCTCATAGAACAGTTCACATCAGGAATGAATGAGGAAAAGGCACTCCATCTCTCTTCGCTGTTCTACACACTGTGTGCAATTTTTCAATAACTGTTAAACCTTTGCTCACAACAATGCAGATTCACATACCAAACAGAGTTCACGTCTCTCCATTACCATTTTTTCACTGAAAAATTACATTGCTGTGAATACGCAACATTAGCTTTATTTATACATTTAAGAGTACTTTTTTTTCCAAATGAGAAAGTCAAAGCTACCAAACAAATGTTATTGAAGATATAAATTATTTAAACTTAAATAATTTAAAATCAACTTATTTAAACAACTTGCCTATTGCACATTTCTCCATTACTTTGCCAGATAAAACCCTATGTAGGCATTTAAAAGGTTAAAATTTTAGAAGCACAAGTTACATAGCACCAAAATAAGGTGCCGAAGAAATTGTATGCCTGCTGGAAAATGAGTGCCAATAAAAACAAATATAAATATATACGTATATACACATCTAATAGTAAGTCCGGGATGCTGAGATAATAAATACTTTAAAACAATTTCCCAGATTTCCAGAAACATGTGAGAAACTATAGAAAATAATGCAAAGTTATTTTAGAAGACCAAGAATACACATGCACAAAATCTATTATAATAAAAAAGTTTACAATTCCCGTACTTTAATTTTTAAAACCACCTCTGTTATCGCTATGTACTCCACACAATGACTAGTCTATTAGTTTGAGGATTTATGTGAGTCAGAACAAAGAAAGCTTCCCCCAGTTGCTTTATAATGGAACAGCCTACAGTACCCCAAAAAAATAAATCTAGTTTGTCCTGTTACATCTCAAAACATCATCTTCTGCCTATCTTTTGTTCCCAGTGATGTGGGAATAACACTCATGACATCCATCAAGCTGCAGCATCAAAAATAAGGATGAAATTTCCTATATTTTTTTTCTGAGCAAACTTATATTGGAATTTCTCCTACTATAACTGCTGCTGTTGCCACCAAACCTGTGACCTGCTGTTTCCACAGTAAATGTTTCCCTTGCATATGTCTACTCATAACCCTTGGAAAAACAACAGCAGTTCAACTTAAGTGGGTAGGAGTATAATCTGGTCGTCTTGTCTGAATAATTTTTGGTTTGGGTTTCTTCGTTTCTTCCTCCACATCGTTTTCCTGGTCACTCTCACATACATGGACGACAACACTGGGAGTAGTGTCAGTTGCAGCATGTAGCTCATACTTTTCTCCTGAAAGTTAAAATATTAGCAAAACCACTTAAAAAGGACCCATTTTGTAGAAAATAAATTACTAAAATTACTAAAAAGAAATGAACACAAAGACGTGCAAGTAATATACCGATGACAAAAGCCCAATGCCACAATGCATTAGATGGTGCAGGCAGGTGCATTGCCACAGTCACATTTACCATCCAAAAGTATTTACGTTCTGTTTTCAAAGCAACATAGCTCAGCTGCTCTCTTAAAAGCAAGTTTATGTAAACTACCCTAGGCATTCAAGATTTTTCTACATGACTGGTGATAAGTCTTCTTGGTGCATTTTTGTCATTTTGAAATGTACAAGATTATCTATCTATTCACTGTACCACATTCAGGAAGACACTTTTTTTTTCCCCCTGAATGTAGGCAAAACCAAAGGATCTTCCTTCCCCCAAAAAGCTTTCAGCGTTAAGAAAGCTGGATGTAGTTCTTCCCATCTCAGAGAGGTCCTCTAACACCATTCTAGAATTCTGCGGAACTGCAGAACTAGACAGCAGCCTTCATACATACATAATGTGAAACCTCAGATATAACACAGCCAGTGTGTAGAAGTGCTATGATACAAATTTTATTGATCACTGATCTGAAACCTGTTTTTTCCATCATATAAAGTCCTGCTTTTAAATCTAACCAGGTGTTAAATAATTTTAATCTTGCATTAGGTCAGGGAAAGAAAAACCTCTCTCTTCACCGCTTCCCTGATCAGCTCCCCTTAGTTTTTTTTCTTATTACTTTATACTCACTACCTCTTAGCAGAGAGAAGAGTCTCCACTGAAATGACTACAGTGATCTGCACATCAGCTGTTCAGAAGAGCTCACACCTGTGGCAAGCAGCACACTAGTGTACCAAGGCTCTGTCTCCCCAAGGACTTTAGGAAGGGGAACTGGCACAAGGAGCAGATCCATTGAGGAAATGGCTCTTGCCTCCAGTTCTTCAGGAACACACAAGCCATTGTGCTAGAATAACGCCTGCTTGGTCCTTGGTACCAAGTCATTAACTTCGTGTTCCAACACACATCACAGACAAGAGGCACCAGAGCTTTATATGGCTCAACATTCAAAATACATATCTGAAAAATCTCATGGGAAAGGGGATCACACATATGTCAATGAGCTTACTGCAGGGCATCTCGGTAACAGATCTTTCAGAGGAAAAAGGACCAACTTTGAATGCTTAGTAAGCCCTTAAGTATTTAAGATCTACAGGTTTCTTTTTTGTATTGCTAAAGCTTAAAAGGAAAGCTTGTAGTAAAGAAAGCAGCATTCATGGAGCAAGCTCTGAACTTCGATAAAATCAGTAAGCTGTAATGTTATCTATTAATTCCATGTTTCATCAAAAACAACTTTTATTCTGACAAGCACAGTCTTATGGAACTTCTGTTTCAAAAAATGATTTCAGGAAAACATCATCTTTGATAAAAACATTTAGTATGTCAGTAGTATTCTTGATGGATGATTTTTAAGACCTACATGCAGTCTCATCTGCTTAGCTTACACACTTCTGGATAAACAAGTGATTTGTGGCAGCGATTTATACCTTCACTTTTAACTGTAATATCTTTCTGTAATTCACTTACCATTTAAAAATGGTATTTATTAAAAACTGGCAATAATCTATGCCAATTTTTATGCCAGGATAAGCATATATTTTTGTGCCTCCACGAAATGCAAAGGGCTGAGTTTTCACAAGTAAGAAGAATTCCCTAGCAGCTTGAGATGCATATTATTTTCACTGGAGTCTTTGGATATCACCAGTATACAGTCAGCCATAAACTACTACAGAGAAAGCTGACGCATGAGGAGCTACAAGTTCTGCCCCACCCTCTTCTCTACCCCTTACTACCGACTTCAGTTGGTTCCCTAGGCTGATCAGTAAACAGGTGTATAAAAAAACTACAGTAAAATGATTCAGACTACAGTTTTTCTTCTCTTTGATACTGCTACTAAGTATGGCCATTGTTCCTCTCCTCTAAACTTAATAGTACAGTTGCAAACAAGTTAAGTCACACTTGTAGATTTTGGAAAATATAATCTGCACCAATTCTCATTAAGAAGGTTGTCTTAACTGAGGTATCAAGTGACATCAAGGGATACGATCATTAATCACTGAAAAGTGGAACTGTACATCTATTTCTGAAAGTAGTATTTGGTTTAAAACACAAATAGCAGGTAGAACTTTTTCCCATCTGTGGTGCTATCTATTTTTAATTCACAGACCTATAAACAGTGTACATAGCATAGTTAGCTGAAATGACAAGCAACTTATGGGATAGCACTAGAAATAAGGGGTAAGTGTATACTCTTGGTATCTCTTTTAGTTTGGACAGCGGAGTTAAAAAAAAAAAAAGAGAGGAACCCGATATAACCTTTTTTCCTTCCCAGGGTGAAGCTATCTCAAAGTTTCCAATAAATTAATAAATTGCAGCAGATGAAAATTAGGAGGAGCATGGAGTGGCAGAAGCTTCTATCTCAACTGCAGAAGAAAATTAGGATCATACCGATAGTTTCCCTCCTACACACACTGTATCTCAGATGCAGAGGTAACTCTAGCACAGAGCTACGCAGCTGTTAACTGGTTCACTGTCTTAATCTGAAACAGGGCTTTCCCATCCCTTCAAAAGGTATGTAACTACATGATCGCCCCTTCATTTTCAGGAAGCTGCTGCTTGAAAGTTCTGATGAACAAGCTAATATATCATTGAAGTAACATTCATGCTCTCTACAAGTCACAAAAAAAGACCACATTGTGGAGGTCTGGTCCCTCCAAGTGATCCTGTGGAATTACTTGATGTGTAAAAAACTACCATTTACTAATACTTTTCCTGATATTACAAATTTAATTGGTATAGAGTAATTAATTTGAAAAGTTCTGTAAGTTCAGAAAATTTAGAAGGTGTTTTAACTCAACCAAAATCCTAGTGTTCCCACTCCTTACCTGGTCCTAACTTGGAGATAGCATATAAAAGGTCATAGTTAATGACTGGAGTAGCATCTTCTACTTGCTTCCAATCAACAGGTGGAGAGGCAGGAGGTGAAATCAAAAACTGTTTGTCTGGATTTGGTGGGGCCAAATGTGAGCTTCCAATGTGCAAAGTCTGAAAAAAGCATAAAAGCCAAAGCTGTTTCACTGTTATCAATGAATCCATCATTCATGAGGAATTTTTAGGTTTGGATAGATGTTATGCTGTAACAGGCACTCAAGGTGGCAGCATGTAACTATATTATTGAAGAGCTATATGAAAGATCCAGGATACAAAATACAGACAAGCCACCACAATCATTAACTCTGATGAAACATGCAATGAAGGATGCACATCCGCATCTTCTCAGTATGGAGTTTTACAAAAATTTTCACCAGAAAATATCTGTCCTTAAAATATTGAAGTAGGAGGAAGCTGGATATGGGCTTTAAGGCCTAATGACAAATGGTGTTGAAACTCATTACCACAAGTGAGAGTGGTGAGAATTCTAGAAGGTATATAAATAAACTGGCTCCTTCAGGACTGTCCCTAGGGACATCTGAAACAGACACACATAGATTAATTTTCCCATTAAATTTATGGAGGAAAACACACAGCAGCTACCAAAAAGCACCCAGATGACCAGAGCCTGAGAGTCACATCTTTAGCAGTAGACGTTAATCAGCTGTCGAGCTGCATGGATGGTGATCTCTGAGTGCAAATGCGTGCAGCAGCGAGAGCAGAATCGACAGGTAGAGTTCTGAATGTGCTGTTCTACACTTTGGATTCCCTCAGGTATTACTCAAGTGTGCATGTGTACTGCTGGCAGAGCACACTTGGCTTCCCCCACCCCGTTAAACTCTTATCTTTGGCTGTGCTGATTACTATCATCTATTCCCTTTCCCCAAGGTTATCAAAACAGTACAGAGGGAGACAAATGCAAAATATGCAACGGCCTCCAAATACTTGTAGCTTTAGAACAACCTGTGATTCTCTAATCAAACTGAGAAAGTTAACAGTGTTCATTAGCATGACTGAAGACCTGTGGAAGTTTATCACAAGTAAGTTATGCTTTAGTACTTGGTAAGGATAATCACAAGAAGACTTACCTGAGCAAAATACAGTTTTATTTCCTTTCCAAGGAACTCTGTCTTATGCAACTGGATTCTAGCATCTGCTGCTGATAAAGGGTTACTGAAATTTATTCGTACTCTTTTGAAGCTCTTAAAATACTGAAAGGTGATATCTCTGTCGTATGTTCTAAACAGTGATTCAAATTTGGCCTGAAAAGAAAGGACCAGAGAAGAAAGTGAATCTGAAGAAATACAGCAATAAACTGCAGTTACTAGTAGGGGTGTACTACCACTCTTGAATATTGATATGTTAATAACAGCTTAGATTTCGTCTTTCTTTTTTATAACTAATTTTTCTAACCCATCACTTGTTTTCTCTATAGCAGCTTTTTTCTTATTAAAAAAAGTTATGATTAGTGTTGGACATGATATGCTGCTGATATAATTAAAATGGTAGTATCTATAAAATATTAAAAAGAAATGTTTGTCTTACAGAATTAATATCCAAAGGCCTTGGAAAAAGTTTGCCAAGCATGCCTTTGTCTAAATGTGCAATTATCAAGGAAGCCAATATAACAGTTTTAATAAAGAAAAACGAAAAACACAAGCTAAATGTAATTTTGTTCAGTGACTCAGCATGCATAATAAAGTTCATTAACATCTCCTGCTTTAATAGCTGCTACTTTCATTTAGGAAAATGAACGTATTACTACTGAACTCTAGTTTAATATCCTTTTCTATTTCTGGAACCGAATTCTAAAAACGCTCCCACTACCTTTTCTAAAAAATCTTAACTACTAACCCTACAGCTCCTGAAGGGCCTTTGACACACTTTCCATTTTGACTATGTGGGAAGAGTAGGAACAGGACAAAACCCCACACCTTCACAGATCTGCAGCCGAGTCACTTTGCTGCCCTATCTGCATGAAAAGACTGAAGCACCTTTACCTACAGCTGCCTGTCTCCATTTTGCACTTTGGGTTTGTGCTCTTCAGGCATCTATACAAACCTGACTTGACTATTTTTCATATCATTTACATGAAGAGTGCTTCCAGTCTTACTTCAGGATGCCAGACCAAAGGAAGAAAAGAAGGTTCTGAAGCTGCCATGCTCTTGCAAAGTGTTTCAAGGCTCACACTGAGAACACAGTAACCAGTCACAAGCCTTATTTCAGTAACGGCAAAAGATCAAGCATTCAGATTTCAGATATTTTCTCTTCATAAAAGCTTACCAGAAGTTCAATAGAATTCCAAAATAAACAAGTATGTAAAATCACATGGTCTTTTTTTTTTTTTTACTATTACATTTTGAATTGGTAGAAAAGCGCAATAAAGATTACGTAAGGCAGTAGAGATTACTTCAAAATTTCATTTTCCTTTCTGAATAGCTCTGCTTCACAAACTCACCACAGCTGTGTACATAACCACTGTATTTCAAAGATACTTTAAAAACCAGAGCTGTCCTGCTTCTGGCTGAACCACACTCAAGCTTCTTCAAAACGAGCTCTGAAACAAGACCAGGACCCACCCCACACACAAAGCCCATATTTGTTAGCCTCCTGTCCTTCAGACAGAGTATTGCATTTCAAAGTTCACATTCAACATTTAAACTCAGAGTACCTGCAAGATTTGTGCAATATACAGAGAGATGTTTTTTAAATGTGTGATTATAGATGTCAATGTCATGTAGCAATATGACACTAAACAAAACGATACTTCTGTCCTTAAGGTA
Source organism: Psophia crepitans (assembly GCA_013399095.1). Classification (NCBI taxonomy): domain Eukaryota; kingdom Metazoa; phylum Chordata; class Aves; order Gruiformes; family Psophiidae; genus Psophia; species Psophia crepitans. The sequence goes on from VWZZ01003976.1 coordinate 21,867, forward strand.
TGTTAGCAGTCAACAATTCACTGTATGAGGGTTGGATTACTTATATTAAACTTCCTAGAATTAATATAATGTAAGTCCGAGGGGACTTCTTATAGTTTTAAGATTATGCTCTTAACTACAGTGTTAGCCAAAAAATCCCATGAAAAATATAAAGTATACTATGAATTATGTGAATCTTACTACCAAAACTATAATATAAACATTTGCTGAAAATGCATAGGCAAGTACTCTGCACAGTCAAGGAAGTCTGGAGCTTAACTTCTGATCATTTTCAAGAACACATCACTTAAAATCTAATAATTTCCAGAGTTAAGAGTCATTCACATCAGAGCATACAACTGCAGACTTGTAAGACGCAAGACCCTCATATGAAATTGAAATTTTCTTACAAGTCAAACGGCTATCAAGGTATCCATATTTTAAACAATTTGAAACAGCACCTACATACATTAGTATTCCAGTAGTTCACAGAAAGAAAACACAAAAGATAAAGCATACCCTTGTTTCTGCTTGATTGAAGACATCGCTATCTGCCACACAGGCAATCAGAGAACTAAAACTGTAGTTAAAATTTCTAAAATGCATTTTGTGCTTTGCCAAAGCAATACTTGCTCTTCCGCAGAAACCAATGACTTTTAAGGAAGCCGTTGGTCCTGCAGGCAAGGTTTATAAGGGAAACAAGTCCAGCCCCTCAAAGAAAAAAAAAAAAAAAGGTTTCAGAGCATCCTGTATGTGACAGCGAATTCCTGAACAAAGTCCTGCATGCTTCGAGGCAGTCAGGAACAAAATGTAAGCTGCGACTGGAAAGAGGTGACGTCAGCACATTAGTCAGCTTCCCTATGCTAATTACCAGCACTCGGGAGGATGGAAAAAACAGCTGAGGTTTGCACAGCAGCTGCTTTATCGAGCCTCTTGCAGCATAGTTTCCACTGGTAGTAATTCCATTCAGCACTCAGACAACATGCTCTTCACTGGAATGGGACAACCCATCTTAAGATGGAAAATGTTACTGCTAAAGGACCAAAGTCTACAGTAATAGGCTGTAATTAGCCAGGAGGAAAATTTCAAGACTTCAGAACGGAAAACAAATCCCTCAGGTCAATAGCTTTCAGTAATTTTGTGGAAAAAATACACGGATTGAAATTTAGAGATTAGGAGGAACTGATCTGGGAATACTTTTTCCCACCATTACAGCGAGAAATCATTTTGAAGCTTTCTTCAAAGCAACTGTATGGATTAATTACCATTCTCATTTTATTAAAAACTCAGTCCGAGCCTCAAACTGTTTAGGTTTTCTGGTTTTTCTTATGGGATGGTTGGGGGTTGGGCTTTTTTTCATTGTTTAGAGGGGTTTTGGGGGGGTTTCTTTTAACAGGATCTTCATCAGAAATCTGCTGGGAGGGTTTTAAGAGACAACCTGAACTACCAACAGCAGTGATGAGGTATGAAACCTATATATATGACATTTTCTGGTTTATATGTATCCGAGTTTCAGAACACTTTCCAAAAATTAGCACAGGAGACAGTTTTGGGTGTGGGGTGTTCGGGGGTTTTTTTGGGGGTGAGGGGATGTGAGTGGAGTGGGTAGAGGTCTGCTTTTGTGTTTGGGTTTTTTTGTGTAAATGAAGAACCATTTAAGAAAACCTTAGCATTTCAAGTAACTCATTAAGCTGAAGCTTTTACAAGCTATTTGGAACTCTCCTATGCAGCTTCAGATCAAAATGTATAATGAAGTAAAAACTGTAGGTGAATTTAGTTCATTTTACTATAACATGTGGCTATGACAGAGGCACCAAGTTTTATGCAATACTTACAAACAACAGCCAGTCATAAGTTAATATTTAATCATGTATAACTATTCACATGAATAGCCTTCTCAATTTCCATGGGCTGTACTTACTTGCTTAAAGTTAAGGATGCTTATTGTGCCACAGGCTAAAGCCCCCATTTAGAAGTCAAACTCTGCTATTGTAAAGTTACCTAGGCATAAAAGTTACCTTAACCTGAAAGGCTACTCACACCAACTTCCTAGCACCTTTCCTTAGAAGCCCTCCCTTAAAAATAAGCTCAGCTCAGGAAAACAGAAGGTGCTCTGAAGGACAACTCAGCAACTGGTGTTGTCAGTGAGATTAAACTCAACTCCAAAATAAATAAATAGGTAACAAGCCTCCAGTGCTCCAGGAGCACCTAACATACGGGGTGCTTGAAAGACAGAAAGATAGGGAGAAATAGCAGCTCCTCTCCACTCCACAAGCTCCCATGAAGATGGGATGCAGTGGCTAACCAGCCACTCAAACTGCCAAGATCTGGACTGGGCACACATACAGCGAGAACAGGTCTGAGTTCCCAAGCTCCCGACCTGTACCGAGAAACACAGATACTTAAGAGAATTCATAAACAGCTGTCATGCCAAACAGTGAACCACCTGAGCTCACATGGAAAATCATGCTGGGTATGTCTTGAATCTTGCTCTTGCCCACAAATTAGGTCATCAAGTGTCTTAAAGACTTCGGAAGTAGAAGTACCAAGCATGACTCCATAGACCAGCAGTCAAGATGCTCATCTGGAAAACATGGCCATGAATCACCCGAGCATAAAAAGAAAACAGGCTTTCTACATCCTAGGTGAATGCTATAGCTACTGATAAGAAAGTAAAGAAGGTCCTCCCTTTAACCTGCTACTGAGTTGGAGTCATTCGACATACTCTGAGGCTACCAAGGTGACTGCAGCATCTCTGTGGGTGACAGGTGGAAGGAGGATCTCTTTTGCAGCGCCTCACAGGGCCTACACAGGAGGCACTTCGAGCCGCTCATCAGAACAAAGCCTTTGTCAGCCTAGCTGCAGCCCTTCATATAGCTAAGCGTGTCAAAGCTTCCTAGCAGTCCAGTGACTGTAAAAGTCCTCAAAAGCCCTATTTTGGACTTCACAGCTTAAAGTAGGACAGGTAGAGCCTAGGTACTTGCATCCCTTTGAAACTCTAGACTTGCGTTTTTATACCTAGACACCACGAAGAGCAAAACATTAAAAATACCTCCGATTGATATTGTCAAGGCCACCTACGCATTACTGAGACTCAAGGAAAATGACTTCACAAGTCTTACTACAGCCATCTTTCAAATATACTTTGCCATCTAAACCAGGACTATAGCCTGCTGTATTACTGTGTTCGCTGTAAACAAATCAACTATTTTTGAGAACATTTTGCACCTTGCAAAACATTGTTTTTCACACTGCGATCTCCAGATTTAAAATAAACATCAAGTCTTTTACTGATAAACACCAACATTTTACTCTGTTTAAAAAGCAAGAAAAGAAACTAGGTCTAGTCTGTTCCATTCTATCATTATCATTATTTTCGGTAAGGTTATATTACCAGTCACTCTTAAAGAAATAAATAAGACACAAAAAATAAAATAATACAAAAAAATGTTGCACACTAACAGTCCATTCACAACACAGAATAAACTGAGAACTAGTGTTCCGGGAAAAATAAAACAAAATAAATCACTTTGAAGTGGTCTAATATCCTTACTGCTATTAGAACAAAAATGCAGTCTACAATCTCTCAACTAGTGGATTAAATAAACTATCTTGAATTATTGAAAAATAAACAGAAGTACTTCCTTTCTCAAAAAAAAATTCTCACTACCTCTGCTTCATTTAATGAAGAGCCCCGAGATCTACTGTAGAAACCAAGAGTCAAAATTACAAAACCATTACAAAATCCTGACAGTGTTGCAATGTTTCTCCTGTGGTGTTCAGGTCCTGTAACATTTGTTAACCACAGGCTAACAAACTGTCTGGAACAAGAGCACAGCAAGACTATCAGAACATCAAACCCAGAAGTTTTGATACTATCAGAGCACAGTTTTTCTTCTTTCTTGTCTTCAGAGAGTTTGCTGCTTCTGTCTACTCTGAGATTCCCTAGTGAGCAACAGAAAGAGAACAAGGGCAAGGAGATCACCTGCTTAAAGATACACGCTGTCATCCAGACACCAAATAATGTCTGATAATAAAGAATACAAACTTCATCAGTGCAACAGGATGCTGCTGTAATTATGGCAACTAGAATCAGGGAAACCAAACAGGTAAGAACAGCATGACATGACAACATGGTCAGCCCTGCTTTCTCAGGTTTCACCTTTCCCTTGAAAGGTACAGATCCTGGAGCTCAAGTTTTAAAAGTTGAGTACTAAAAACTGCAGAAAAGGTACTCAATGACAACCTGAAGTACTCCCTAACATCAATAGCACCTGACAGATCCTCCACCAGCAGCACCTTCCAGGCAGAGGAATTTGTCAGAGACCATTTTTGGGTTGTTTTTGGGGGTGAAAGGAGACCAAAAGGAGTCATAGCAGCATATGGAATAATGGGAACACAAAATGACTGAATGTCAGAAATGGTTCTATAATTTAATCTCCACAAGCAGTAAGATAGGCAAGGCACAGAAAAGGAGGAGATGAGACTATAGAAGTAGAAAAAAGGCAAGTAAAAAATGACTTTTCACTGCCAATAACTGCATTAGCAAAGCTAATAATCCAAGGAAGAAAATTAATATGAAAATAACTGTGTCGGTTAATTCTGTAAGCTAATAAAATGACCACCTATGAGCTATAAATCAAACAATACAGTCCATTCTTTTCTCTCATCCCTGACAGACTTTTACAATTGCCCTTGGAGGGTGCTCTTTATGTAAGCCCTGTACTCCTACTATATATATATTTGCTGATCTTCTGTTATCAACATATAGCTTCTATTCCTGTCTTCACATTATCTTGCCTTAGCCCTTACTTAGGGCAGGGATAAACATCTTAAACTTCTCTAGAATGAATAAACATACTTACTGTTTTCATTTTCCTAGGGGTTGGGAAAGGAGAGGGAGTGGCAGACAATAAAGTACAGACAGCTTCCAGAGCTATCCATGCATGCCTAGGGTCAGTAAGCTCCGATCTCTGTGCACCAGCACACACTTGAATTCAAGAGACCTTGTAACCTGCACTGTTCCATCAGCACAGAAGCAGGGCTGCTATGTGTCTGAATGGGCAGGCATGCTGAAGGAGAGAATGGGAAAAGCTAATAAATGTTTCTTTCTGGAACTTAACACTCATCTTGCTTCAGCATGCATTCAGGTAAACACAAAAACTCCCCAGAACTCAGACTTCCTTACTTTTTCAGTGGGTCTGACACATGAAGGGCTAATGAGCACGTCCTTGACAGTGCATTTTCCTCAACTGCCTCTAGGGACACTCTGCAAACTAACACTGCAGTCAGGAAAGCGTAACATTCTCCATAATTGGAAAACCTTCTTTTCCCAGCCCATGGGATTCAACAAGTGGGTTGTTTTTATGTGGAACTTTGCATTGTGGGGTTTGCTTTCTTTTGAAACTTAATTGATGAGCAAGAGCACTCACATCAACACCAGCTGGCTTAACCAAAGAGCTACAAGTGAGAGAAGAGTCAAGTCACTTGCCTTAAAATGTCTGCACAGTTCTCATTTTACTAGCCAAATATGAATCAACATCCCTTCCCTGCCCCCCCCCCCCCCCCC